>JAVJGJ010000037.1:54319826-54350336 GCA_035590215.1 Microhierax caerulescens
GGCGGGAGGCTCCCGGGAGCCCCGGTGGGGCCGCCCGGCTGGGGGCCGGCGGCGGGAGCCCGGCGCCCGCTCCCCGGGCGTGAGCGGGCTGCCGGGAGCCGGGCCGGCTCCTGTGGCGGGACGGAGCCGAGCGACCCGCTGCAGGGAGGCGTGGGTGGCGGAAGAGAGGGCGAGCGGGAGTGTGGCGCTTGCCCGAAGCCCCGGGGAAGGAGCGGTGCAGAGGCCCCAGCACAGCCCCGCTGCTGACCTCCTCCCGCCCGCCATGTGCGGCTGGGGCCCTCCTGCCGTGCTTCTCGGGCTTCTCTCGTTCGTCTTCTCCTCTTACTTAAATGCACTGACACATACACACACAATGAAAACTCGGTGGGCCTTTTGGAGAATGTTTCAGCCAACAAATGTAGTCTTGTAATTTATTTATTTATTAGCGTATCTCTCAGTGAAAGGCTAATGCCTTGCAGTGGTCAGCCACCTCTCTCTTGCTGTTACAGGCATGTTTTCCCTATCGCATTTCAGATTTCCTCAGAGTCTTACAAGTGTTTTTTGGGTTTTCACGGATGTTAATCACCTCATAGGCATTTAATGTCACACCACATTTTTCTCCAGCTCTAAGTTTTATCTAGAGAGGATATACACTGACCTGACAGCCTATACATTTATTTTTCTCATAGTAGTGCTGTATTTTATTCCTTTGGTGATACAGTTTGATGCCTTATACTTGTAGCCCGCTGTTCTTTTTAATTGCTTATTGTTATTAATTATATAATGGCAATGTTGGCCTAAGACATTTGGCTGTAAAAATACATCTATCATTATTGCCATCAGAGCTGCACTGAATTACCCAAACTCTGTCTGGAAATGTAAGCTTCTCTGCATTTCTTCAGTGAAATTCAAGTGAGGGTTGAATCAAGACTTTCTTTTGCCTCTTTGCCTCTGGCTAGGTTTCATGCCCTTGTCCTGCTTCTGCTCACCACCTCTTCTCCATCAGCCTTTTCAGTCTACCCCCTTTTTTCTTGATCGTTGCTGCTATATCTGTTCTCCTTCCCCACCCAACCTTTGCCTGTCAATGATACATATCTTTTCAGCCAACTCTTCTTTGTTTCTTCCACTTTATTGTTTTTCCTCTTTTTCTCTTATTATTTCATGTTCATAACTTTGCTGTTCTGCTACCTGAAAGTTTGTTGGAGAGAGGGAGATGTTCATAAGACTCCCAGTATAGCAGGAAATTGTGTCTTTGCTTCACTGAGGAAGTAGGTTTGGTGAAGAGCTGGAATATATCTTTAAAAGTGGCATTTCGAATTTAAAAAAAAAAAAAAAAGCCAACCCACAAACATGTAACAAGTAGAAGAAAAATAACTAATTTGCCCTCATTATTCTCTTATCCACAAATAAAGAACTTTTAATATAGAAATCCCAACAGCTGTTTGTTCAGCTCAGTGTGAAGTCTTAATACCAGCAGAGAAAGTGGGAAGGAGAGTGGAGTAGGTTTAAAATGAAGTCTGGTCTTTTTTTGCTACGTGAGCCCAAAGCTGCTTGCTTGCTTTGTAGCAGGATCAAAGAGAGACATAAGGAAAAGTTAGCGCAAATTAAAATTGAGCTTTCTCATGCTTTCCTAAATAAAACAGCAAACTAAGTCAGATGAGGAATATAAATAATTCTTTATATTACATTGTGCTTTATCATTTTAATACGTTGCTGTACAAGGAGATCTCCCCTAACTGACAAAGCAGTTTGCTCAGGTGAAAAGAATCTAATCAAATGCCTCGTTATCAGCACAGACCTGAGCGCCTTAACAGCCTGAACTGCTTCTTCCTCCCTGATTTTTCGGAGGGATGCGGGTGAGGAGATGGAGGTTAAGAGGAAAGAAAGCAGGAAGTTGATACACCCCTAAATGAGTTTTAAGGACTGGATCAATATCCCAGCAATTGCTGCTCATTTCAAAGTGTTCCTCATCTATGTAAGAAGATGCCAGATAAACTTTGACACATATAATGGCATTCAAATTCAGAAAAATATATCAGTAGGATCTGATCTATTAGGAAATCGCAAGGAGCACTGTTGTTTCTTCATTCTATCAATTCAAATATCCAGTAATACAGGAAGATCTGACCCTTGCCTAGCCTAGCCTCTACTCTTTTTTTCAATTTAACTTTTTTCTTCCCCTTCTTTTAAGAGTAAGCAGACAATTCTTTGTAAGTTGGATAAACAGCATTTCAGCATTTAGAGACTTTATCTTTCAGGCATCTAATGGCTTCATGCCAGAAGAAGGAAGGCAACTCTGACCCTTTCTGTATACTGAGAACAAAAGCAATACCTGAGGAGAGTTGTGTACAAGACATAATTTCTACAGCTGGTCCGCTGTGGTGTAGAATTAATATTGACGCTTTGATTGTCTCCATGCAAGAAGATGTTTTCCCAGTACCCCTAAATATAGAACAGGTTGCATTTAGTTTATGCAACATGAAATACCCTCTCCTAGTTTAACAATTTGTGTTTTCTTTGTGCAAAACTTCAAAGTAGATATACCTGCACTTCCACTAGATCCAGAAGTCCCAGATGAGTGGGCATTACTAATAGGCATTTAACATAAAATAACAGAGAAAACTGGTTTCTCCAACCAGAAAGCAAGAGCAAGAAAAAGAAACTAGCATAAACAAGTGAACAAAAATACTGAAATTGAATGAACATGCTAAAAAAACCAAAAGATTTTACTTATATTTTACTGTTCTTAATTCTTCTGAATATAAATGTGACATTTTTATTAGTTTTTCCCCCTACAGTTTGATTAAATTGTTAATAACTACTTTGCTCAGGCAATCTCTGAGCCATTCCAATTGTAATTTGACTTTGCTAGAGAAGATTTGGTCCAAAAAACTTTCTTCTTGGAAAAAAATAGGCTCTTAGCTCACAGAAAAGAACAAAGAAAAACTCCATTCTGACCTTAATTCTGACACTGTGCTCATAACGACAGGCAGATTAAGCAGAGCCTAATTCTTCATCCACTGGAATTTAGTGGGAGAGTTTTTATTCTGTTTGGGGTAGGAAGACAGACATATAGCAGCCCTGGGGTTTGGTTTCTTTATCTGTTATATGCAGATAGCAATCTGCATCTCACTGTGCAGTGTAAGAGTGAAGGGCTTGACCTTGCACACTTTGGCGGAATTTAGGCCCACAGAAAGTCTAGACAAGAGTCTAGTAAGATGGGAAGCCTGCTCCCCTGAGCTAGTTATGCCAACATTTGAAGGATCAGTCTCCCAAGATTTTAAGCAGTGCTCACCAAGTGCTTTTTGAAAAGGTAAACGTTGAGCTGGATCATCTGTCTACAAATAACTCATACCACTCAGCTTATTCCTACTGGTTTAAATTTCTTTTTATATCCCATGGTAAAATTGTTTCCAAAATAAGCTCTATCACATGGGATTTTAGTGCAGTGATGGAGTGTAACCTTGTAATGTGTATAGCTACGTGATGCAACACAAGACTTTTTTCAAACAAATTTTAATACATTTTCCTAGTGCAGTTACAGACAAGGAGTAGCAAATTATGCATGTCCCATCAGTTGGTGAATAGCTCTGTTGCTAAATTCCTGAACTCTCTCCTGATTGCCAGTTGCCCAGAAAATGCTGTTCTTTGATGGAGCGGGCATTTGCTGTATTTAAATCATTCTTACTTGAGCTGAAAACATGACAGTTACTAAGAAATAGACCCTGCCAGTTGCCCTTTTTTTTTTTTTTTTTATACAGCCTCACCAAATCCAGACAATTTGTGGCTTTAATAGAACATACAAGGCACACGTGGTAAGAAGTGTTCACTTACAAGCAGCCAAAGTGAGTGCAACCAAGCAAAAAAGTGAACAGTTGGTGAAGTGAAATGCATCCCTTGCTTCAGACAAAAATACAGTGGAATGAAAGATGCAGTAGACTGGCTTTCCCTTAAGCAGATCTAATTTCAAAATCTGGCCCTGGAGAGATGAACTTTTGCTTTAATTGAGGAGGTGGATCCCAGCTCTTTGTCATTCCATCAGTCAGCACCCTTTGCTGTAGCTTTAGCAATATGCTGCAGAAGGCTGTAGGATTTATTCCCCACCAGTTGAATAAGGCTTCCTGCCTGGTGCTGCTGGGAGCCAGTGTGGCCTGGCCTCAACAGCACAGTGCAGATCCTCTTCCTTCTGATGCTGGCCGGTATCCTTCGAGGCAGAGTCAGAGCCTGGTCTCAACTTTCCCCTTGGGAGGCTACAGTTCTTGGCAACTCAAGAGTTTAGGATTGTTCCTTGCATCTTGTCCACCTCCTTCCTTAGGCACGGGCAGAGCCTTGCCCCAAAATCATTCTAAGCTGAGGAAAGGCAAGGGGAGAGACATTGCTCAGGTTGCAGGCTGATGTTTTAAGTTTCCCAGTCCGTAGCTAACATCACAGTTTCGGTTAGAAGTGCTATTAAGAGTAAACACAGACCACCGTGCAGGTCTGCCTACACAAGCAGTAGTGTGTGGCACAAGAGGCAAATGCAGGATAACAGTGCCAAGAGGGTGAGGAAGATATTTCCCCCTCCCCGACCCTCCCGATTCCAAACCCATGGTGATCTGCCCTGAGCACTGCAGGAGAGACACGGGTGTACTTCTGTCTTTCCATCCAATCCTCCATCCTGTCCCATCAGGATTGAACCGTTAGTTAGAACTTTAATTTTTTTTTTTCCATGGTAGGTTCTTACGGCTGTAAATTCCAGCAGTATTCTTTTTCCTGCTGCAAGTTCCAGCTGTATGCTTTGCCTTTACTGTCTCCTACTTTATCACTGTATTTCCATGCTTTTCATGTCAGCTTCCAAAATTAACACCGTGGTGGATAGTGTTTTTCATGTGGGGTTTGTGATAATGTTTGAGAAATTGAGAATGACAGAAGCACTATTACAATCACGGAGAAATTAAGAACATGGTGCTGGAGACTTCAGGCACTGTTTCATTTCAGCTTCCAGGTTTGGAAGAGGTATTGTGTGTCCCTTAGCAGGTGAGGATACTTGTCACGCAGTTATCATAGTGGACCCTAAGACTGAATTTGGAGCAGGAATGAGATTGGCCCAGAGAGGCTGGTGAGTGAGTGAGTGAGTGAGTGAGTGAGTGAGTGAGTGAGTGAGTGAGAGAGTGTGTGTGTGTGTGTGTGTGTGTGTGTGTGTGCGCGTGGATGGCTATATACTCTGCAAATTATAGTGTTGTGTGGTGTATTTTGCCTTTCCCTGGTTTGCAGCATGAGGTGTTGTAGCCAAGGGGTTAGCTGTCATCCATGGCGTTCCTTCCTTACTCCTCAGATCTCTGGCTTATAAATGTGTGCTGTAAAGTTAACTTCGGGAAGAGTGGAAGCCATGTGAAGAAGGAGAAATTGGTTTAGGGGCATGGTTTGCTTGGTAAAAAAAAAAAAAAATTATAAAGAAAACACATTGAATGTGGGAGCTGTGCATGATTTAGACCTGAAAAAAATACAGAGACCGCAGGCCATTTCATTCCTGTGTTGTGTGTGGAGGGCAGAGTTTACACTGCTTCTTAGCAGACACTTTTAAGCATGAACCCAGCCTCGTGATGATTTACCAGGAGGACTTCATCATCTTTGGACCTTTGCCTATAGATTTATTCAGAGTAAAAGGCAGAAGGACCCTTCTGGACAATCTCGAGGGTGAATAAGAGAAAGAGTTACTTATAAACTGTTACAAATTGGTACTCGGTAATGGCTGTAGTGTTGATCAGACAATATAAGAGGGCCCCCAGTGGTTACCGACTTAACAGCTGCATGTAAGTCAGCCAGTGAACATTTGCTTGTAGCTGCTCTAGTTCTGTTTTTATTGAAGAGCAAGAAGCATAAACATGGGACACACAGTCTAGAGGCTGCTTAAAGGGTTTCACTTGTTTAAAGTGTATATTGAAATGTCAGGGCCTTCCGTGAAATGAGAAAGTTGTGCGTTGAGTTGGTAACACAAATTGGGCCAGGTCATCCAAAGCAGTGCCTCTGGTGGGGGTGCAAGTGGGGGGATCTTGCCTGCCATACAAGTTACGCAGTAAATCCACAGCATGGCTAGTTGGTGCAAAGACAGAGGATCCCCAAATGTGGATATATGCTCAGCATGAAGACTGATTCTCTTTGCTTTTATAGCTGGTTATCAAGTTAGTTGCTGAGATAATGGGCTGCACCTCAATTAAAATCTACCTACCCCCATTGAAACATTTAATATTTGTGTAAATATTAAACATTTAGATGAATATTAAATGCATTTATTTAGAACTGATTCATGTTTACATTTTCCCACTATCTGAATAATGATTACAAATGGAAAGTAATTTACTTATGCAGAAATTCTGCATGCATCAAACTCATTTGTCTACCAGCAGTGGGTAAACCATCTTCATCCATGTTGTGGCATTTTAACCATGTCCAAACTCATATCCTAACCATGTAAGGGCAGCGGTAAGCAGCAGTTCTGTGCTGTACAGTGGGTACTTTGTTCTTACCTTCCTTATGGAGTTGTTGGATCCATAATGTGAAGGACGTGCTGACTTGTTTTACATTGTACCACATCAGGGAATGCAGTGCGTAGTTTTCTGTTAGATTGGGAAGAGTGCAAGCTTTATATTAAAGGTTCATTTCTTTTTCATCATTCAGCTAACTCATTTGCACTGTAATGTACTTTCCTATTCCTCCTCCTGATAGTTGCTGCTTTTATACCTGTTTGGCAAGCCATATTTTTAGTCTAATCCATACAGCAGTTGTCTAAAATTCCATAGCATTGCTTATTTCTTACCTATAACTCTTAATAAAAAATAGGGCTGTGCCAACCTATTATATCCTTAATAGAATATTCTAATGGTTATTAAATCAATTGACTCTGAATCTCACTTTAATAAATGAGTCAGACAGTATTTTCCAATTACTGTCAGCCGCCACCTTTCCAAAGAGCAGATTATTTTGATTGAATTTTTTAAAGCTGTTCAGCACTTTTTTTTTCTTTTTTTTTTCTTTTTTTTTTTTTTTTTCCTGAGTAAGAGCAAAGAACTGTAGCTCTGTTCTGCAGGGAAGAAGAGCCTCTTGGACTGTATCTGACACTCCATTCCATTTCAGATTTATCCCAAATGGAAACTGAAAACGTGACATTTCACTGGCCCTTTATTTATTAATGATATCATACTTTGCACTTCCATAGCACCCTATCAAATTGTTTGCTAAATGTGAAAAGCTAGACAGGGTCCAGCGTGTAAACACAGCCCTTTGCATCCTCTTTCTGCATCTGGAACCTTTGCAAGAGCTGCCACACCCTGGCTCTTTCATGCCAGTGGGAGATAAAATGCTGGCTGTGCTTTTAAATTCTCTGGAGAGTAGAGCACAGGGACAAAGCCTTGTTCCTTCATCCTTGTTTGGTGCTGTGTGACCTAAGCAAGCAGGCAGTTGTGTGCCCAGACATGTTATCTTAAACCTTTTCAAAGGCAGGTGACAATGATTCTGGGTCTTCTGTGGATAGTCCTAGACTCTTTTCCAGCTCTGCTGTCCTGGTTGTATTAAAAGTCTTAAGGGATACTAATTAGGTCAGCCTATTAAAGTAGAAATTAAAAATTAACACCTCTTTTTAAAGTTAGGTAGTCTGAGAAACACAGGCCATATTGTCATGCCTAAGGTGATAAGAGAAAGTCAGTGTCAGAGTTTGGAATGGTACCCAGCACTCCTGGCTCTTCTCCCAATATGGTAACCTTATTTGTCTCCCTTAAATTTAAATCATGTTGGCCTCACATTCTTGAATTCAAGGACTGGAACCTTGCCCTTTGTTCAGAGGATACAGCACAGAGCAGGTGATATGCACAAAATGGGTGAAAGAGTGTGAGGGGAGGGGTTTATAACCCCCTGAACAGCAGGACTTAGAAAAAAATATTGTATTAGTTATACAAATGTAGTCATATTTTAAATGCGGTCTTTAGAACTAGGAGACTAAAAACATTTTATTTTTAAGAGATAGCTTAGATTCTGCACAAATTGATGTCTCTTTGCCTGGGGAAGTTTCCTATCTGCCCCAGGCGAGTGGGTGAGGGGATTTTTCAAACCCTGTTTATAAGCCTTTAGGAAAATTGGATTTGCAACATACAGTAATCAAAGTGATTTTGATGTTTGTGAGCAGGAGATCGCCTTGGATCTGAGTGATATGGGAAATACAATAGGGTCACATTTAATGGGGTTCAATTCTTCCTGAGCAAGTATAAACACTGTGTAACTAGAATTAGTTTTGCTTCAGCATCAGGAGTGCATGCCTTTCTTCCTACTTTTTCCTCATTAGCTAAGGTAATGGAAATGCAAAAAAACCTTCTCTGTCTTCTGTAGCTCCATATAAAAATATTTCTTTTTGGGAAGTCTTTCTCCCTTGGAATGTTTGAAGAACTCCCCGTTCAGTGTTCCTGTGCTCAAGAATGATTAGCGTCGTTCATTTACACTTTGCCAACAGTAACTCTGTGATTTGAGAATTGGCATTGATTATCTTCACTTTGACATGGAAGATCCTGAGATGAAGCTCCCTTTGTCCTAATTGCTTTGACTGTGCGTATCAGCACAAACACTTTGATGGAGAAACTTCACCGTACAGGCTTTCTAGCTTCTAATTACCCTTTGTGGGCACTTGCACCATTCTTGGAACTATCTGTTTGGTAATGACCACAACACAGATCTGGATGTAGGAGAAATGATCTGATCACATGGCAGCCTTTATATTCCTCGTCACTGATCTGCAAGTTCAGGAAAGAAGAGGCATTTATATATATATAAGGATTGTTGAGCCATCCTCCTCTTTCTGGTATGCTGTTCTCCAGCTTTGCCCACAGCTATGGGATGCTGCCTGTTGGGACAGCATGGCATAGAGCCTGCCTAGCAGGATGTCGACCATCTCTCTTAGTACAGACTGGTGCGTGCCAGGTTCTTTATGCTCCCCTTGACAGTGCTTGCGTGGGCCATACTTGTCTTCTGTCAGCGGTAGCAAAAGCAGAACACACTGGAAGGGTTTGTCAGTGATGGTGGAAAATCCTATATCACAGGCAACTCTTGAGAATCCACTAAAATTTTCCTTGCTAAAGAAATAGTTAGCACGTATTTGATAAATGCTTATTTATTTATCTATGAAGTTACGAAAGGTGTCACCTACCTGATGAGAAGGTGTCACCTACTACTAATCTGTCCCCGCAGGAGTCTTTTGCTGAGTATGTTCAGCCCACGGTACCTGACTACCAGTGTGTCTGGCTGGATGGGACGTGTACCTCAGCAGCCTGTGCTCTGCTGCCTTGATATTCTAGTCTCCCCAGAGAGGCTGTGGTGGCAAAACAGCTGAGACTGACCTGAGCCTTTGCCTGAGCTTGTGCTGACGGCTGTCCTCAGTGGACCCAGCTATAAATTGGTGCCCGGTCAGGTGGGATGGGAGTCAAAAGCAGCAAAGTTGTTCTGTCTGGTGTGGGTAACAGAGACAGGCACCTCAGTGGCAATATTTTGTGTGCACGGGATTGCTGGGACCACTGACTTTTTTCAGCTGACTCCCAGAGCAGGCCTGCCATCTCACACCCCTCTGATAGCTCTTCAGCATGTGGAGAGAGGCAGGAACATTGAACACTGCTTTAATGAGGGATCGGGAGGAGGACAAAGGGAAGTCTGCAGTGTGCTGCGTGAGCGTGCGGGCGATGCTCAGCCGTGTTTGCTCCTGTGGCACCACCCTGTTGCACTAAGACTGACAGGAAGACAGGAGCATTAAAAAAAACGACCACGTTCCAATGAGACCATTTTAAAGAGCCAAAATGGGCTCCTCCGTTCCTCTCACAGTCACTAGCTGGAAAACACAGTTTTACCATGAAGGGCAACGGAGATGCCTTATATACGAACATTATGAGAGCTAGATGTTCAGTGAAGAGAGAGCGCCCCAGCTACGGACTGTTGTCAGGATAGAAATTTTGTAGTCAGTGCATTTTCAGCTGTTTATTCCCCACCACCCCATCCCGACTTTGTGTACATCTTTTGGCTTTGTTGGTTTTTGTCTGCCCCTCAACTTCACATTATAAATGGCTCTGACACCTGAAAACTACACGACACTAGCTTTCGATAGTTCCGCGCACAGAACAGCCACCGCCGCCTGGCTTCATGTGCACTGTCTGAAGCGACACATTCGCACCCTTAGCTAAAGATGCCATGACTTACGTGAAGGCTAAACTTAGCTTTCGGACTGGTGAGCAGTGAAAGCTGAGGGCTACCACTGACATTTTTTCAATTCTGCTGAGTTTCTGAGGCTTATTTTGAGAGGTCGCGTGGCCCCGCTCAGCTATGCCAGCGCCGTGATGTTTTCTTTACGTCGGTGGGGAGGGTTGTTGTGTGGAGTACAAAACGCCGTCTCTGCTCTCGCTGTCTACAGCAGCTGCCAACTGCAAATGCCCATCATTACGGTCACTAATCACTGCAGGCAGTGCTGTGCCCGGCAGGAGGTAGGCAGCGCGGCATCTAGGTGGGCAGGGTGGGCAGGGCGCTCTCCTTCCCACCTGAGAAACACGAGGGAGCCGTGCCAGTCACCCAGTGGTTTAATCCCTCTTGATTTTTGATAATCGGATACAGTATTTACCTGCGAGATCGATGCTACTCGTGTAGCACACCGGTGACATACAGAAGGACCTTTTCTGAGCGGCGCTGTGGGAATTGAGGCCTCTGCAGCAGGGCTGGAAGCCACTTCTTACCTAGCAACTGTTTCTAAGTAGGACAGCCGTTGACTGCCCTCATGGCGGAGTGGATGAATCCTGCAGCACCCTCAGGAAGGGAACCTGGTGCCAGGCACCAGCCGGCCTTCAAAGGACAATGGGAGGACAATGGGAGGAAGCGGAGGAACAAGCGGCAGGGAGTGGGAAGGGTTTTAAAGCCGCAGGACGTTGATGGGAAAGCTGCGTCAGGAGGCACACAGGGACTTTTCTGAGCTGTTAAGAAGAGAAATGCAAATAAAGGGGAAAAAATGTAGGATTGTCAGAAAGGGAGCTGGGAAATCCTGCGGCTTGCAAAAGATTTTGCGTGTGCCCCTGGGACTGGAAACGTGGAGCAGGAGTGATGTGAGGGTATAAACTACCCTCCCCTCTCACACTGGGTACGAGAAACTCCCCGTCAGCCACAGTGCCAAAAATGTGTGCGTTGGCAGTTCTTACCCATGGTAAATGGGGTGATGTGAGATCAGCGTTACATTTCTGGTGTGCTGTTTTGCAAACGTACATGGTCGTGGTCAGGTGGCTCAGCTAAGAGATGATGGGTGTTTCAGGGCCTACTCATCATTTCCTACTGAAGTCTAATGTTCTGCATTCCTGTTTGGTGCTAATTGCACCAAAAATCTGTGCTTTTAATGCCCAGTTAAGCTTTGTACATTCTGAAACCTTCCAGGTAAAAGAACACTTCACCTTCCATAGGTGCTGAGGGGCATCCAGTTTCCCGAGCTGAGGAAAACAGAAGTCTTTTCCATTCGTAGATCTTGTTGGATTTGCTCTTTGGTAAGGGCTGTAGTGAATTTCACTTTTTCTTTGATTTTTCCCACAGATGAAGGACTGAACCATGAATGCAAACTCTGCAATCAGACGTTTGACTCTCCTGCCAAACTTCAGTGCCACCTGATAGAACACAGCTTTGAAGGCATGGGGGGCACCTTCAAATGCCCAGTGTGCTTTACAGGTAGGAGGCTATCATGTCCCAGTCATACCTTTAACTTGAGCTTGCAGAACTGCACTTAAAACTGTGTGGTGTGCTGGCTTTAGGTCAGTTTTAGGAAGGAACATTATGTTTGTGCTCATTAGTAATATTGATTAGAAATCATTTAGAAAGCTGAGCTCCTTGGAAGGTCGGGCATCTATCTGCAAGAGCTGCATTTCAAGCTTTTATATTGGAAGTTTGAGTTTTTTATAATTACAAAAGTGATAGTCTCTTACCTTCCACCACATCATGTTCATTATCTCCATGTTCCAAACTTGCCAAGGTTAAAACTGAAAATTTGTGCTTTAAAGCTACAGATCTTTCATCTAAACCAGTGTAACTCAGAGCAGAACTTGGCCTCATGGGCAAGGGCTGCTAGGCGTAGCCTGTGCAGCAACATTCTCCTCTGATCCGGTAAGAAAGCCCGCTTGCCTGTGTTTGTTGGCTTGCGGTGAGAACACCCTTGTAACGTGCTTTAGAAAGCAGACCATGCTTTCTTGCCACAAGTCAAGTTCTGCTTTCCCCTGACACAAGTCCAAGTGTGGAATAATCCTCCCCAAGTCAGTGGTGTTATTCAGTAGTAAAACCCAAGTGAGAAAATAACTTGACCCAGTAGGGCTAAGCACTGCAGTGTTTGGGCCATAATGAGGAACAGAAAAATGCTGTTGTTGGAAATGAAAACACATTAAAAGGATGCCTACTGAGTTGTTGTGAGTTTTTTTAAGGACTTCTTAGTAGAACATTTCATAAAATGATAACCTAAAACATAAGTGTTAATATGTAACTTACATGCCCAATTTTGCTTTACAAGATGAAAATCAAAGATAATCACAAACATGACAAAACACACTTTGGGTATTCTTGCATCAATGGCATGCTAATTCTGGAAGCCATTCAAGGTTTCTGTTCTACATTAATGGGAGTGAAGGATTTTCATTGATAGGCAAATAGATCCTTTAATACCTTCATTCTACTTCTCTTTGTTTGGCAGCTCCCCTCCCAATAAAACCTAAGCATGCCACTACAGAGGAAAATTAAAGCTGAATTTTTCATCTCTCAGATACAGTGGCTGATGATGATAACTACCTCACTGTGTTCAGGTTTCACACATTTCTGTGAGTTATAAAATTAAAAAAATACATAGTTCATCTTCACTGCACAGCTTCTCATGGTGATATCTGAGCATGGATAGTACTGCCATAAACAGTTTGCCTGTTAGGCATCTGTGTTCAATAATTCTTTCAGTTAGGCACCTTTTTTGTTTTTTTTTTTAGTTTTATTACTGATTCTACTTTTTTTTTTTTCCTTGTCTTTGTGTACACATTATGACGTGATCTTTTTTTAGTGTAATGCCACGGGTCTTCGATTGCCAAGTTTGGGGAAGTTGGAAATGCAATATAAAAATTTGCATATGTAAGGAATACCCACTGATGGTTCTCCTTGTGAGCAAGATCACTGATAAAACTAATCCTTTAATTTTTGAGCCAGTAGCCTTGTAAGATGTGTTAGAGTATGGAGATAAGTTGATTCCAATCTGTGTCAAGCACTTTTTCCTTTTTGCTGATGGGGTAAATAGACACTGAACATTAATCATAAACAATGGTGGTTTATTATCAATATGCCATTAAATTATTTCGGCAGGTCTTGCTAGAATATTAACAAGAAATAAAAATCACCAATATAAGTTTTATATGGAAAATGGAATCTGATCTTTTTTTTTTTCCAGGGTAATGAGAAATGTGATTAAAATGTATGACTCAGAAGAACAATATTCTGATGGTTTTTGTTGCCTTGCAATTAGAATAATTTTAATGATTAGGAATGGAGTCAAAGTCAAATGCCAGCATCTTTAATAAATCCTTTCCCTGCCTATACAGATTAATATTGTAGATGCAAACTTTTTTAGGTCACAGTGCACCAGGCATCCATCAGAAGTCAGTGCTGCCAACCCAAACACTGCCTCTGGCATATACAATTTAATTATTAATAGTATGTCTCCTAGGTAAACTGTTACACAGTCTTAGGGCCTTGTTTTGTAGTCATTAAAATTGAACATGTTTATATTATTGAAACCCTTGCATTCAGTGTGTAGGCAGAGTTGATCTTAAAGTATCCAAAGAGAATTTACCTGCAGTTCTGTTTCACATTTATAGACATTGCCCCAATGTAGCTGTGGGATATAATTTTTAGCATTAACACATTTAAATACAGAGCTGTTTGTTAGCTTTAACTTTAGGCACACAGAGTAAACAGGACTTCAGCATGTACGCTTTTCAAACCTGTTGGTTACTAGGAAATAAGTTTTGTGCGTGTTCAATCAAAGCGCAGTAAGCATGAAGAAATAATTCTGGAGAGAAAACGGCATTTTAAAATTCTTGAAATTTGAAATCTTCATTGGTTGTCCTGTTAGGGTCTTTTGGTTTTTTCTTTGGTGGTTTGTTGGGTTTTTTTAACCAGGCATCTGTTTCAATTCATTCATTTTAAAAGAAGGATCAGTTTGTTGGTACCCATTATAGCAGCAGTGTAATGTGAAATCAGAGTGAGCCAGCCTAATTTTACCTCTTGGAATTGCTGAACGTTAATGAGAAATAGTTGATAAAAAACTCTTCACTTGCAATAATAATAATAATAATAATGAAAAGCTTGTTGTTTGTCTAATATTCCAGTGTTTGTTCAAGCAAACAAGTTGCAGCAGCATATTTTCTCAGCCCATGGACAAGAGGACAAGATCTATGACTGCACACAGTGTCCACAGAAGTTCTTCTTCCAAACAGAGCTGCAGGTACTACACTTATTACCTGGGGGTTATAATTACATATTTGATTGCTGACTTCAAAGCTTGATTTGCCATGACCTCCTGTGAAACTTACTCGTCATCAGGATGGGAGTGAGGGAAGGACAAGAGAAATTGCAGGTGATTCAATCCATGCTGCTTCAGAAAGGTGCTGGCAGAAAGCCACCTGGTACAAACCTGAATTTTGGGAGCCACCTTTGGAGTCTTGCTCTGTAGGTTGTTGCAGCTCAAGATATTCTTGAGGAGAGAGAAATGGACACCCTGTTTTTCTGTTTGATATCCGTAAAACATTTACTCAAGCAGTGAATGGAAAATAAGTATTCTTTTGTTTATAAATGTAGAAAGCTAAGCACTGAGGTAGGAGTGTAGGGATGGGGGGAGGAGTGAAGTAGACAGAATTTCTCTTGGTTTACCTGCTGACCATTTCCCATAAAAGTTACTAACTTGATGAGGAAAAAAATAACAGGGTCAAATGAATGGTACACTGTCTTCTTGTTTGCTGTTGTCAGACTTGTAATGATACTGTTTACTAATGGTAAACTAAACCTCTTTAAGGTCATAGAACGAGATGATCTTTAAGGTCCCTTCCAACCCAAACCATTACATGAATCTATGAAAGGACAGAGAGGAAGAAATAAACGTTGAACAACATCTGAAAACAATTTTGGATGAAGGGTTTATTTACTATTAACATTTGGCACAGCATGTCTTGCATCGAGAAGTGGTGATGTGTTATTCCTGATATGGTGTTACACTTTGAGACCACAGCAGAAGATGGTTTCTAAATTATTTCAGTTTATGTTGAAGTATTAAGATAGGTTGACAGAGGAAAAATTTTCGGGGTCTCTGATGGTCTACAAGGATGGAACAAAGAGAAGTACTTGTACATTAAGGCCTTTTCTACATGTGGGTTTTTTTTTTAGAATTTAGATTTTTCAGCACTAAATGTTTTTCAGCAGTGTTTTATAGCATGGGCTACCATCTCTAAGTCCTTTGACTGAGGTGTCCAAAATTAATTTTGCTTTGAACCAGAGCTGGATTCCGTCTCATCAACAGAGGCAAAAGGCCGGTGAGGCATATGCACACGTGTGCCTATTTAGTATTCCACTTACTGCAAGTTTTACATGCTGGAAACCTGATATAAATGTTTGGCATGACAATATGAAGTATTTCTTTGAAGAAAATAGAAATCATAGTGTTTAAACCATGCATTAATTCATTGTATGAAAGACTGGTATTTATATCAATTGTACTGCATTTTCTCTTTCCTAATTTCTTTCTGCATGAAACCAAAATGGAATAAAACCTTTCTGATAGCCTTCCCTACCTCTTTCTTTGTGGACCCTAGGTCATGGGAGCTCCTGTAGTACCTGCAGTACCATACCTGTTACACTCCGTGTGGTATCTCTCCTATTTTTAATAGACCCAAATCTGTTTTGTTTAGTGTCTGTACCATGTATTGCATGCAAGCTCTGACCCAAAGTGGAAGAGGAGGACAAGGAAAAGAAAATAAAAAGTTGGACGTTTAGGGAAAAAAGACAGTCGTACATAGTGATGGACAGAAAGAGGCAATACTGAGTTTTGAAGTCAGAAAATGCTCTAGGTTGTGTAGAAAGTTATTGGACTTGGGGGAAAAATAAAGGAGAAACAGTGGAATGAGGAAAGGTCAGAAACTAATTTTGTTATATGTGTTTCTTAGTATGGATTTTGTGGAATCATTTTCTTTGATTTTTTTTTGTCAAAATACTTGTTGGGTTTTTTTGCAAACTCTTTCAAGTAAGGTGAAAATGCATATTTTTTTTTAGGAAAAAATACTTCAATATTTTTGGCTTACTGATTTTCACAAATTCTGTTGTTCATCACTGGTTAATCAAAATGAGGAAGCAGGGAGAAGTAGGGACATCAGCAGTTTCTGGAAAAAGAAAGGAGAGATTGTTAGGGAAGAAAAACCAAAAGGAAAAAAAAAAAATGACTCAGGAAGAGAGAAGGTGCAGGTAAGGAAAAGACAATTACGAAAAGAAGCAGAAACAAGAGGACAGAAATTAATTTTAACAGCAGAATACAGACTGAATTTTAAAAAGTCAGAATAGGTAACTGAATTCTAAAGATGCAAAATGCACAGAGATCCAGGTGTAGTTGTGACATGTACAATCATCTCCTTACTAGTCTGTCCCCCCTAGAATATGCTTTCATTTCAGAATACATGGAGTCCCAAGCAGCTGCCTTCAGCTTTTTTACTGTAATAAAAGCACATGGGTTTCCACTCAAAATTCATCCCTGCCGAAGACTGAGGGCAAGATTTTGCTCTCTCCATCTAAGGCTAGTTAATTTAAACTTCAACATAACGGAGGCACCTGGATTTCTACTGAAGGGTACAGAAGGATGTTGCTATGACAGAAATTATGCCCTACATTGGCTAGGTGACAATCAGTGTGTTGGTTGTTCCATGCTGCAGAAGGCTCTTAATAGACCGCATCTCCATACCCTTAGAGACAGCCTCTCTCTGGCTTATCTACAGTTGCAAAAAGGAAAAGGTATTCATTTTCTTACTCACTTAATTCATTATGTTTATTATTTTAATTAACTTGGGTAGCCCCACCCCAGCTGAGAATACATTATGTTTAAAAAAAAATGCAGTACCATCATGCCATTTGCATTTGTTTGAGAACACTGGCTTTGCTCTCATCTCCAGTTATCTACCCAGGCTAGTGAAAGGGCAGCAAAGCACTTAGGCAGAGCAGTAGGCACTAACCTTTGGAGTCTGCTTTTGCTGAAAATACATTGATCTTCAGCCCACTCTCATTTAAAACCTGTTCTAGGAGGCATTGCTTTGTTCAGGCTATCTACCAGCTGAAGCAGTGGAATCTTTGGCAACTAGCCTCCAGATTATGTTTCTCTGTCCTCTCACATTACCATGGTTTGCGTTGGGGCTTGCAGCGTAACAGCATATTTATTTCCTCTATCAGGAACGGTTCCTTGCTTTTAATTTAAACGTGCATCTGATGTTCATCTCCCATGCATGAGAGATGCTAATTGTCCCAGATTAGAAGCCGTGGACAGCACTCCATGGCTGTAGGGCAGAGTAAGAGCATGAACAGGGTAGAGCAGAGCAGAACACAATAGCGTAGAAGCCCTATCCGCATGTATAGTACAGCTGATAATTAAAGGGAATGAATTCAGGGATACCGAAAATAAATGCATTACAATGATGCTTAACTTGGTGCTTGGCCCGGTGTGATTCTTTGCTTAGCATTTTCTGACTCCTGTTTCAGGAAGAGTAGGCTATAGGAACATAAGAAACCCCATTCACCTTGGGGAATTTACTATCCCTTCATTACCACTCTTCTCAATGCAAAAACAACTAGGACTCTCTTTAGAGTTTTCCTTGATTTTACTCCAGACCCCTGTTAGGAATGCGAGACAATCCCATAGGACCACATTCTGGTGAGAACAGAGAGTAAATTACTGGTCCTGAAAGTTAAATCTGCAATGTATTTCTCAACCTTTAAGTTGAAATAATGAAATTTAACAGGAATTTGTTCTTTGTTTTAAGATCATCTCCACAGTTTACCCTTCTCCCACCTTTGACACTTCCTTTAAATGGCTTTGTGCTCCATAACTGTTGAACCAGTGTTAATTTTTTGGAGATACTACCTCCATAGAAAGGAAGCAAATTAAAACCTTTTGTAACAATTACAAGGTGTATGTTTTAAGAGTGTTCTGAGGTGTGAATTTTCATAGTTACATGTTCAAAAGGCTATGTGGTGTATTTATGCTTCTAAAATGCAGTTTAAAAAGTATGTCCCTAAAAAAGTTTATTCTTTAGAATGGAAAGCTTTTAATAAGATGTACTCAGTACAATAAGGGCTTTTCAGAAATATATCCCTTCTAGTTATCGGACAAGGAAGCTGCAAGGTAGGTGTATTTATAGGGTGCCTAGATGTCTCCCAAAGGTTAAAAGTCTTCTAACTGAATACCTGCAATATGACCATACAGTTCTCTGTACAGGGTGGGTGTAACTAAAGCAGTCCTCTCCATCCATCATCCATAATACTGAACTTCTATTTAATAAGGAAGTAAAGAAAGTTATCACTAATTTAACTTAATATTGATTTTTCATTAAATTATGATAAAGTAATTTGTGCCTATTAAAACTTCTCTTTCTTGTCCTCATGCTGTTTCCAGTGCCTGTTTCTTTTGCCTTAGTTTTTGGACCTAGGCTTAGGTGTTTAATGGGTGTTGGTGTTTCCCTTGTCTCTGATGAGGGGCAGCCATTCCTTTCCCATTTCCAATCCTAGTGTTACTTCCATAGTCAACACAACATATTGTGGTGTTTGTGGGGAAGAATGAGCACTCCTATGGGGTATTACCCAGAGTGAATGGATTAATTTTTTATAATTATTATTTTTTTAAGACGTTGCTGGGTCAGAGAGGTACCAATGTCTGGTAGAATTGCTGAATAATTGTACATGTTTTATCAGTGTTTTATCCGTGATGATAGTTAGTTCTGAATATGATGCTAGCCAAGATTACATGACCTCTCAGGATCATTTTGCCCAGTACAAAAATAATATCTCTTTGGTGAATTAGAGCATTTACTTAACATTTTGCTGCAAATAATTAGTTGCCCCTAGGGTAGTTAAGTGTCCCCACTTTACAGACATGAAAACTAGGGCAAAAAAATAATTGGATCAGTGGTTGCTTCCCATTCTGTTCAAAAGGGACCTGGCCTTAGTGATTCACGCCCTTGCTGCTTCCCGTCTGGACTCCATCAGCGCAGAATACCTGGGCATGAAGCCATCAGCCTTTAGGATGTTCCAGCTAATACAGAGAGCTGCAGCACTGTTCCTCAGTAGAAAAGGAGACCAGGAGCACATTCAGCCTGCTCTCCTGCTGTCTGTACTGCCTTTCTATATGTTTGTCCAGTTGTGCTCTAAGACTCAGTCCTTAATATTCTTGGTGGACTGGGTCCCGCACGTCTCAGAGATCACCTGAGAAGTTCTTCCCATTTGGTAACAGCGTGGTAGTTGACATCCCTGCTTTGTGAGTGTTTTTATCAGAAAGCTGAAGCTTTTTTGCACAGGAGCTAGAACTCTCTCACAGACTGACCTTGGAGTGTGGAACAGACTTCCACAGCAGTTAAGTATTATCATGAATGTCCTCAACTTGTGCTTTAAGAGTAGGTGCACCTAGAGGTCCCAAAGGCTCCTTTCTCTCATATAAACATGTACCTGCATGTAGATTACTAAACCTTCCCCAAAGCCCCAGCCCACAACAATAGAGCTGTTCCAAAATGAAATACAAAGTTCCTTCCCCAAGGAGAGGATGAAAGAAAGAATGAAGCACTCATAGCAGATGTTACTCATGTTGCTTAAAACAGCAGGAGAACGTTCGCAACTCCCGGTGCAAGCATCTGAAGCAGAGCTGGGCAGAGGCAGCATAGAAGAGTCTCCATAAGTTTTACGTAGCTTTATGTGTGTCCCTCTCTGGATGTCCAGTTTTAACATTTTCATGTTCCAAGCTTAGCACTGTTGAAGCTAATCTTCCAGTTCATTCCTCATTTCTTTAAGCGTTAAACTTTCCAAAGATCTCTGCATTGTAAAACACTCCCAAAGATCTCAATGTTTTAAAATGGCCTTAAAAATACCCTTGACCTGAGCTGGAGCAGAACTAAGCAAGCTCTAGGCTACTTCAAGAACTAAAAGTCTTGACCAAGGCCTTTAGTGGAGACAGTAGCAGAGCTGGGATTCAAACACTATGTTCTCTTATTTGGGAATCAGCTAGAGAAAACTGCTAATTAACCTGGGCTGGGATTGTCTCCTTGTGGCAGAGGTTGGTGTGGGAATAGCACCAGCCATAGCAGCAGTGGCACTACTACCTCAGTCCATATAGGATTGTTTTGCCAAGCCCCCACAGCAGCTGAGTCTGTGTGTCATGTAGGTCCCAACAGCGAGCCTTCCATGGCAGCAGGGGATGCCATGAATAATTTATACTCTTTACACAAAAACAGGGACAAAACTTTAAAACCTGCAGGTGACGTTAGATTTTCAAGGATGTTTTCTTCACAAAGAAAAGGCCTCAAAACATTTTTTTAAGTGAAATTTGAGATTAGTTCTGGCATTTCCAGGTCCCCAGACTGTTAGGGTGAGGAGTGGAACATAGATGCTGGCTTTCTAGGCCCCAAAGGCCAGGAGCCAGCAGGGAATAATTTTGTCAGCTCTTTTTAAAAGGAAGCCTACCTGAAATCCAATTAACAATCGAAGCTTTAGGCCAACATTTTCCAACTCAATGGCCTATTTCTGAGAGGGTGCTGAGCACCTCCAGCTGCAGTTAAGGCCAGTGCAAGATGCTGTGCTGAGTACCTCAGGAAATCAGGACATAAATGCCTGAAATTAGGAACCTTGATAAAAACATAGGTGCTGAGCAGCCATAGCTTTGTTTAAGGTTTCAGCAAAACTCTTCTGATACCTAAATACAGGCACCACATTCAGTAACGTTGGCCTTAGCCCTTAGCAGGCAGTCAAGTTGCTTTTGTCAGAGCAAATGCCTTGGAGTCAGGAGAGCTGGATTCAGTTGCCAGGTCAGGTACTTACTTGCTCCACGTAACCATGCATGCTCTCCGTCTCGTGAGTGATGATAATAATATGTGTGCCAGAGATACTGGGATTGTAATTAATGCTTATGTTTTCAGGGAAGTAGATAGAGCTGCATGCATTGCATTAGTGAGTGCTTTTTTTTCCTGAACCTTTACTGTGTTTTCTGTTTCAGATAGATACATGGATATTAGTGTGCACCAACCAGTATGTGCACTGAGTATTTTTCCATGTCTTCCAAGATTTAAAAAAATTCAGACTTATGTTCCTGAGACCTGAGACTTCTTTCCCTAGAAGGGAGAATGATTCTTTTTGCAAATTTTCTTGAAAAGGCAATCGAGAAGCATGGTGGAGGCACTCATGCATTAGTTCTTTAAGGACATACCTTCAAAGTGTTTCCCCTGCAAGTCTTTTGCTTCAATGTCAAACAGAGTTTAAATACAAAAAAACCCCACAAACCTTTGAATTCCCTTCCAGTGTCCCTTCTCTCCTGGGGATTGATGGGTGTTACGGCCATATTAGGTTTTCTTGCAATAATTCTTTTCTAAATAAGAAATTTCCAGGTTTGGAGCTTGTGAGTTCACCCTCCTTTGATTGGCCTATTCAAATGTAAACACTCCCTGTGGGTACTTCATTAGTTCATGAATATTTATAGTACATTGCAAAGCCCACCAAGCCCAAAGTGCCACAGTTTTTCAGGGACCGTCTTGATTTCTTTAAATAGTGCTTGACAAGGATGGGCTTAATATTAACGGTTCTTGCTTGTCTCCACGTAGTCTGTATACTTTTAACGCTACATGCAACAGTCAGCCTGTGAAACTTTCCGGACTTTTCCCTGTAAATAAGCAGGAAACAATGTGTTCACAACATCCCTTTTACATTTCCCTGAGAGAAATTCCTTAAATTTCTGGAGCAATTGAATCACAATTATGGGTTTGTTTTTTCAGATGCTTGAGTGATATTATTGATGAAATTACAGAATTAATTGACAAAGACAGTGTAGCAATTAAGTGATTCATATTGTCTTTAAATACACCATTTTAATCTTGAAAAGAAATTCAGACTTATGGAACAGTAAAATGGCAAAGGATTGGAAGGTAAATATACTGTTCAAAATAAATACTGAGCTACACCCACGAAGTACCCATAGAAAAATAAGCAAAAATATATATTCCTTCTCTTGCAAGGGGGATAGAGTCATACCCACACATGTATGTGCTTAAATTTATGTTCCTATTTTGCCTACTCCTTCCTGTTTATGCTCTTGTATGCCTGGATTCTTTGTGTAAAATACAGGTATCTATTTTCAAAAAAATTGGTAGCAACAAAAAAGATTAACCCATACTTTGGATTTGTTCTCCTTACTGCCTTGTATAGTCAACACTAAATAGATTCTACAGAATCAGATAATATAGTACAGTTTGTAATCCTTGTGATACTAAGACTGTGTCATGCAAATATGTTAAACGAACTTTGTTGTCTCCAGTCTGCTTTGCATGAAACCATAGCAATCAGAAGATAAGCTCCACTGTTCCTTTGGCTTTTTAACTGTTGACTCTGAAACATATCAATGACATTACATGTCAACATTAACATCATGATTTGTGATAGTTTTAGCAAATGGAACATTGAGGTGTGTGAGATTCCAGCCTAAAGAAGCAAATCAGAAGTTGCTGCAGAAAGGAAAATGCACAGAAAGGCAGAAGAAGAAGGAAAGAAAAAGCAAAGGAGCAGAAGTAGAAAGGATATGGGGCAAAGAAAGAAACAAGATAGAAATAATAGTGCTTGGGAAGGCAAACGTTTTTCTACTGAGTGATGCTGATAATAATGATAAGGTAGTTGTAAAAATAAATCATGTTAATAATAAGGGGGATTTTGGTTATTGCGTAACGGCCAATTTCTACCCTCAGTCCTTGTAGAAACCTCTGTGTACATCAGGGAATCCTGTTGTAGATGGAGGGTAAGGGAAGCAGTAAATGTATTCCCTGACCCACAAATAATCATTAGAAATGGAATTCTGCCCTTTACAGAAAATGAGGTTTTATCATCTGTGCCCTGAATGTTTCAGCCTACACCTTGCCATTAGTCAGATCAGTTGGCTCATACACCTGGAGTAAGCAGAAGAAATAAGCACTTTGTTTGCATTTGAATAATTTCCCTGGTAGATCAGTTCAGTTCTCTTAATTGTCCATCCATTAATTTCTTGCTAATGTAGTTGATATTGATGACTGATTTTCTGTGCTAAACAGGAAGCACCACTTCTTCATTCTAGGATGCATTCCTTCCTGCAACTGCCCTGCTGTTAGCTACCAGTAGCTGCCATTATATTATCTTTCATCTGGCCCAGAGCTGACAACAGATGGCCGTCTCTGGGACTGCCATCAGTGTGACTTTATGAAGCATCCAGCTATGGTGTACTGAGGAGCTTCACGGCCAGTTCTGCAAATCTGCCTCCCTTCCCCCCACCCCACTGCTGGCCCCCCTCACTCCATCCCCGTGAATAAGCTCTTCATTCTTGGCTCCACGCTGCACTGGTCCTGCAGCTTCCCAACAAGTGATGGCACATCATTACTGAAAGTTTGCTGCTCAAGGCCTGCCCCCTCTTCCCTCCACCGCACGGGCAGAAGGTTGCCACGGCCCCTGTATGCCCCAGCATCCTCACCCCTCCGTGGTTTTGGTGTACCAAAGCACAGGTGCAGGGGCTTAGTAGCAGCAAACCTGCCACCTCTTAAGATCTGAAGTTTGAACCCTACCTTCTTTCATCACGGAGCTTAGCTCAGTAGCCCTGCATCCCCTCAAGCTCCAGGGATTTGGAGAGAGGGGGGATGTTTGTGTTTTTTAATGTTCCACAAGACGTGCAGCCAAGCCAAAACTGAGTATCTTAAGTGCAAAGGAACCTAAAATATTGATTAGAGACCCAAAGTGGAGAAAAGCACAGAATTAACAAGCACCCTGATTCCATTGACATGTTAGATCATTTGGAAACGCCGTTTCAACTGGGTGGCTGCTGTGCATTTTGGAGAAAGATACATTGTTTGCTCTTGACAGAGTTTTCTAAAGCAAGGTACCTCCAGAGCTGAACCTGTATTTTAAGAGAAATTCACATTTGTATCCTTTATTGTGATATTTGCAGCAAGTCTACAGCTAGTAACAGTCTCTGCCCTCAAGCTATAAAGGAGTAAGGCTTCATTGTTGGAGAGAGAGCAGCCTTCTGTGTGAAAGGCTGAGATGTGGTAGGCAAGATGAATAGTGCTTAAAAGCAGTGCTTGCGGTGCTGTCATTTAGAACAGGAACACCGAGGATTTAAACGAAAGTGAAAGGCATGGTAAATGAATCCCTTAAAATCGGTCAAATTTTCAGCTGCCTAAAATAACAAGTTTTCTCCATTGATACATCCATCGAGTAGGAGGAAAGTTGGGAGGGGATGAATTCCCCGAGGGAGGAGGTACAGATAGTTTGTGAAAACAAGGTGTGGTCAGTGATTCATGAAGAGACACATCCAGGAAACCAGTAAACAGCAATCGTGGCTCAAAAGTGGTGACTTACTTTTCTTTTCTTTTTTTTTTTCCTTTTCTCTCTCTTTTTTCCCTTTTTTTTTTTTTTTTTTTTTTTCTGTGTGTCTGTGTGTGCCTGTGTGTGCAGGAAGAGCATCATTAGATTGCTCCGTTCCAAACATTAGTCAAAAAGACTTAGATGCAGATGGCTACACAACTGGAGCTGTTCATTACGAAACCCCAGTCAGGAGGAACAGCTCTTAGGTTTAGCTTTTCTACCTGTTATTGGGGTCAGGTTCACCATGCTTTGATCAAACTGAGGCTGAAGTATAATTTTGGATGGAAAAAAAGTGGGTTTCTGCAGGCTCTCAGTATTTGTTTTAAGTTGAGCTTCCTTTGTGTTCAAAGCTGAAATTGAGTGTCCCCCACCCTGTTAACAAGGGAAGAGAGTAAGAGGTGATTCAGTTCTCGTGAACCAGTACTGCTGGGTTACACACATTTCTACATGCAGCTGTAGTTGTTTATCTGTATTGTTGTAGTCTCATTTTGTAGCAGTATTGCTAGCCACAGGCACTGATCATGGGTGTGTAAATCTGCTTGGGGGTAGTCGGTGTCAATGAATGCTCTCCTTTCCCCCCCATAATTTGTGTGTGTAAATGTGTGCTATATAAAATAAAGAACCTATGATGTTGTTAAATATTAGTGGTGCATTTTGCTTTGCTTTGCTTTGCGTTTGTAAAGGTGAAAGGTGATTGTGCAGGAAAATGGAACAGTATATTTGCTGTGAGACAGGCACTAAGAACTCACTCCCATGCTCAGTTATAATTCATGACTGTACTGGTGGGAAGCCCTTATCCCTCTGTGGAGTTAATGCATCTCTACTGTAGCCTGCTGAGAGCACCCTGTGTCCCCTCCCACCATCTGTGCATTCACTTGCGTGCTTTCTCTCTCTCTTTGCTGTGAGATCTCTTGGTGTTAAAACTGTCAGACTACTACTGCCTGGTAAAGGTGGCTTTATGATGTGTATTAATGTTGAATTGTCATTTAAAGGGTGAGGAGGTAGGAAGGGGATATGTTACCATTTGTTTTAAGCTCTTGTTAGAAAATGCTGATGAGCAAATAGACAGAAAGGTAGATTTGTTACTTCAAACAGCAGACCGCTTTGAACAGTGTACAGAAACTGCCACAACATAGGATAGGAGCTATTGATGGCAAATGCATCTTTGTTCACAATCTGGGCATATTTTGCTGTTTCTTGGTACAGTGGATCTCTGTTTCTCCGTGTCAAGATCTGAAGCAATGGCATTGTAAATTGAATAATATTTATTTACCCATCAGCTGGTTTAGTTGACAACTATTTTATTTTCTACAAGTTGATCTTCTCTTTTAGCTGAAAAGCTGTCTTGCAGGCTGCAAGTTAATTGCTTCTATGCTACCTGAGACTTGAAATTCATGTGACCAAGTGCTATAAGCTAACACAATCTTACTTAAATAGGTAGTGTACGAAGATTTTTTATTATTATTATTGCTGTGAGGCACTGTCAGAAGACCAGTGAGACTGTCTAGCTTTGAAAGAACTGAACTCAGTTCACAGAGGTTTGAGATGATGCTTTATCAACCTGGCACCTTACTGCAATATTAGACCCAGAATATGGTTAAAAGACCATGTACTTGACTGTCACAGCAATATTAATTTGTAGTGTTTCACTGAATGTAATCTTATGTAGTCTGTTGTTTGGATTCCTTTAAAACTCATAAATCAAATCCAGACCTGGAATACCAGTGTATGAACTTAACAGATGTGCTGCCATAAGGGACCTGCAAGGTTATAAACTGCAGAAATGATCTTTTTCTATTTCAGATTCCTAGCTTATTCCAGGGGGATTGAGGAACCACAGAAGTAAGGTGGAAGGTCATGCGTTAGGACGGTAGCACCCACCCAGTGCTTGACGTTGGGTGTAATTGTCAGGAAATCCACCTCTAATCATTTTTATTATTCAGTCATAACATCCTGCCGAAGCTCCCAAGCAAAAGTAGGGCAAGAATGACTTCAGTAGCTCCATGTCCAGGTTTTCTTAGGTGAAAGTTCACTTTGAGATGACATAGCTGAGTAGTCAGGCTGAAATCCTAGTTGGTATTTTATTAATTTTGCACCAAGATAAATCCTGAAATTCTGACAAACTCCATGACAGGTGAAATTCCTTCTTGCAGAATCTGCTCAGCAAGAGGCTGCTCATTTCGTTCTGTTCGGAGGCAGGCAACAGGAGGGCAGCTTTATAATCAGCCCTCAAAGGAGCCCCGGCCGCCCCAGAGCCTTGGACTGATTGAATAACTCCTGGGCCTCTTCCCCTAGGCCTCCATCAGCAGGGGTCCTGTGGAAAGCAATCTCCCGCAGACTGGCACTGAAGTGAGCTTTAAACTACTATTTTCTGCTCTCCAGAGGAGCCTGGAGTACTAAAAGATAGATGGACTGCAGATATTTTATGAGAAACTGTCAGAAGAAGAGCAGAGTAAATGTTTTTTTTCCTCCTTCTTTGAGTCACACGCTGCATCACCGTAGAATTTTTCCCAGAATCTTTTACACTGAAAGTTTGAAATTAATTGGTTGCTAACCTTAATTTCCCTCCTCCCTTTTCTTTTTCTTTTTTTTCCTTCCCTCTTCTTCTTCTTTTCCTTTTTTTTTCCCCCCTTAAATATTCACTCAGAGGCCTTTTGCTTAACCACAGTTGCAGAAAATCAGTACCATTTGCACTGAAATATTTATAATGACAGAATGAAAAATTGGATTCATTTTCTGGCCTGTAGCCGAACAGTCTGCAACTTTGCGCAGCATTGTTTAGCATCTCTCATTCCTTCCTTTCATTGGGGTCGTTTTCAGACACACACACACGCGCTGCCCATGCTTCATAGGAATGCTTAGCAAAACACAGAGCCATTTTTAATCTCAGCCTTGAGAAAACAACTTGTCTCTAACCTTGCCACCACTTCTGGGGGGAAGCAAAAGGGGGGTCTCTGGGAACCACGTAGAATCCCTCTTACAGGAGAGATTATAGAGGATGACATGCAATAATCTGTCCTCTACAGCAAAGCAGTGTACGGCTGGAATTCAGCAAGTTTCTTTGGTGTGTTGCAGAGGAGGCAGGGTGGACGTAGCACTGGGCTGGATAGCAGAATCTCTCCAGTAATCCCTGTTCTGCCACCAGTTCCCTCAGTAGCCTTGGGAACCTCATTTGCCCACAAAGGAAGAGGTTGTCAAAAGCTCCCTTTTGTGCATGAACACAGACTGTGCCTGTAAAAATGCCCTGTGCTTCTTTGCACCTCTGGAAAACAGAGGATACTGGAACTGTACATATTTACTTCCCTTGCAGCAATGGTGTGAAGGTGAAGTGGTTGATGTTTGCAAAGTGCTTTGAAAATGAAAGTGCAGATCCTCGGGCTCCAATTTGCATCCCCTGCCAGTATAAAAGGTACCTTAGTCAGACAGCCAAGGATTCCCTCAGTACGCAGCAATTCCTGTTTATTTTGCTAGCTGGTTCTGTATCACTCCCTTTTGGTCCTCACAGGTGTGTCTCAGACTCCAATGAATTCCAGGGATTTTTAATTGATATCACAATCCTGTGGGGGCTATTACAAGCTGGCATAAGTTCAGACAGCCTTACAAATGCTTTAACATGCACTGAAGACTATGGTGGCCCAAGATTTAAATGTTTAGGCCGCAGCAATTTATGAAAATATACAGTGGTTGTATAGAAATTAGTCTGAAAATGTACACAGTTTAGCAGAGAATTATAAGTCTCTGCAGATGTTAGACTGTTGTGCAGAAATTAATAGAGAAATACATGTATGAAAAGTAGCAATTTCAGAAACCCTTAGAAGGGGTTCTCTAGTGAGTTCGGTAGACTTTCTTGACAATTATGTTAGTTTCTGGGAAAGCCCTGTGGCCAAATTCTTAATCCCTAATGCTTAAAAAGAGGCACCTTGAGTCTAGGGCCCCTAAGGTCATATAGGTTCCCCTAAAGAATCAGGTTGGGTGCGGAAGTTGGTTTCTGCAAGCTCTTGAGGATCTCCTGAAAATGTAGGTGCCAGAAATTGCCTGTCAAGGTCCAAAAATGTCATCTTGCTGACTTCACCCATATCAAATCTCCAGCATAGTTCTATTGCTGATAGCAGGTATCTATGTATACTAAATTCTGATCTCTATTCCACATCACTCATCCCAGCACAAATTTTCTATTTATTTGGTTTCGTCTGTTAGAGCTTCAAAATGTTGGCTGCCTCTCACTGATCTTAGGAGCACAGCCCGAGCAGGTACGCCTGTAAGCAGTAGGAAGGGACAGACATCTGCTCTAAGTGTCAGTACAGCTCAGTGAACACCGCACAGCATTCTGCGGTTTGTGAGCAATACATACTTTTTATCATGCAAAAGTTTCTTACCAACTTGCAGATTTGCCTTTTTACCATGTTCCCCAAGATAGTTTGACAGGTCAGCCTGAAGTGATGAGTGTTCTGACACAAACTGCATTGTGTCTCAGAAATTTTGCCTGCAGTTGTTTTACTGTAGTATTGCTTTGATTTGAAAAGGAACTTTCTACAAAGTGGTGTGTTTTAGGATATAACAAAAAAAAAAAATCCAGTATTGTGCTGCATGTATTACAGAGATTTTCTGCTTAGCTATTGTTATTGCTTTCTGGTTTTCTTTCTTTTTTTTTTTTTCTTTTCTTCAGGTATGTAAATGGAGAACAGTATAATTTTTGTAATTTTTAACAGTTATTGAGAAGCAAAGGTAATAGGTGAGAAAGCATTTGAGCTGTAATTGCAAATATTAAGTATGTTTTTAAACTGAAATTTTGAAAGCAGATTGCCCTGAGAATTTAATGATATTTGAAGGGAAGCTATAGCCCCAAAATAAGCTCTTTCAAATTCAGAAGTATTTCATCAGTTGAGCTGACCAGAACACAAATATACAGGTGTGTAAAATGCCTTAAGATGCTGGAAAGCTTTGCAGGGACAATAGACTATAGACCACAGTGAAGTGACAATACAGATCTAATGGGACAGTGCAGAACTGTTACAGAGCATCAGGGACCATAAGAGTATCCCCCAAACAAATGTTTTATCTTATTGTTGAAGACAGTACCTTTCTGAGAAAGCTGCTTTCTCTGCAGGCCTGAACAATTGTGTTGGTTTGTTTTTCTGTTTGGAGTGCCAGTCTGTTTACTAAAGTTATTAGTTTATAAATTTTGCCAAGGTAAAGTAACTGTGAGAGCTTTAAATTAGAGTAAGTGCCACTTCTGTGTGGCAGGTTCCTTTGAGGGCTGATTAGAAATCAGGTCTCCTGTTGCCTACCCCTTTATGCATGGCACTATTGCTGTGGGTATTTGTTTATAGCTTACCTTTGAATTTATATAAGTGTGCCCTGTGGTATGGTGAATTGCCCTCCGATAGCAAAGATTCTGCTTTTTATTCTTTATTTTTTTTCTGGGATCAAGCTAATACTTCACTTTAAAGAGTTGTTTTAATTAGGTACGGGTTATTGTAATGAATTAAAATTAACTTGGAGTAGCAAATTCTATAAGTCTGTGAGGGTTACAGATTAGTCTCACCATAGCTACAGCACATCTTTTTGTAAAGGAATTAAAGTTCTGTATCTCAGACACCTTGACACTAAACGTGGACAGCAAATGAGTGTAAGTGTTGTCTCCAGTTATTTTCCTCCTAAATGTGATTCTTCTCACTCTATCAGAAGATTGCCACACTAAAAAACAGTCCTAATGGGCAACAAGGGGTGAAAGCAGCAGCTGCACGAGGCTACATCCCCTAGCGGGAGATAGCGGGGGAGGCAGGAGTACCATGGCATCACAAGCTAAACCCAGAGGTGAGAGGGGGCATTTCTTCAACTGTCAGTGCAGGGTCAAGGCAAGATCTAATG
>JAVJGJ010000037.1:54350436-54387141 GCA_035590215.1 Microhierax caerulescens
GGCATCACAAGCTAAACCCAGAGGTGAGAGGGGGCATTTCTTCAACTGTCAGTGCAGGGTCAAGGCAAGATCTAATGACATGTCTGAGTTGCAACGTGTCACTGGCCAGCTGTGTGACAGGAAACAGAATGACCAACCTCAAAGAATGACATTTGGTAGGAGGGTACTTCTTCCCTCATGGGGAGGAGGGGAAAAGGCATAAAAGGATGCTGCTTTGTCTAGTACTTCTTGGTTGTGGAGAAATGAGTATCAAAATGTAGGAGTTGGACTTCACTGTCTTCCCCCATTTATAGGTTCTGAAAATAGGAGAAAGTGAGAGTAAAATTCCTCCCATTTAGCTTTGGTCACATTTCACACTCTTTTACACAAATGCAAATGACAGCAAAACAGAAGACAATAGAGAATTCAGACTTCTGCATTTTACAACCGACAACCACAATGACAAACATAAAATTTTATTGTCCTGGTACCACATGTCAGTAAATGATCCAGATACATTGATTTACAGTGTGCATCCTTACAAAACTTAAAAAAAATAGTGACTTTGTTATAAAGGGCAAAATAGCATTATGGTCTCTCTAAAAGTTACCTTTACAACATGGAGTTTCTTGGACTGAAAAGGAGGGAACTCGGATGAGGTTGCTCTAAGAACAGTGTTTCAACATAGAGTCCTTAACTGTCTAACTGTTTACCAGCTATGAAGGGATAAAAATTGTCTTTATTTTCTTTTCCAACAAGTAGATTCGTAATTCAAACACACCCCAAGCCTGCCATGTAAGCGCTGTCCCAGTTCCCGCTATTCTTGTTTGAGGAGCTGTAGGGGTAAGGACTGTAAGATGTCCGAGATGGGCTGACACGGTAACCAGTTGTGAAGGAAGTCAGAGAGCGAAAGCCATGGGGCCTCTGCTTATCAGCTCAGAAATCTTTAACCATTACCATCAAATCTGCACAATCTGGCTTTTCTTGCAAGCTGTCATGAAGGAAAAAGACACACCGATGAGCAACAGAGTTTGGAGTGTTTAGAAGAGGAGGAGAGCTAGCAGGACTCCATAGTTTTTCCTTTTTTTTCCTACACATTTTAAAATTGACATACCATGGACAAGGGGACATGTTTTCACTTGTGTTCCTGATTTCAGGATCCAAGATGTGCACCAGTCCACATACACGTTCTCTTAACTGGCTGTATTTATGCTTGCTGGCTGGATAACTACCAAATATTGGTTTCCATGTGCAAAAGCCAGGTCTGGTGATTCTAAAACTGGGCTGGTTCAGGGTTTGCTTTTAGCTAAGTGAAAACAGTGTTAGTTGCTTTGAGTTAATCTCAGGCTGATCCATAACCTCCAGCGTGCTGAGTGCTGTTGTACAAGGCTCCGTGCACCAGCTGGCAATGTGCGGGGAATCCAGATTCCAGGCTGTCCCTTTGTCACCTGGTAAGCACAATACCCCGTGTTTATGTCACGGGGTAGGGAGGTGAAATTGGCGATCAATACAAGTGTGGGTTGCGCCTGTCCGTATAATAGGAGTGCAGGGAAGTTACAGGGCTTTCAGGCTGTATCGAGAAACTTGTCATTTCACTTGTAATTTTGTGCAAAGAAATTCTTGTACGTGCACCTGTGGAATACTGGAAATAATCATTGTTTTAAAGGTTGCCCTTTGCATATAAATCACAGCTTTGTGTGCTTCCCCACTTTAATTGGGTGACCTTTTGAATCCTGTGGACAGGAGCTTAAATTCTGGACCTGCTGGTTGGTTTAAGATTTGAAATCAATTCATGATCTAGCAGTTACTCAGCTTTAAATCAGAGAGCCCAGAATGGAAATTTCAGAAGAAGTTCTGCTTGAAAGATTCCTTCTCACAACTCATAGAAACTTCATTGCAGACCAAATAGGGGTGTGTAAAATCCAGATTAATTTGTCAGTTTAATCCCAGAAAAGACCTATCAGGATGCAGTGAGGATGGGAGAAACAGGAGGAGCAAGAAATGTGTAATGTTCATTTCTGTACAATTATCAATTTAAGCTTCCATTATTTGTCACTAATTACTGCACTGAGCTGTTAAATATTTAGTAGTAGTTTGTTTAATTGGCTTTGACCTATAAAGGAATCTGTACCGAGTGTAGCTCCTGTTCCAGGAGCCAGTTCCTCACTCTCAGCTTGGCAAATTTGTATTCGTGTAAGATGCACACATATTGTCAGACAAGGGGGTTTGTTTTTGTTTGGATTTGTTACCTCTCTCTCTCACCCACAGATTTATTTGTCTTTAAGGTATGTAAAATTAGAGCATGAAGTAGGAGTGATGCTTCTGGGTGTAAAATGGGAGGGAGGTCAGACTTAAACTTGTTTACAGATGTTGTAGTTTAGAAAGCACCAGCACGATAAATTAAACATAACAAAGGAAAAAAATTAAAGCAGAGCAACAACTAGCCCACGAACACGTCTGTAGAACACTGACTTAATCCCTGAATATCTTATTAGGCAGTATAGCCTATCAAAGCTTGTTGTCCCCTGTTACTCAGTTGTACAATAGCTACAGATAAATCTGGATTTGTTCAGCTTTGGGTTCTGCTTGCTCTTTGCCTGGCTGTGTCTGACAGTGTGAAGAGACTTCTGGCTGTGGCCTCTGCAGAGGGTGTGCAAGAATCAATCAGTACATGAGCAATATTCACTTTGTTTGAAACCCTGCAGGCCTGGCTCTATTCTTACTTGTCCCTGTCTTGAAACTCCCTTGATTTCAGAGGAGTTTCTCTTAATTTATACCAGGGTAATCATAACCATATTCTAAAGTAATACGACTTTTGATATATTTCTCAGAAGTGCCTCCTTTTGCCTTTATTGTTTTAAGCTTTTATTCCCATTTAATGAACAATTTTCTTATTGGGGAAGGATGCTTGTGTATTAATTTCATACATTTGCAGTATCACAAAACCCTTGTTTTTCTACAAACAAGACTTAGGCCTGGATCCTGATTAGCAGTACAGCCCCTTTGCAGCATAAAAGCGTAGGAAGTTTCACAGTTTCAATGAATTTCTGTGAATGTGTCCTAACCATTGCCCCCTCTGCCTATTACCGTCGCCTTGTTTATGGGGGTAATTACATGCACCTTGCATGTGCAGCCAGGCACACCTTGCCTAAAATGGGAGAGGCTGTGTAAGTTCATTGTTTTTTAATAAACAACGAACGGTAAGGGAAGCTTATGGAAGGCTGTTGCCTGGCACCATAGGTTAAAACAGCCTTGGAGCTACTCTGATTTATGTCAGAGGCTTAACTAGGAGCCCCCTGCCAACACTAGTAATGACAAAGGTGCAAGGATGGTGAACAGACACCTGTGTTTGTGCCTGTTCTCTTCTGGTGACAATGATGAAAGTCTTATTTGCTATATCTAGGAATATATGTCATTCTTTTCCATATAACAAATCTGTGATATATGTACTCACGTATAATAATGAATCTAAAAGGAATCATTGACATTTTACTAGTGACTTACTGGAAGTCTCTGAAGAAAAATAGGTATCAGGGGTTTTGGTTTGGTTTGGGTTTGGTTTTAATTTTCAGTTTGCATCCCTGAGAACATGCTATCCAGTTTGAGATTTTTTTATGGGTAGGTTTTCTCTGACCCAGCTGGAAATGCTTCAGTGGAAGAACGAGAACACTGAGAGTTTTACATGAATATGATAAAAAGTACAATCTGATTAGCAGTCATGCCATTTCAGAGGTATTAATATAATATCAAATCACATAGCCTAGGTGAACTAATTTATATGAATAACTGCAATGCACTGTAGACTTTCCTACATTATCATTGTCAACAGTGGTCAGTCATGACCTAAGCTGAGCATTTAATTGTCCGTCACGTCTGAGAACAGACCTGATTCGCAAAGGCTGGTAAATATCAACTCACCACAATAAGTGGCAGTTATGGGAACACAGATTCTGTTGGGATTTAGCCCCTTCTTTGTTATGGAAATAGCTCTGGTTTAGTTCAGCTTGAATCCTAATTTCCTTGGGAAGCTCAGGTTTCAGAGACTGTGTGTTGTTAGGTCTATGCTGGTGATCAGACTTGGCCTGGATGAAACTCCATGCCTACTTTAGTGCATTTAAAAATTCATTGGTACTCCTGCTCTGCCAGCTGCACTGCAGTACTGGAGATGCTGATGACAGGGACACCTTGCCTGGAATTCTTTCTGTTCTGTCCAGAACTCCAAAGTCTCCAGTTGGCTTCCTAATTTTCAGCTATGAAAAACTATTAGATGTCATCTCATTTCCAGCTCCCTCATTCACTCAATATAAGTGTGACCATTGAAATCTGAATATGCATTCATTTTTGTGTCAGAAACATTGTGATTCCTGGAATGAAGCACATCAGAAACATTTGTTAGTTCCAAGATTTCAGATACAACAATTCAAGTTAATTTCTTGTAGTTTGTGTTTTATGAAAGGAAAGGAGTAGCCTAGGAGGGAAAATAATCTATGGTCACTTCATCTGTTGATGAGCTTCAATTGAAATTGCTCTTTTTGCATTTCACCTATGTGAAAAATACAGAAATGTTTACAAGCTGAGTGTTCATAGATGCTCTGTCAGTACAGCTAAGGACTGTAGCATAGAATAGACCTAGATATGCCCCTAACCTTCAGTTAATTAATTTGGTGGAGGTGGACTGTGGAAGTGGTTACCCTTACTGTCACCTATACTACATTTTTACCTGTATACCCATTTAAGAACCTTCTTAATTGCTTGCAGCAGCAGTGGAGCGAGGGCCTTAATGTTTTGGGGCATTGAAAGTGAGTTTACTTCTTTCAGATGCTTTGAAATGGCTCAGATATTCTACTGAAACCAGCTCCTGACTATGCAGATTTGGTTTCATGTGTGATTTGGGGCTGGCTGAGCCTCTTCCTCTCCAGGGATGAACATCAGGAAAAAAAATCCTAACCCTGAGGTCTGTGAAGCTGTGAAACAGGCTCCCAAGAGAAGCATTGGAAGCTCTAATTAAAATTGGACTGGGCAAAACACTTGAAATTACACTATAGGCAATAATCCAACACTGGCAAGATGGGTGGAGAAAACGCCCTAATGGGTCTTTTCTGTCTTTAAATTCTATGAATTCTTGTTCATCTCTTTTATTATGCGATTTCACCTTTTTCTTTAATGGTGACATAGTGTCACTTAGAAAGTATTATAAGATGCTATTGTGAGCTGAGTAAGATGATGTTAAATGTCAAAAGAAAATGCAACAGTTTCTCTGCAGGTTCACAGTGATTATATGGAGACAAGGAAAAGAGTAGCTGACTGTAAGCGAGGGACATCCGTGCAGTGTTTCTGATCTCTAAGATAGTGGCAAAGCCTTCAATATGCATGTTTGTCATTTTGACATTACATTTCATATTCTCTGCTTATGAAGAATAACCACATTCCACCAAACCTAACGCAAGTGTGGAAAAGTCATTTACTGTAACTGTGTACATCCCTCAGATTGCTGGAGACATCCTCTATCCAAATGTTTCAAATATCCCTACAGACCTGGACTAAATAATATCTTGTTACATCTTAATTTATAGTATGTATTTAATCTTACTATCTCGCAAATCTAAATAACTCATCAATTTAGTCTTGGGTGTAAGCAGATTACAGTTTAACAGGAAAGAACCCTGCCACAAAATAATGGTGCTTTGACATGAGACACTGTGCTGCAGTACCAAAGCAGCACAAGTTTGAAGAAAAGATAGGAAAATCAAGATTTTTTCTTAAAGTTATAGTTATGTCTGAGTAAGTTTCAAGTATTTGTTTTTGGTGTTACCACTGAATACTTCCCTTCCCCTGGCTTTCCACATGATACAGTATTTCAGCAGTGTCCTATGCAGTTTTCTGCGTGAGAGGTCTTATATCATGACATCCATTTAAGTAGCAAAGCATCAGACCAAAGTTCTGGAAAACATGTTGACACTGTGAAACTGCATATTTGATTCGTCATTACCACTGCACTTAAGGTTTTGCTAGGCTTGCCTTTTCCACGAGCTTTTCTTTCTTCCCCTTTGGTTCTGGAAAATTCAGCATCCTCTTGTTAGCTGCAGACAGTTTGAAAAGTATGGTACAGGGTAAGAAGTTGGAATAAAAAGAAGGGAAGAGAAGCAGAAAATCTTGATTAGAAAGTATAATTTAATAGAACGTGTATTGAACCAAATGTATTGATTAATGTGGAAGATATAGTACTTATATTGATTCAAACTAGAGATTTAGTACTAAAAGCTGTAAGCCAAAAAGCTGTTGCAGATTGCTACAAAAGTCAGTTTAATGCTGTCCTTGAGAATGCCTTCACAAAGAAATTCTTCTAATGTTTGAGGAGTAGGTAGAATGCGGTATATGTCAGTTTGATCCCAGAGGGTTTTATTTTGTACTCTAATAGCTGTTACGAGCCTACATTATATCCAAGGAGTAATTTTCCTTAGGGGTGCCCAGCTTGCTTTGTGTCAATATTCTAGCATTTTAAGTCACGTACAGTATATGCTTCTGGGAACAGTGCAGGAGCCAGCCAGACTCATAATGGTCTGCATTCATTAATAAAGGCAGAAGCTTCTGTCCCTCCATTGCCCACTACAGGGATGCCTCCCTGGTCTTCAGGGACCCGTACAGACACATTTAAAGAAAGCTTTATTTTGAGTGGGCAGGAGATGAAATGCAGGACTTGCAGGCATTTCCTAAGTCAGCTATATGCCCGAGCACAGGGGTGACCTTAATGGGTCAGAGAAGAATGCAGGTCAAAAGACTTATTATCCAGCCTGTTGGAAACCAATTGCTTTTGTTAAAAAAAAAAACAACTGTAGCGCTTAAAGGTTGATAGTAATGTAGAGTTCTGTTTTACAACCTGGAACTGTATTGCAGTGCGGTGGGGTGCGTTAATGCAAAAAAATACGAGATGATCCATAATGTACACAGATAAAAGATTCCTGATAAGTGATAACATGTAGGGTACCATAATTACTTAATCAGTGATGATTAATTACACGTGTTTGTGTTCTTGAACTAAGGAAAAAATAACATGCTGTTGTGGTACTGTTACCATCTGTTGAAATAATGCATCTACATTTCATCTTTCTATTTCTTCACGTGTATCCTCTTTGCACTGTTTGTCAGGTACAACCATGTCTTGTTTCATCTAGTCACAAAAAAACAGAAGTTGCATTTAAATTGAATGCAACAGCAGTTCACATTAAAGATTCTAGTGGGCTGGTGAGTCAGTGGCTATCTGTGGGTAATTTTTTCTTTGTTAATTTTGATGCTGTGCGCAGGAACTTTTTGCTAGCTAATACTTCTCTTGTTCTAGCTGAAACACAAAGACAGGCACCAAACATCAAAAAGTATTATTACTTCTTTTGTTTTGAGCATTTCTGCAAATAAATGTTTTTTGGTTGTTTTTTTTGCCAAGGAGATTCTTCCACCCAAAAATGTGAAATCTTTGCATTTTTTTAACTCCTTAACACTAACAACAAGGATATCTCGAAGCATTTTCATCCAGAGAAGTGGTGGCATATAATTTTATAGCAGTTCACGTAACAGTTGGGATTCTGAATTCTGCTAACAAAACTAATTATCTGTAGGAACAGGGCAAATGCCTATTAGGAGTTTATTTTGCTCGTGAAATATATTGAATTCAGGTTTTTACACGTAATATACCTGCTTTCCAGAGAATACTGAGAGAAAAATTTGAGATGTAGGAGTTTTCCTGGCTTGGTTTGTGTCTAATGCAGGGACACACACACACCTCCTGCTTCACTGTTCCTCCATTTTGTGCATGCAAAGCTTGTATTTGCATTTGCAAACTAGTTTCTCCTCATGAAACCACAGCTCTTGGAAATGTTAACATCACTATTGCTGAAGTCCAGGGAAGATTATGTTAAGAAAAAATATTTTTTCCTTTCCATGGCTAGGTGGGAAATTGAAATTTTTGCTTCACAGGGAGACTACCTCATAATTAAGCAGATGTGTTTTGTGCAATCAAATTTGGGGGAGGCAGAGAAGGGGAGCATATGATATCTCCTGTACTTAGTTAAATGACTTCTCTTTGGCAAGTGAATGTACTAATTACTCCAAACTTGGGCAAACTAGCTTGAAGTTTCCAGAGGAGGCGTGTTTCAAGCTTGTGTACTGTGTCTTTAGTGAAGGGCAGCGCGCTTTCCAAGCCGCACAGGAGATCTCGACTGTAATATTGTGCTCTCCCTGGGTGTACCGCGCTCCTGTGTCCCTGCCGTGTCCCTGCCGTGTCCCTGCCGTGTCCCTGCCGGTGGGAGCTCCAAATTCTGCTTTCCCTGCCTGCCTGAACTCCCACTGCCGGGGAGGCGGGGAGCTCACTGCACACAAGGCAAAGAGACTATCAGAGTCGAGATCTGCTGTGTGGATAATGGAGGAGAATTTTTGCCCTAAATTTTTAAACGCAACACCCCTCATAAAAACAACAACAGTTCATAACTGGGATTAATGTTTGCAATTTTCAGTCACTTAGACATGGGGTCTCCAATAGATGGCTTTTGGTGGAGTGGAATATGGCTCTCTGTGGGATAACAGAATTTTCCTCCTTTTCTTATCTCTCTCCTCCCATCCTTTGCCTGCTTGACTTGTCAATGTTACGCTTCTGAAGTGCTTCCACTTTGTACTTTTTCCCCACTTAGCCAAAGAGGTATTTCTAACTAGTCCCTCAGGTTTGGGGAGCCTTAATTTGGAAACCCTGTTTTGTTTTGTTTTGTATTGTTTTGACTGTTTACAATAAGTATAGTTGCCTTTTTAAGGCCTAAGCCCCACTAAGCATTTCCTCATGTTAGTGTCCTGCCCTGTCTTGTTTTTCTCTGCAACACTTTTTTTTTTTTTTTCTATTACCTCTTCATTATCTCCAGAGAATCTCATTTTGCACTAGGACACGGGAGTCAGGGACACTGAGCAGGGACAAATCAGTCCTTATGCTGTGTTTTATTTTGTCCCCTTCATATTTGGGCCTTTTTATTTTTTAATCAAAAATGTCAATGCAGCCAGTTACGGCTACACTTCTAAAGCACCTTTTGACTGCTTCATGTGCAATTGTTCATCCAACCTCAAACCGATTATACATTTTTCACTTAGTGAAAAGAAATAAAAAATCAGCATGACTGACATGCTTGGTCTCAGGAGATTAGAAACAAAAGACACCCCCCTGCCCCAAATATTTCTCTGCAGTGTAACAACTGGTATATGACTTCACCTACTCAGAAGCAGAGAAAAAATCAGAATTCAGGCTGCCACCCCATATTTAACTTGTCCTGTTGTTTCTAGGTACTGCAGGGTCTCCAATAAGCCTGTGGTGTTATGCTGTAAGTGCTGCAATAAATGGACACAACAGAATGACAAAAGGACTGACTGTCAGGCTTAACTCTTAATTTCCTTGCTTTTGTGGTTTGAAGTCAGAGCCCATTACCTGTGACTAGCCAATATTTTCGTCTGCAGCTATTGTTACTGCTTTACAGTATTTTGAAATGATTTTATGGGAAGGATAAGAAGTTAGATGAAATCAAGTGGTAGAGTGTATTTTTTTTTGCACTCTCTGGCCTTGGACAGTCTGGAATTCCTGCCATCAGCATTAAATCATTTTGTATTCACATCTGGAAATTGCATCCTTGAGTGTCACTGGGTCATTTTCCTTTAATCTTGAGAATGGCACTACATTAAAAATTCCTCAGTCTTACTGTAAGATCCTTCCCTTGCCAAATGTCCCATGAACTATTGTTTGTGTGCTTGCACAGTTTAAGGAGAGAGGAGGAAAGGAGGGAGAACTCTCAAGCTGGTCTGCAGTCACACTGTATTTCACATTTGTTTCACCAAGGCTGTTTTCTTGTGGCCTTTCATGGGTGGCTCTGGAGGGTATGGTTCAGTAGATGCTCAGTTCATTGAAAGTTATGTCTTTTGGGAATACGTTCATCCTAAAGTACATTAGTCCAAAGGAATTTTAAGACAGATTAACTTAATAAAGCAGAGTGAAGGAACTGGATGCACTGGGAGAAAATCATGGGACATGGCACCCCTGCCCTCTGGGTCACTGGCCCAAATCTGGCCAAGACTAGTAAGGGGAAAACTGATCACTAAGCAGCGCCCTGTCATCTCGGAAGTAACATTCACAGACTTTTTCTGGTTATCTGTGGATTCAGTGTACATTGTAGAGGACTTAACATGTATTGGATTGGTTCTTCAGTCTTAGCTCGATGCTTGTGAAGGATCTGAGGAAGTGCAAGCACTGAATATAGCATCTTTCATCCCTAAAAGTGGTCAACTTGATTAGAACAGTGGTAGGAAAGGGTGAAACTTGTGTTTGCTGCGGGATTTGGTGATTGCTTGTATGGGAAAGGAGAATTTCAGACTCCCAAGTCCATGCTGTGTCACCTCACATAAGGCGCTGCATTCACTTGAGGAAAAATACCTGTGGTTTTTGGTGACCAAAGGAAGGGCTGTGGCAGCCCCTCCTGTTTTCTCATCAGTCTTTGAGCTCCCTGCTAGGCACAGGATGACTCTTACCAGAATATACTGTGCCGTACTGTTTAGGGGGAAATAGGTTTTAATGCAATAAAACATTTCAAGGGGTACCACAACCTAGGAAGCACAGTCTAGTTGGCATAGGTCTTCTGTGACAAATAAATGCACTTTTCATTTGCAGAATGAGTATACCATGAGCTGTGTGTAAGCAGACACCAGAACCACTGGCCTGGTATGCAGTTTCACTGGGGCAGGTCAGCCCAAACCTACCTAGAGAGAGTGCATTACCCTTCTTGTGGCACATGGAAAAAAAATACTGCTATGAAACAGCTGGGGAAAGCTCTCTTTGATAACAGCACTGCTTCTGACTGGCTTAAGACAAGGAGGGGTCAAACACACTCTCTTTTCAGTCCATCGTTTTGCGAAATATGTTGGGAGAATTGGTTTTGCATCCTTCTTTCACACAGAAATGCCTGTCCTGTGACTAAGCTGTTTCTTTTATTTTTGTTACAGAATCATACGATGACCCAGCACAGCAGTTAGTGCAAGGCCCGTCTCTTCCAGAGAATTCTTTGTGGCACAAAAAGGGAACACGTTTTACTCTTTGCACGAAACTTTCATTGTTAATGTATATTATTCAGAAACATTGTATTGTACCATAAAACTTGTATTATCGAAACTGTTGGATGTTCATGTGTTTGAACTTTTGAGCACCGGGTAGACTTCCTGTATATAAAGTGTTGCACATGTATTATGTTGTCTGATACTAAAATGGTCTTATAAAGACAAGTGGACTTGGGCCCTATTCAAGGAAGATACAAATAATAATAATACTGTGTGAGGGGAAAAAAATAGCTTAAGAAAAAGTGTCATTTTCAAGGAAGAGGGAGAAGGTAATAGCTATGTTCCATTGCAGCTCTGTTTGGCCTTCCTTTCGTTTAAACTTCAGTATAGAAATCTCTCTTTTGGTATACAAATGGACGATCTAAGACTATTTTTTATTGCTGAAGATTCTTTCAAAAAATATGAAGAGACTCTTTCTCACAGAGCAGGAACCCACAGTTGAATAAGGCCCATATATATATTTGTAAGCCTTGCGATATGACAGATAGCATTACCATATATGCAATAGTTGTTATGTAGATTGTCAATTTTTTTTTTTTCTGGATACCATTTGAAGCTTTGAGTGTTCAAGACTTTCCTTAATGATTTCACACGGCCAAATTCTTGAATCAGTTGAACTAACCTGTATGTTACTGTTATTAATGTTTACTCTGCAGTCTGAACCTGGAGATTACTGGAATTGTTTTCCAAAAGGAAATAAATTCAGTTTACCATTATGTGTGAGTGTGCTTGTGTCTTGTCTTTTTCCTTGGAAAGTTTATTACTGCTCCTGTACTACTTAAAGGACCACCAAGATCTGGAACCCTATTGTATCAGGGCCTATACGCTACTCAGTAGATCACTTTTCTCAAAGCTAGGCGTTTAAACAGATGTAATGGTGGAAACAGATATGCTGGCCCACTGCAAAGCAATGTGTGCTTGAGGGTAATAGTCACTGTTTTCTGGTTTTGTTTGTTAGTTTCTTTTTTTTTGTGGCAGTCTCAACGATTTCATACCTGTACGCTTGACATGTTGGTTGCCAGAGGAGTCGCCGCACATCTTCAGTGTATAATTATGTGTGCATTTCAATGCACTATTGTTTAGTGAGTTGGGTCTAGTACTGACAACTGGGAGCCACTACAGCTCTGCCAGTAGCACTGTTAACCTCACATCCCTCACCCTCTCTTCTGACATGGGTAGCAGAATTGGAGGTGGTGCACACTGCAGGATGGTGCTCACTAGCACCGTGGCCCTGGGGGAGCTGTCACAAGACCTCACAGCTTTGCTTGGGTCTGAATTGGCTCCTGCCTGCCTGCAATTTTCAAGGGGAAAGGAGGGGATAAAGGTTCTCCTTGCCTACCAGTATCCCCCACTACTACAACTCACTTGCGAAAGAGGACCAAAAAAAACATTCTCCAGCTATTTTAGTATCTTATCCTATTGCTGGAACTGCTGGTTTTATCCTGTGGAAACCAGAGTTGCTGAAATATTGCAGTTAAAGAGCTGCACGTCACAACAAGTCCAAATGGCAGGAGCTGCTTGCCTAGTGCTGTCAGGGTAGATATAAAGTGTGATTTCCACTTTGCTGAATGTCACTTTTTGACTGTCCACAGATGGAGGATGGAGAGGAAAGAAGTAAAGTCAGAAAGTGTCTAGTTACCAGATATTCCAAGAAAAAATGTGTCGTGTTTAAAACTCCAGCTTTGAGAATATTGTGCATATTTTGCCAAATACAAAAAAAGAAAATCCTGGGTTTTGTGTGAATCTCTCAGTTGTGCTGACAAAAGGATAAATAAAGGCATGAGCACACAAGGCTTGTAAAATGCTAGTTCTATTTATAAGTCAGAAACTGTTCCCATTCTTATTCTCATTAATATATTACTCAACTCAGCCAAATTGAATGTGATGATATGTTCTTTATTTCTGACAGATACCTTAAAGGATATAAGACATTTCAGCCTTCATGTGTGGAAGTGTGACATATTGGTTAAGACTGAAAATAACATGTTTCTAGTAGAGTTCAAGTATATAGGAAATATTACACCCTACTGTTTTTGTAAATGCCAGAGTGCCACTGAGTTGAGACAGATGGTAGCTGGGAAAAATGCAATCTTATAATCAAAAGCTAAAATATGTCAAAAATATGTTAGCAAGCAAAACATAGCATATTACTAGCGTCTCATGTCATGACAGCTTGCAAAACATGCAAAGATGTTGAATTTCTAGATACATAAATAAAGGAACAGTAAACAGAGCAACAGCAAATGTGATGAAGACTTTATGCATCGATTGTCCCTTCAGGTCGGTGCAGGGGAATAGAGGGGTCTTATGGCCACAGGCAGCCCCAGGTGGCTTATAAGAGCTGGCTGCTAGTATCAAGTGCTGGAATCCTCTTACCTTTTCTAAAGTAACAGGTTTCTCAGTGATACCTAAATAGCTGTTTAAATAGATTATGGAAGACATCAGAACTTCCCAATGAGGACTGAGTATTGCTTGGGGAATTACCACAGTGTTCAGAAAAATCAACAGGAGAGGCAGATCATCTTGCCTGTTGGAAGAAGAGACACAGCTCTGTGTGTGTGTGTGTGTGTGTGTGTGCATTTCAGCTATGGCATGCCTTTCTCTGTCCTGGGTCAGCAAAAGCTAAGAGAAGCCCCTCCTCATACCCTTAACCTAATGTGAAAGGATAAATCTGTTCAAAGGTTGTCTGGGTAGATTGATGGACAAGGTATCCTTTTACCTCTGAGACTGGCTTTATTCCAAAGATTGCAAGTGGACATGAGTTTTACTTTAAGTGATAGTTTTAAAAAAAAGATTAGTCCTTCTTGCTTGTTTGCCAGAGGTGTGTTTAGGAAATGTCACAGGTCTAAAGCAGATAAAAATATAGAATTTATACTGCAGAAGTGAAGCGTCTACCCAGATAATATCTGAGCATTTTAAGGAAATGCACTGATTCTTTATCTGAACAAAAGATAATCCAGGAATAAATGTGTATTAGGCCTTTAATGACATTCAGCTACCCAAAATAGAAGTTTTTACCATCATGCACATTTTCATAGCCAGTTGCCTAAGTTAGACTTTCCAGTCCATTTTAGGTGGTTCAGTTCACTGGGAGGTTATTGGAGTTTCTTTGGTTCACTCCAAATCCAGTGATCTCACTGCTTTCCTTGATAGAAAAGTTGCTTTACAAGCCCCAGAAGTAATAGTTCAAAAGCTCTGCCTAGGACACATTAATAGTTATCACCTTCTTCTTGATAGCACATGGAAAGTTGAAGTCCCCTCCATGTCTCAGTGACTGGGTTTTTATTAGTAATTGTGGCATGACCACTCACTTTGTTTCATCACCACTGTCCTCAACAACAGAAAAAGAGACGTCCCTTTCTTACCAACATATGGCACCTTCTATTTATAACAAGATTAACAATTCATTCACACCTTGATTGAATCCTGCTTTATTGAGATGTCACAACAGATTCTCACAGCCTGCAAAGGGAAAGACTTACAAATGTTAATATTGTGACAACCAGGACACATAAAAGTAAATGAATTATAATTGGTGACAATTAAAACTAGCTCAGTGTGAAAACAGAGTATTAGGCTGCTGTTGCAGCCCTGTCTCGGATGAGGCAATGTGGAGGACTCCGTAGGATAAGACTGTCCACGAATTCAGAAATGTTACCTTCATTCCTGTCTGATGTGTTCAGTCATACAGCGATGCTCAATTACTGTTCACATGCCTTTAAATCTTAGTGGGCAATGTGCCATTCTCTTTAAAGTATTGCTTCACTGCTTTGTGGCAGTACAAAAATAAACAATTTTAGGCCTATTTTACCAATTCCATTTAATACATCCATTTTTCCTCCCTGTGCTGCTTCCCCTATTTGTATGCAGAAGATTTCTTTAATTATTATTATTGTTGTTGCTGTTAGTAGTAGTAGTAGTGAACTGTGAGCGCTCTAGCAATGCGCTCCCCCAGGAGCTGGGTGGTCCCCAGCCACCAACTCTTGTGTGCAGATCTTCTTCTGTGTGTGGCACACAAAAGCCTGACAAGGTCTCACTCATGTTTCAAAGCTCGCTCTCTTTTCAGAGCTATTTGTTATTGTCTCCACCATCACAAGTTTAAAAAAGGAAAGTTAATTAAATATGGAACAAGACTGAGCAACATCTTTTAAACCATCATGTCATTAGAACTGGATCCCTCTGAGAGCTGCTTAAAAGGGTTTTGAGAACAATGACTGTTCAACCAGATATTTATGGGCATAGTTATGTAAACACACTCTTTATTGTCTATGTATATTTAATATAATTATCAGTTTTGTACTCGGACTCTCAGGAGACCCAACAAATCACAGTGTTGCTTTGAAAATGTCAGCAGAAAAGACAATTATGTTGCGAGCAAATATTCATAAATTATATTAAGAAGTCCTGTGAAAATGTACCCTGTGCTGCAGAACTGCTTTTGCACTAGCAGAATCATCACTGCCTATCTTTGACTTAAACTCTTCTCATTAGTCACAAGGAAGTTGCTTGAAACAAACCTTTAATAATAAAAAGCCTTCTGTTCCTGACTCCGGGACAATGTAAAATGTAGGCAAATTCAGAGGGCTTATTAATGTTGTTATTAATATGCTGGGATCATTTTAGAGATTTCTGATAGAGATTTATTGTAATCAAAGGTAAAAACTGTTTGCACAAGAGTGCCTGGGCCACTTTACTTTTCTTCTTTTATGAGATGAATCCTGAGAACTTGCCATATTTCGCTTATTATATATTAGGATAAAAGAGTGGAGAACTGGGACAATTCAGTAAATTAAATGTGCCATGCTTATGCTAAACCAATACATGTGCTGGAGTTTGATAAACACCTAGTAAGTGCCTGCAAATCATCTCCACTGCAAGATATACAATCAGCACATCAACATCTTAATTAGCAGCTAATGACATTTGAATGGGAAGGTTAACCTTAAGCACACAGTTTAGCAAAGGGTAAAATGAAATACATTGAGATATTTCAATCTGTATTTATAAGCCTAAAACAGCTGGCTTTTGTAGTAAGCAATTATCTATACAAGTAATAGCCCAATCCTTAGTTATGTTTTGGAATAAAATGGCCAAAACTAAAATGTCTTTTCTGGTGCATCTGGTCCAAGACATCAATGGGAAGACTCCACATGTTGGACAAAAGAAGACAGAATTCTGCTTTTCTGCAGGAAAATGCATTTCATCTATGCCATTGTTTTTCTTTTGAGAGCACAACTAGATTTTAAGTTGGCACAAGATGGTTCAGAATGGTTTGTGATGCTTCTCTTACTCATTATATTTTAAGCATATGTTTTCAACAGCAAACTCCTGTGGGATGGTGCAAAGCGGTGCACTTTTGTGGCTGTTTCGACTGTAGATGTCATCCTTGCTGGGGCAGTGATCTTACCAGGTATCCAAAGCAGAACAGACCAGAATCACTGAGCTGTTGGAGAAGAATCTGCTATAGAAATGATACCGTCGACTTTGCCAGTGGCACGGGTTCCCACCGAGTGTTGTACTGAACCATGGCTTTTGCACGGACCACAGGGAGCAATGTAGAGTGCTTGCTTTAAGATTTAAAATGTAAAGCAGTTCCAAGATGCTCACAATTAAAAATCTTACGGCCATACAAGCAACCATGTTGGCTGCATCCAACAAGTGAGCTCTGGAATACCAGATGTCTCTAATCTAATGATCTCTTTCTTGTTGGGTTGTTTAGTTTTTGTGTTCCTTCTAGATGCGTGATCTCACACAACCTTCATTCTTGTTTATGGGACCAGTGATACACTTGTTAAGAAATGGGGCTGAAAGTTTAGTAACAAAATTATGCTGCTTTGTTGGCCTAGCCACTTCAGCAAGATCAAATCACGTAACCACATGGTATAGCAACACCTCCGCAAGATGAATTATGTCCTTCTGTTAAAATAATGGGCAGAGAGAAAGTGGAAACAAAACTATCTTTGCAGCCAATGAGACAAAGAATGACAGCATCTGGAAGCCAAAACACACTCAGATATTTTCAATTCAGCGAAATGCCCACCTTTCAGGGTCTTTCATATTTTATTTTTATTCCAGAAAAGAGCAGTTACATGTTTCCTTTTTTCTTGACTGCCTTCCTTTCTCTCCCCTCATTACTCCTCATGCTGTAATTGCTTAATGATTGACACAGGACTATTTTGATTTTCTTAATTACATTTGTGAACCCACATTTGATTTGGTGGCTAGGTCATCATTCCTGATGAATTTAAGATTCACGTTGATTCATCCATTTGTTGACATATTTTATTTCAAAGCACCTTTATTCTTTTGGCTTAATTAAATAGTATTAATTTTCTGGCATAAAATTAAAGATCATGGGTTTGATTAGATAATAGCTGTGTGATGGGTTATTTGTAAATCTTTCAACCTTGTTCACAGCTTTTCCTAATCAATATCTTTTTTTTGACTTCTGCTTTCATTCTTATAGTAATATCTGCCCACAAAGCCATCTCGAGTCTTCCATGCATCTTCTACTCACTGCAGGGTCTGTCTCCTTCAGCAACTCTTACAACATATGGAGGATCAGATGGGATTTTAGAGCTCCTCTCAACAGTGCCTTGTTATTACAGCATGTGTTGCTTTGGTATTCACAGGCTGTGGCATCAGAAGGAGGACGACTTGCCCATTTTCACATGTGACAGCTTATGTTTTTAACGTTGTTTGAAGTGGGAAGTCTGCATTGACTTTTGACTTATCATCAACTAAAGCCAATCAGTCTTTTACTCTATTGGCATCTGACTTATATCCTAAGAGCCTCTCTTCTCTCAATGATAACATGTTTTCAGAATCTTTCAACACTTCCTTAATTGCTAAAATTTGCAGACAAGAGAAACACCCATGCCTAGCTGCCTTCCAGTAGTCTCCTTGGTCAGGCTTTTTCTATCTGTTGTCTTCTAGTGTTTCCCTCCTCAGATTTTCAAGGGAAATAGAGGACAAGATTAAAGGGTTATCAACAGGTTACATTCAAGGGCTTGTTCATTAGATTCCTGGCTCACTTGGTTGTTCAAAGGAGCGCCTGAACGTATGAATGTTGTTGTTATATTACCCATATTTATTTAATACACACAGGTTTTCTGGGCTGACCCCTGTCAGCCTGAGAAAGGCAGAAGCCAATTTGAAAACCTTTTCTGAGGGAGCAACTGTTGATTATCATCCTTTCCTGAATCTCCTTTTCTTATTTGCTTGCCTTGAATGTAGGAATGGAGCAGAACTTTGGAAGCCTGACAAATACCAATCAGTCTGCTCAGCATACAGCACACATTCTTTGCTTACTTCACTTGTTAGATACTACTTAATGCTTCTGTAGTATTTGATGTTACTAAGCAAAGGCTTTTGTCAAAGATCAAAAATACTCATGCTGGTTCATCTATGGCAATGCATGTTTGAAATTTTCTCAGTATGAGTTACTCAACGTCTTGGTGTTGGGACTGTGTTTCTACTGTTACCTAATTTGGTCTGAGTTGGCCTAAACCTTTATCCAAGAGCTGTGTTCTTTCTATGCCCTTTGTGGGCTATGCTATCATTGCTCTCAGTGTAAGCCACGAGTTGATGGCATGCATTTCTTTTGCAGTATAGGTCAACTCTGCATGAAAAAAAAAAAAACACACGATTTTGCATTATTATTTTTTTCTGCGGGCCTAGTGTTGGTGACTCTGTCTCTTCCACACACGTGCCTACTAGCTGAACACTTCAAATGGGGGCACTTTAAGTAAACCACAAGGGACTCTTTTGAGTCTGGAGAACATCCATGAGATTTGCTAGAAATGCAACACAGTGGCACTGGGGAAGAGCTCTGCTGGGACAGACCAAAGGTTCCTCTGAGCCAGGCCTGGCAGCAGCACTGGCCAGCAGCAGATGACTGGGAGCATGTGTCAGAGTAGGGCAATGGCGTAGCGACTTCTCTTTGATATAGTTTCCTGGCCTTGAGTGACTGCTGCCCCAGGGCTTCCTTAGCCAAAAGGGAGCCTATCCATTTGACAGCTTTGGGTGGCTTTTCTCTATTTGCCTAATTAGATTTTTGAGCCTGTATGTGTCCAACACGCATAAAATGCTGGCACAGGGAGGTTGATTTCTTAACTGCACACTGCATGAAGAAATACTTCTGTTTGGTTTGAGCCTGTTTCATTTAATCCCATGACAGAAAATAGATGACCTGTTTCTTCCCTGTTCACCTTCTCCCTGCAACTCAGGCCCACTCCACAGACATCTGCCATGGCCTTTTCCTTTCACCCCTGTGGTCTTCCTCACTGCCTCTCAATAAATGAAAGAAATCACTACTGAGCATCACAGACCATCCTTCCCATCAAAATCCAATGCCATTCCCACGAGACAGGGGAGCACAGTGCAGCAGTGGCTCAGAAGGGGATGGTACATCCTCAAGGTATGACACAGCACAATCCCATACAGAGACACTACATAGGGTCCCTAAAGCAATACAACCAGGTTAGCACTGCCTCTCACAAGGGCTAATTAACTCAGGACTAATTAATAGCATCATACCATACTGACACAGCCATCCAGAGCTTGCTCTCTAGTTGCTTGCTTAGGGATCTCCTCACAGTATGGGATTCAGCATAGATACGTCCTCGGGACACTGCCTTGCATGTAGCCCAGAAACTGGGGAGGTAACACTGTAGACTTGATTATCCACTCATTTACAGTACTTGGAGCTCTGAGAAACTCTCCTGAAGTTATTGGAGCTACAGTGGTCTCTTACCAGTGCAATACAGGATTAAAATCAGGTACAAAAAACATGTGTAGGTGTATGCATATGCGTGCATGTGCATACAAATGAAAGGATTGCAAAAGAACAATGTTAAAGTCACAAATTCAATAAATCAGAAGATTTCTTCAGATATCCCGACTGTGCATAGGATGAGGATCTCCTGCATATGTGCTCACACCCCCAAGTTTCCTCAGGACCACAACCTCAGCAGGTGTGTAAAGAGGACATCAACCATACAATGAGCAGCAGCATTATATTTTCCTTTACCCTTGGTGCTCAGCTGGCAGCTCTAGGTGCTGTTTGCTGCACGCTGTTCAAACCTGCCACCGCAGACAGAGGTATTAGTTTCCCCCAGACCTGTTTTTGGTGCTGCTGCCCACAGGATCAGGGCAGTGCCCCATCCACACAGACAAGTTTCACTGGCTCCCGCATGCTGGGAGCTGAGGGTGACAGCCTGAGCCAAGGCCACAGGCAGGCATTTTTTCAAGTCCCTTTTGACTTGTAAACCACTAAATCTTTTCCACTGAAGGAACAGTCCACGTATAGTGAATTTAAACCTATTGAAAATGCTTCTTTCTGATTCATCTTCATGCACCACTGGAATCCCAGTCAAAGAGATAGTCTCCCCTGCCTGCTCTTTGCCCGCTGTTTATCCTCAAGCCCTACATCCTAGGACCAGTTTCCATCTTCCCGAGCCCCTGGATCTTTCCTAAGTACTGCTTTTCTTTGCCCAGACATTCCCAGGGTCATTTGAAAGCAGTGGCCAAACGTGCTCTTCCTAGCTTTAACCAATATCCCTATCGCCTATCGCAGACATCCCTTCCAGTATAAACACCCTTCTGGCCTTACATACGTGTCCAAAGAACAGGCACACCCTGAAGTAATTTGCCAAAGCGGGGCCATACGTTGGCCCCTCGCAGTAGTTTGGGGTGCTGCAGGTGGACCTTGGGAACAGCTGACACCTGAGTGCAGCACAGTGCGCTCCCAGGATGCTACTTTCCTGCACTGAGATATTATATATTTGAACAATTTGAAGTTAATTAAGAGTATTGGCTTGGAACTAAATCCGGAATCTCACACATCTGTGTTCCCTTCCTAGAAAAGAGGCAGTTTAAAGAACGCCTGAAGCTAAACACATTATTTTGTACCTTGCTAAAAATTTGGGTTTTTTTCTTCTCTTTTAACCTACATTGCTAGATGCCTATGAATATCTTTTTAAAATGCGGGGTGATTTTTTAACTGATAATGAAAATTATTATTTTGTATGCAGTTTAACTTCATCCTAACATCAGACTGCATAATTTAAAGTGAGTTTTCTTCATATACATAACATCATAACATTGCAAGACTCAAAGTCTCTAGCGTATTTAAATGCCTGATGGTGAGGGTTCGCTTTAGATCCAAATCTCCAGCGTCCCAAGAATGCCACTTGAGCCTCATGATAGCTAAAACTAGTTTCAATGGAATCTTCTCCAGCAGGCAGGTTAGGTTTTGCTTACCCTGTTTTAAATCAGAAATGCTATGATATTTATGTCTCCTATGAAAATGGCTTTGATCACACCTCTTCGTGCCACTTTCACCTAAGCACTTTCAGATGTTGCCAGCCCCCAATGATTTGTTCAAAGGTCCTAAAGAAAGGGGAAAAACTGCAGCATCAGATTTCTAGACATTCAGTTGTCAGCTCTGATTTGCAATTTATACTTGACATCATATTCATTATGGGCCACTTTATTTTTACTTATAAAACTGACATATTTTTTCCCAAAAAAGAAAAAAAAAAAGACATGGAGGGTGATTATTATTTTTCTTTTCTTTTCTTAGCTTACGGTGGCACAAGTGATACAGCACAGCACAGATAGTATCTCGGTGAAGGAACATCATGCTGACACATTTGACACAAACAAAAGATGGTACTTCTCCACCCAGAATGTGACTATGCTGTGCAACTCCTTACCACAGGATAGAGTGGAAGCTAAAAGTCTACATGGGTTAAAAAAATTCATTAGGAAAATTCATGGAGCAAATTGATCAAGTATTAAATATGAAAGTACCGGCTTGCTGAGGAGAGCTGTGAGCTGCAGAACACTGCAGCTGGCAAAAGGCATCAGCCACCAATCAGTGCATATAGGACATGGGGCTATATGAACCCTTTATCTAGCCAAACTGCTGCTGTTCCCACATCTTTCTGATTCTAGGAAAATGAAAGTACAGTTTCTAGCCTGATCTAGGTGATGGTGCCTTGCAAAAGTAGATTGAATTATCAGACGATATTTAAAATAAAATAAAATGATCAAGGAAATCTTTGCCTATATCGAAGCAGAACAGCAGCAGCTACATGGACGTGTAAGGATCTGAACAGCAAAAGCAAACCCTCCAAAGTGCTTTTAATGTGGAGGGAGCAAAGAATGAGCTTCATACACCTGACGGCGACACAGAGACAGTAAGCAAGCAAGAAGCTGATAATTGTGAACTGCTTGTGGGTGAGCAGGAGAAGTAAATGTGATTGAATTAGTAGAGCTCTAAATTATATAAAAATAAAACAAAACAAACACAGCACAGTACAAATATCAGCAGAGAAGTCTTAATTTAGGCTTCCCTACTTCCTCAAGTGGAGAAAAACATTGCTGTAGGTCTGCATTTTGTCAGCACCCACACAACAAAGCTGAAGGGAATAACATTTGCTAGAGGCAGGAGGGAGGTGGATGAGGCAGGTGAAGAGAGTGTGCAAAATGTCCCTTCTCTGGCCCATCTGTGCCATGTTTCATGCTGAAATTCCTTTCCCACCATGTCATGCTAAGGGCATCTATGTCTGTGGCAGTAGCAGGGCTGCTAAGAGAAAACTCAGTTTCATCTTTCTCTCTTTGCAGGGCAGTCTTTTTGGTATAGATTCATGCTGTGTCTCACTTCTCCTTTAGAAACAATGTTCACAGCATCTCTGAAGAACAGTAATCATTTAGCAGATCTCTGTTATTGCTGCAGCTGCTTCGAAAGATGATAAGTAATGACAATTAACTAACAGTGTATAAACATCTGTATAAATAGATCCACATTAATCATCACAGATGGATCAGGATATATTCCACTGCAGGGTATCTTTCCTAGAAGACTGGACTTGAAATAAGAGAGCCACTGTTCTTGCGTTGTAATAAAAACTCCACAGAGACTCCTCATCCTGCCCTGTAATGTGTGGCATTGACAAAAGCAAGAGAAGCCAGAACAAAAAAGGAGGTTAAGATTCTCTGCAGTGCTCAGATTTCGGTAACTATAGATACAGATATAGGTATATATAGGGATACATATATAGAGAGAGCTATAGATAGGTAGATAGATAGGTATAGATATAGGTAGATACAGAGTATCCGTAAGACATGGGGAATGTTTAAGGTTGGATGACGAATGTACAAGGCAGGGCTTTCAGATGAGGTTGTTCTGTGGTAACATCAGGAAAACAACTGCACGTGCAGGTTCACACCACTTGGACTTGGCAGAGCTGCTCCTTCTTGTGCAAGACCCAGGTTTGGGATGAGTGAGGGTCGCGGGTGCGTCAGGTGCATCCTGCGATGCAGTGAGGTGGCACCTTGTGACTAGAGGCTGTGTCAACCCACAGGTAGTCCTTCCCTCACAGAAATCTGGAAGGCCCTTGTGTGGCAAGGTGACTCCTCTCCAGACCAGTCAGGCTGAGATGGAAGTGAAAGTCACCATGTGTGAAGTGCCCAACAAAGAGAGAAGGTGCGCAGTTCCTTTTTCTGTGCACCATTTAGTAAAACGGCATATGGATTAGGAGATTTATATCCAAGAGGCACAATACGAAACTTGGAAAAAACACTGAGAATCGCCTTCTGTGAGTTCACGTGCTTTACTTAGGTTCATAGTGCTGTTTTTATCTCTCTAGTTACAGTCGTTAATTAGTCATTGTCATTAAATACCTTGAATGCCTTGAAGATACGTGTGTTTTGGTGTTTGCTGAAATCCAGCCACCTGTGGCATTTGCTTATATCTAAAACATTTACACATATTCAATGATTGTAGCAAATGTTCACTGCCAAGCGCTAAACACAATACGATACTCTGTGAACAGGGACAACCAGTAGGCTACTTCTTGACTGTGGATCTAGGCTGAGGTGGAATTCATTTAGTGTGAAAAACCTTTTCCAGACTTTTCAAGGCTGCAGCTACAGAAAAGTAAAGTCAGATGCTAGTGGCGACTGGCTGTTGTACTTATGGCATCCCTATCCCAACCAGCCACTAATCATGAGCTATTCATAATGGCATGGAAACGGGCATCCCTTGGGTGCATGAAGCCAAGCAGCTGTTTCCACAGCTGCCAGTCAGACGGTGTCACCTGTGCGCCATTCCTCCAGCTTCCCTCAAGGAGCAGCCTGTGAGCGCGATGCAGCAGAGGCAGGGTCTTCATTCCCACCGAGGACGGTGGAAGCTGCTTGTGTGACTCTTTATCAGCACGATGAGACGGTTCGCAGGCTGGCAAAAAAAAAAATTGGAAAGCGGGTGAGGAGCTGCCCACGTTTATCATGATTTCTGTCATAGGCAGACTCCTTCACAAAACTAATCATGCAGAGGGGGAAAAGGGAAGTAATGGCTTACTGACATCTCCTGCTGTGCATTAAAAATATAGGGCACAGAAGGGAACAGCTTCGGTATTCCTCCCCCAAGTTACAGGTTTAAGACCAAAGCTCTTTAAGACGAAAAGAGGTGAGATCTTGGCCCCTCCTGCACTGCCCAGCACCAGTGGCCACACAAGAGGCCAGAGAGGTGCTTTGGCCAGCAGGGTTGGGATTTTGGCATTGCTCATGCTAGCGTGCATCTCGCTTACGTTAGATAGTGCTTAGGATGGGTATCAGCACAGACCCAGTCTTGCAGCAGTACGCGTGACCGTGTGGCCATCCGAACGCGAAGGAACACACATGTGAAGATGCTGTGCCACATCACTATTACAAGCCACAAGCTGACAGCTTGGCTTGTGTCCCCAGCATAGAGCTGGCCCTAGCCCCTGAATTCAGCAGCCTGCTGCTACCGCCCTTGCAGACCTCAGCTGGCGCCCAGGTCTCCGCGGCTGCTCCCTAAAGGGGAGCCCGAGTTTCCAGCTGAGTTTCTGTGCAACTCAATTAATACTGCTAATTGCCATGGTCGCTTTGCAAGGGGAACCAAGGGAACAAGTTGAACCCCAAAACAGACCCTTCCAGACTTCCTTCAAGCGATAGTGTCTGCTGCACAAGACACAGAGGTTGAGAGGCAGAGCTCATCTGGTACAAATAGTCATTCCTTAGAGTCGTTGACCTGGCCAGGGCTCCAGGAAAGAATGAGATATAGTGGCTCCAAAAATAACCTTTAAAAAGTCTCCTGGTATCTGTTAAGAAAGTACAACATAAATGTAGTAGTCTGTTCCTCCAAAAATAAAATAGAAACTGAAGAGAGATGTATTTTTTTTTTTTCCATTATTTCCCTAAGTCTCCCTTTCCTTCTTCCATATCAAATGAGCCTACGCTTACCAGAAATCAGTCATTCAGCAATATTCACTACTCCATAGATGGCCTGTTCCATCTAATAGGATTGGAACTGATTCCATAGGGTCAATCTACTCCATAGGACCAGAGGCACATGGGAGCTTCTCGGCTGGGAGACCCAGAGTCTGTCTTCAGGTAATGGTCAGGGGCTCATCTTCTTTTCCCTCCCTCAGCCTTGCATCCGTATTTCTGCTGTAAGGGGACTTGGATGATCTTGCTAGGGGCACCTGTGGCACCCTCCAGCCAGGGCCTCAGTGTGGAAGATGAGAAGACCAGAATTTGTGGCTGAGCTGAGACCTACTGTATTCACAGGCCTAGACAGCTGGCACTGTCCCCAACAGCTGACCCCTTTTTAGCCAGCGTCTCTCTGAACAGTGACAGCAGTTTTGCTATTTGTTACTAGTTGTACGCCAAAAGCCTTGCTAGCACCATACATTTCAGGGTGTGGACCTGTATTGTTTTAAAGCCAGCAGCTATTTATAGTCTTTCAGTATCAGAGGAATCCAACCTGAGGTACCATTGAAGGTGCTTCAGAAGTGACACCCATCTGTTGTAAAGATGGAAGGTTCTGCAACACCACAGCAAATGCCTCCCTGCCTGAGGTTCAGGAACCCAATGATGGCCATGCTGAAATTTCTGGGCTGATGAGATCCTGAACACAGAAGGACACTGGCAAACGCTTGGTTTTCCAGCTGGTGATGTAGTAACATTTTCCCTTTAGAACTCTCATCTCATCCTGCTTGTCCTGAATTTCTGATTGCAATAAAAGAACCTGAATTGGCTGGGTATTTGGTCTGGGCATTCAAATCAATCTGGAAATCTCCTGGTGCAGTGGTCAGTGAAATGGTTAACAAGCCAAGTGTGGAAGGGGAAAAATTATCTGTTAGAGTGAACTGCCAGTACAGGCAGGGGCAAGGGGAACGGAAGAGGGACGTTGTAGGACTTCCTGACTCCTCTCGTGTTTCCCAGCTGCAGGCTTCATTGTCCCCAGTCTCTTACACTTCACAGCCTGTGCCCCAGCAGCTAACCTGTTTTCTGGGCAGCAGACAATGGAAACCAGTTAGAAAACAGCTATAATCCCTGAGTGACAGTTTTTGTCACCTTTGTCATTTTTCCCTAGAACGACAGGTTGCTAGATCGGGACATCTGTTGGTGTGAGAAAAAAAAAAAAAAAAAAAAAAAAAGAAAAAGGATGGGAGGCTTTCACTCTGGACGTTGTGCAATTTCCTGACTGGAGTCCAGGGAGGCTGCAGACCCTGCAGACCAGCCGCAGCCACACGATGTCTTGTCTCCCAGTCGGATTCGCAGCCGGCAGTGCTTCCTACACTCCTTTTGTTCCACGCTCATTTCCTGGCCTGCAACGCTCTGCTCCGTGGGGATGTTGCACATATCAAAAATGCAGGGTGAAGCTGTCTAGAAATGGAGACAGGTTGTTTTTGGCAGGAGGCCCTTGAGCCAGAAACATTTTACCAGAAGAAATATGGTCGATATTTATGGAAAGTAGGATTCGACTTTCAATGGTGCTTATGTTCATAAGTCACTTAAGGCTCTTCTGAAAGTCCCACCAATAATTCTTAAATTAAACAAGTCAGCATTTCCACACAAGCTGAAGAACGAAGCGCTGTGTCCCACTTCTGGATCTGAGCTAAGCAACTGAAGAGCCAAAGAAATCTTCAGAGACTTGGTTTGATCACGTGGAGCACTTGTACATTTTTTTATGTGCAGTATGTGACACGCATCACTCAAAAGAGCCTAAAGAGCCGTTGCATTCCAGCAAGTACTGGAGAGACCTTGGCAAAATGTATCATCTGGCCTCTTGTACTCACAGTGCAAGATTTAATGACTGCTGATTCATATTCAGGCTGGATTGCAATAATTTTCAGAAAACGTCTAGAGTGATAAAGGGTTCTGCCATTAGAAATACATCTTCGCAGACTTGATCCCAATCCCGGATGGTTCCTGTTTTCAACTGATGGTACAAAATAACCCATTAGAGTAGATGAAATTTTCTTTGTTTTTTTTTTGCAAGATGTTGCATCAAGTTCAGAGAATCCCAAGCCAAGCCAGCTCAAGCCAGTTACTAAAATCAGCTTTCAGACCACCACAGACATACACAAGACAGCAAAGAAGCCTGGGGACTGGCTGCCTGGGAAGCAGCTCTGTTGAAAAGGACCTGAGGGTCCTGGTGGACGTCAGGCTAAGCACGAACCTGCAGTGCACACTGGCAGCAAGGAAGGCAAACAACATCCTGGGCTGTGCTAACAGGAGCATCATAAGGATGTCAGTGGAAGTGGTTATTCCCCTTTACTTGGCACTTGTTGGACCACAACTGAAATACCATGTGCAATTTTGCACACACACACCCCATCCCCATTACAAGGCAGGTGGTGAACTGGAGCAAGATCAGTGGAGGCCGCCAGGACAGTCGGGGCTGGACCACAAGAGCACTATCAGCTGCAATTGCATTATAAATGCCCCTAAAATCCCACCTGGAGTCATCCACCCAACTACTAATAGGGTAAATGCCAAGAAAGCTGTCACTGATTGCTGGTAGACTGCTGAACTAAGCAACAGATCTGCTGCTGTCCTGAAGTATCAACAGGTGGAGAAAGTGATGGAAATGAATGTTTGCATTGATTACAGTTGGTAAAGTGACTTCTTAGACCTCACAGAGCACAACTCCTTTCAGAGCTTGAATTAAGGGGGCATAAGGCAAAGCTTTGAAGGTTCCCCTCACCTTTGAGACCACCTCCAGTGGCAAATTCGGTTAGTGCTGTTGTCCCACAAACACATGAAGGCAGTTAATGTGGAAGGTAGCATAACAGGATCTAGTCTTGTGAAGAACATAAAAAAGAACTTCCTCCAGCTCTTCTAATAACCAGCAGTGGTCAAATGCTTAAAATACCTGCCAGATGTTGCAAACAATGAACAGAGGGGATGTTGAAATAGGGAGCTGATGGGCATAAATCAGTAGTCGTAGCTGTAGAAGAGTGCTCTCCAGTGGTAACAGTACTCCTTCCCTTGTGTAATTCAGACCACGTATTATTAAGCAAGAAAGAGCACACTGGTTGAACACGAGTGGTTTCGGTAATCTTGGCAAGAGTTGGCTGGATAAAGAGACTCATGACTGTGGAACTACAGTCTAAACCAGCAAGGATTTGGAGATGTTTTACAAGAGGAAGCAAAAGGATTCAGATGTGAAAAAGGAAGACTAAGTTAAAAAAATGGCTCTATTACTTTTGAAATGGAGGCTGGAAAGACAGAAAAAGTTTCAGATGAGGTAGATATCACAGCTCAGGAGAAAAGACAAAAACTATAACAGAAGGCAACTTTTCTGAGCATATCTGTAGTATCACCAGGTAACTTCCATACTAGAAAAAAACCTCCATGATGCACATTGTCAGAGCTTAGAGTGCAAATGACAAAAGAACCGATCCTCCCCCCAAAAGCATTAAACAAAAGGCATGTGGCTGCAGAGAGAGTTGTTCTCGTTAGGTGTGACTAGTGGGGATGCAAAAAAATATAGACTGTACCAAGATAGACTGTACCAAGGCACAGCAAGGAAGAGAGATACCTATGAAATCTCAAGCCTACACCAATGAGCAAGAAGAACCCATGGGAAGATGGAGGAAAAGAGACCCTGAGGATGTGGCAAGCAGGACTTCATTAGTAACCAGCACTTTGAGAAAAAGGGAAGCAGGAAATACATAGTGTGTGCAGAGAAGGAGGAGGGAACCGAGGAGTGACGTTCTGGAATTTCTGGAATATTTTGAAGAACAGGAAGAGGTACCTAGCAGACAGGCTAAACCAGAAAGTGTGTTTGCAGTGCAGCTGGCTGTCACTAGTCAGTGGGAACATAGAATAATGGTACATTTTTCTCTCAGATTTGTTGCCCATGAGTTAGGGACACTACAGGACAAAGATAAAGCTGTAACTTGGATCAGGTGAAATGAAAAGTTCAAATAGCTAATCTGAGGCAAACAGGCCAGCAACAGATTTAATCATGGGACATACCACCACTTGGTTTTGTACGCTGTTCTACCAAATTCACGTAATTCAATAATTTCATTTACCCTTAGAGTCAAATGAAAAGCAAAACACAGCTAGAAGGAGAAGGTAAAAATTTAGGAAAAGTTCTATTGGTCTATTAGGTGAGGCAGGTATGGGCACTGCTCCTGATATCAGAAACACTCTTATTGAGATCATTTGCTAGAATAAGACAAGGCTACAAAGTCTTAAGTACCTATCTCAGACCTAGTGTAAACAGGGGCATTTATGTGCTGCAGTGGATTACACTAATAATCTATTCCAATGCTACAGGAAAGATAATTTCCTTTTGTAGGATAATTAACTTCTCCATGTCCTAGATGACTGAAATTTCATTTAGGCCCTCGTTGAGCAGGTCAGTTTACTTATACGCTTGCATTAATGACATGCCTCACTGTTCTGATGATCTATAGCTGCACTTCTTAATTTTTAATCACTTGCTAAATTAAACACAATATTGCCAGCCTTTTGCCCACTCCAAATAGCCTTCAACTTTTTTTTATATATGTAGAAAAATAGGAATTGTTATCTTTTTGTATTGCTGGAGAGGGCCAAGAAAGAGATTAGTCCTTAGCTTCACTAAAGCCAAATTTTAGTGAAAGAAATGCAGAAATTACAGCTTCATAATCCTTCCAAGAAGGGAGTTACATTATTCATGTGAATGCTAAATATATTTTCCACTATTTTGTTCATGTGAATGCATTCTTGAACCACTCCACTCAAAATTTTTATCAGTTTCAGATGCAAAGGCATAGTATTAAAATACTTTAGTAGTAATTTGAGATGTCTAATAATTTTATACAGTGGAGCCATCACCAAATGTAATGACAGAAATACTGCTGATACAGATTTGTGTGTTCTGTGTTTATTCTTTTCATACTGTAGTTTGATTTCCTACAAGCCACCTTGGGAGGCAGCAAGCAAACGTGAGCTTATCCAAAGGGTTAATAAGAAGAAACTCGCTTCCCAAATGCTCCTCAGATTCTGAGGCACAACTGATTACTTAAAAGGATTTGGTAGACTGTGCCTGCTGTTAAGCCTAAGAAGAAAGATAATTTGTTATATTTTAAAATGTATTCAAGCCTATAAAACCATTAGTCTTCAGGGATGGGTTTTCTTCGTTTCAGATATCATGCCAAACTCTGACATTTGGGAGAGAGTCTGTCTGAGATGAAGTATAAATGAGGGGCTTTTTTATGAGAGATACCAGATAGCCTTTAACAGAGAAGTATGTCCACAACGCGTTTAAGCGGAAATCTGGTTTTACACGATGTTGTGGGTACGGTTACATCCTACAGTGTTATAATCTCCAGCAACAACAACAGAAGGATCTTTCTAGCTTTTGCCTTTGCTGGTGGAGCTGCCAGCCATGTCAAATTGCATAACGTTGTTGTATGTCTGCTATGTGCTGGGTGGAGACGACAAAGTTATTCTGCTTGTTTTGTTAGCCAGAAAGCTTCAGATAAAGCTATTTATGTATAGAAACTGTGTTATTATTGTAGTGATAGGTCAACACCATGGCTATATGCTACTAAAAAGAGAACCAAAGCATTTGTTTAAGAAGTAAACTGGAAAAATAAATTAAAAAAAAAACAACAACAAAACAAAACAAACCTAAAAGAGGCTTTTGATAATAATAAGTGAAGCAAGTACTTTTAGAAAAGGTAAATGCCTGTAGGCTGCCATTCTTTTGGGCTGAAGTCAAGAAACTGTGCAACACTCAGTTGTCAAAGCCCGAAGCCATTGAAAGCACCAGTAGAACTGGGGCAGGACAGAAATAAGAGCATTTCTGCGTTGCTTGATGTCTGCTTCTTCACAGACAGTGTGGTACAGTGCTGTGTGGCTATCAGCATTTTGATGCTTTTACTCTGAGAATTTTTGAAAGAAGATCACGTCAGTCAAAGCCTGTTACCGCCTGCCATCTCCAGGGGCCCCTGACACTGCTGCCAAGGCAAGATGCCAACCAGAAAGAGCCTCAAGGACAGCCAAAACATCTGCTTGGCCTTTGTGTTGGTAGGTTCTGGTCAGGTCCATAAAGAAAACTCATGACAGAGACATTCGATCTCACCTCACACGGTTTAAAACCACGAGTCAAGGGGAGAGGGCAGTGATATATTCTGAGTGACTCCCAGACCAGTGGGTCAACACCGCACAGGGATGGGTGCCACCCATCGGACCGCAGCACAAGGATGTCCCACGATGCAGGGCTATGCAGTGCACGTTGGCAGAGGTGAATGCTCCCCTTATTTCCCACCCCATCCTCCATCATCTTTCTGTCCAGTATTTCTAGGCCTTAATTATAAAACCTCCTCTATTCCAGAGGAAACCGCAGGGTTTCATAGCACTGGCTGCAATGGCCCTGTGAAGGCAGGACATGTGGCTCCCTTGTCAGCACAGCTGGGTGTCACCTTCACTGGTCTCCTGACCATCCCCACCTGCCTGGACAGGGCTCCACCAGCTCAGGGATGTTCAGACACTGCTCCTGTGTGAACCAGGAGAGAGAAAGGCGTGGGGCACCACATGGAGAGTAAGACCCAACACTTTTAAACCACAGACTGATCAGGTACCTGCTCTTGCTCTCAAGAAAACTCCAAGCATGGCTTTTCTCATTCACCAAGAGTCTCCAAAGTCTCATTCAGCTTGGTGGCCTCTCTGCTTCTCATGGCCAGAAACTGAGCCACCTCAGCTGCTCCTGTCAAGCACTCATGCCTTCATGTTGGCCCCTGCCAGGAAACCCACCCTGCTCCCCCCTCTTTCTCCCCCCTGGGACCTTCCCCCTCCTGCCAGCATGCTTGGTCTCACCATGCTCCTACTGCTTTATCCTTTCCACTTGCATGGCTTAAATGCATTGAGACTGAACTAACCACCAGAGCTCTCCTACTGATCTTGCCATCCGAATGGCACCAAACCAAACCGCTGTTGTATCTGGAAAATTACTGTCGGTCAATGGCCAGTCTCAACTGTCACTCCCAACTGGCAAAGCTCTCTCTTCACCAGTCACCTATTGTCATGTGTGCTTTCTGGGCACACATAGATTTCTGAATGTGAATTGATTCTTCTCACCAGCATTAAGTTGGAGGCATCAAATGAAACTAGCAGGAAGCAGGTTCAAATCAAGCCAAGTGAACAGCTTGAGAGTTTCTTGCTGTAAGACGTGGCAGATATGAGAAGTTCCCATGGTTTCCTGGGGGCACTGTGCAATTTCATGGCAGACAAAACCACTGAAGATCATAAATCTGTGGAAAGCACACCTGGTCCAGGAGCTCCTGTGCCACTAATGGCTGGAGGTGGGGAGAGCACTTGGTGGAGGTATCTGCTTTTGGCTACTGGCAGAAACAGGACACTGGGTTATGCAGACCTTTGGTCTGATCCAGTATGGCCTTTCTTATGGTTTTATGTTAATTTGTCCCAGAAACATGTAGCCAGACAGCAGGGAACCTCACAACATGGCTGGTAGGCAAAGGACTGTATTTTCCAGTCCCTGTGCTCTGGAGGTTGGATTAGAAACAGATTACAGCTGAAGATTCCCTGAGCAGACATGGACTGTGCCAGCCTGGGAGCTGGGCACAGGATAGCTGTTGTGCCCAAAGTAATTAACCTGGCAGGGCTGGGCTGACATGGCTAATAAATAAGAGATGTTTGAGCAAGCAGTTCTTTACAACTTGCTTCATCTTCCTCTTCCCAGAGGAGTGTTGGGCTGTACAAGCATGTCCTCAGCTGTTCTAAGCACTTAGCCCTCCACCCTGGGGGATTTTGCACTGGAGTCCTTAGAAACACTCACAGATGCTGAGTGGAAAATATGACTTTCCATGGAAGGCCACTCATTCAGTGCCTCCTCAGGAAGCCCCTGAAGACTTTTAGGATAACCAGGCTAACTCCCTGCCTTCTTGCCACCCAGACACTGCTGCCAGGAAGATGTATGAGCAACCCAAGAGGTACCCTTAGCCTTGCCATGAGACAGGCTGGCTGTCGGGGAGGACTCGGGGACAGGTCTGAGGATGGGTCTCAGAAGACAGGATTCAGAGAGTAGGTGCAGGAGTCAGTCAAGGAGTTGAACTTTCTGACCCTTCTGTGAGCCTTGGATAGAGGCAACCTGGGGAGAAAAGTCTGGCAGAGAGACGAGCCTTTGCTTGTGATTCGCAGCACTGTGAGGGAAGACTCCTCTCCATAAATAAACCCCTCGTCTATTGCAGATTAGACAGAACTGAAGAGTGTCTTCCTTGCATATTGCTCAGTCAGGCAGCATTTCAACAGAGCAGAAAAACATCCTTTTTTTTTTTTTTTCTTTTTTTTTTTTTCCCTTCATTCCCCTTCAAGAAGCAGCCTGAGTGTTTGAAAGTTCTGTGGTTTGGTTTGGAGTTCAGTCATCCCTACAGAGAACTTGTTCTGCCAATCTCTACATACATGTCAGCCTAAATAGCAACAGATGTACAGTACCTTAGATGTATAAAATTTTCATAAAATATAACAAACGCTGTTTTTCCACTTGGGATGAGTCATTAACCATATGCTCATGATACTGCTCTTTTCAGGGGAAGAGCTGAAGTCCTGTGTTTGGGCTAGACAGAGCCCAGTACTGTGAGGTTTCTCAAGAGCAAGGGCAAGACCCCTTGCACCCCAGTTCCCCTAAGGACCCCTGAGGCCCCTGCACATGGGGAAGCCACAAGTCCAGCACTTAGATCTTCTTTGAAGGAGTGGTGTCTCCTCAGGGGTAGCAATCCAGACTACTGGAGAGGGAAGGGTAGCACCCTACTGCAGGTCTGCAAAATCCTGCCAGCACATAAGAGGACATGCAGGTGACACTCTTTCAGGGGATGTCCAAGCAGACATGGTCTCATCGCCCTTTCTGTGCTTCTGAAGGCAGGGAGGGTGTGCTGGAGACACGGCAAGGCTTGGGGCGCCCCAGGGGAGCTGTGAAGCTGCGTGCAGCCCTTGGTGTGGGCAGTGGCTTTACAGACCCAGTCTTTTGACCCTTCCTCCTCCTATGAGCAGTAATTAATTGAAAATTCTTTCACATAGTGTTGTTTGGTTTGGGTTTTTTTTTGACATGAGTTTGGAGATGGGCCTGTTCTGCCTCCTGCTGCAGCCAGCAGGATTTTCCCCCACCTCAGCAGGAGTGGCAACAGCCTTCGCTGCTGCGGATACATCCTTTCCCTCCAGGTCTTTTTTTGCTCACCGAACCCTCCCTCCAGGTGAGCTGTGTGTGCAAATAGGAGTTAATCCCTTGTCTAAAATATTATTTAAGGGCAGAACTTACTAAATGCTGCTCCACTGGGGTTTAAGGAGGTATAGCTCATCAGCAAAACCAGGGCAGAGCCTAGAAAAACAGCAAGCCATGAATGTAAACAGGAAAGTGATAGTTGAACTTTGCCATGTATTCCAATCCCTCACATACAAGCTGTAAAAATGTAGCCGCTTCTTTTTGATTTTAACAAGAACTCCAAATTTCAGTTCTCTTCAGTACACCAGGAACGTCAATCCAGTTCCCAGTGAGCTGTACTAGCGAAATTGTCTATGTTGGCTTCCCCTGGATCCCAAAGGAGTGTCCAGTCCTGTGTCTTCTTGGTATTAGCCTTCATTTACTCTTGGCATGGTCTGAGCAAATGCCCACTGGGAATTCAGTTGAGGAAGAGCTCGTAAACCTAGTTAGCATTTTTGTGCAATGAGGAGTGCTGCCATGTCCATTCTGTCCAGGCACAAAATTTACTTCAGTGTCTGGGAAGAACCACTAATTTGGAGGACAAAGATCTTTCCCCAAGGGTTCAGATGTTGGCCCAAGTGAACCAGAGGAGATAAAGAAGTGTTTAGTGCAAAACAGCCAGGTCTGCTTGGCAGCAGCTAAAACAGAAAAGACTGAAATGGTGCAGCATAGGTAAAGCCAGAGCTCTCCTAGCACTACATGGTAGCAATCCTGGTTGCGGGAAGTCATCAAATCTGTATCCCAGAATCATAGAATAGTTAGGGTTGGAAGGGATCCTAAAGATTATCTAGTTCCATGGGCAGGGACACTCCCCTAGACCAGGTTGCTCAAAGCCCCGTCCAGCCTGGCCTGGAACACTTCCAGGGATGGGGCATCCTCAGCTTCTCTGGGCAACCTGGTCCTGTGTCCCACCACCCTCACAGTAAAGGATTTCTTCCTAATGCCTAAGTCCCTCCTTGCTGAGCAAGCGGGCTGTAAAGCAGCCACTGAGGTATAGCTGGCCAGTGCAGGGGAGCCCAGAGACCCCTGCATCTGTCATTATCCGTCTTTATTTCTGCACAGGCAGAGCACAGGTTATGATTAAATCACTACTGCATACTGGTGATCCCCCTTTGACATCTCCAACCCTACAGCATCATGCCTCCAGAGTATGGAGGGCTATGATCTGCTTTCCTTTTTCAACCCTAGTTCTGTTGTTTTCTGCATTGTTGAATGCTGCCATCCAGACCACGCTTTATTATTAATGACCTCTTCTTATTTATTTCAGTTATTATGAGCACTTAGCACACACTCATCATTGTAGATTATGAGTTTGTTTTATGGGGATTACGCTGAGTAATTACCATTCCAAATAAGAGAAATGAACTGTCATGCTCCCCCACTGCCAGCAGCTTTTAATCTGACCAGACAGCGAGGAACCCAGGATTTCACAGTTTAAACAGATGGAAAGGTCTGGGCAAAGAGGTGTATCTTGCAGCTCCTTCTAAATGTGGCCAAGTTCACGCTGAAGCATATTTCTGTCAGGGGCGTATTCCAGAGGTGTGAACCTGGAGTGCCTGGTGAGCATTTGGCTCCAGCTTCTAGCTAAGAATAGTTCATACAGTAGATTGGAGGTAGCGAAGCTATTCTTAAATATCCTGGCCTTTGGCTGTAGTGTCCGCAACCTTGAATTTTACCTGCCTGTCAGTTGGGATACTGCATGAAGAGCAGAGCACTGGTATAATGCAAGGCTGAGGTAGCTCCTCTGGGTGTTTTTCTGGGGTGTTTTCAGGATTTGATGGAGGAACTGCCAAAAAGTACCAAAATGTGGTGTGGTGTGGGCGATCCTGTCAGGGATCCTTGGTAAGAGTTGGAGAGTTTCCTTTAAACAGGGCTTTTGTATCAAAGCAGGAGCACACTTCTTTATATTGTCTTACTTGGGAGAGTAAAGCAGAACTGTGGGAACAGGGGCAGGGCCAGAGGTATGGAGCTGGTAGGGGACATCCGAGTCTGGCTTTTTACATCCAGGGAAGGAAAACAGGGCTCAGGGACCTGCCGGTCTGAGCAGGGGTGCTAACCTCTGGAGA
>JAVJGJ010000037.1:54390181-54422621 GCA_035590215.1 Microhierax caerulescens
GATGTAAGGATGGAAGTAAGTAAGTAAGGAAGTAAGGAAGGAAGGAAGGAAGGAAGGAAGGAAGGAAGGAAGGAAGGAAGGAAGGAAGGATGGAAAGAAGATGGAAGGAAGGAAGGAAGGAGGGAGGAAAGAAGGAAGGAAGGAGGGAGGGGAGTGTGCCCATTGTATCATCCTGGAAGCAGAGAAAGTTTCTAGAGCTCTCACTTCATTAAAAGATCCAAATTTGAATCCCCAGAGGTGTTTGTTTGATACATTAGACCGTGAAGTCCACTATTTATGTACAAAACAGGCACACCATTTGTAGCAATAATAGAAACTTTCTCCCATTCTGCTAAAACCCTGTAACTTTATTTTAGAGACATTACATCTAAGAGTTACTCCTTTTTTTGTCTCATGCAGTCTTTGAACTCAGCTGGTAATGCTGAGTGAAACACAAATGGGTGACAACTATGGCAACAATTTTGGTTTCTATTCAGTAAAACAGAAAAGCACATACTGAACTTTAAAACTGAGCTTAGTTGTATCCAGTTTTTGTACTTTGGACACTTGTCAAATCTGAAATGGCCGAACCTACCAACACGCTTCATGCAGGTCACTAAACAGCACTGTGGAGATCGGGGGTTTTATTCTCTGTAGTCACCCTCCAGCCTGTGCTAAACAGCTACATTTCAATCTGTTGCAAGCACTCCGAGTAATCGTCTCATATATGGATGAAATAATGGAAAAACTGAAATCAGCTGCCTCCTGCCCTAATCTCTCTGAAAGAGTCCTTTGGAGTATGATCCCTAACATGTATGTTTTAGTTTTCAATTGACTGGTTCACTGGCATTCAAAAATGTCGGTCTTGTACTCCAAGAAAACAACACATATTCACTAGTTAATGGAAATCTGAGGCATTTATGCCTTCTTAAATGAATTACTGAGGTTGTGAACTCTACTTACTTCAGTCTTTTCTTCAATTACTAAAACTATTTATATTTCCTCCCTTTCTGGTTCTTTTCCATTTGAAGAATAAATTACAAGTAACTGATCAGATTATTTCTTCCCTTTAGGGAAACAAATGTGATAGGGGTTCAGACATCTTTCTTCTCAGATATTACCAGCATTATCTAATAGAGAAAACAGGTTTCTGCAGGCCCCGTGCCCAAACCCGCTGGTTCCTTAACAAATTCTGCAGCAAAATGGGATGCCAAAGCTGCTGGGTGCAGAAGGCATTTGTGTGTCTCTGTCTCAGCCCTCCACTCCGTATTTTCTGGCTGCACTGAAATCCCACTCCCAAAGGCTCTTCCTTTTGAGGGAATCCTTTCTGTGTAAAGGAGAGAAACACAGCTGGGTGTATGCACATCAGTGTGTCTCAGAAAATACTGCACATTCATGTCTTTTATGTAAAAGAAAACGCTGATAACAAGCCCTGGCTCCAAGGATCACCAAATTAATTACTGGTTATACACCACATGCTGTTAATAAATGCAAAAAGCCTACCTAAACGGGAAGTGTTAGATAGCTGTGCTGTTTGCTAACATGGCAGCCCAGTGCTTGAACCCTTTAGGCTGTAGTACTGCCCCTGAACTGTAATCAGGCAACATCAGCCCTGCCTTGATTTACTGAGGTCAACAGCCTTCTTTAGATAGCATAGGGAAACCCCTGTCTAGCCTAATACCTCGAGGAGAGGAGGGAGAGAGGTAAGAGGACAGAGAGACAAGGCTGAAGAGAGGGGGGAAAGTGGGTGGTGTTGCTATTATTTATTAGTATTAGTAATAGTATTAGTATTAGTATTAATATTGTTAGCATTAGTATCAGTATTATTAGCAGTATTATTTGCAGTGTTTAAAATGCATACCAGATGAATAACACCAGCCTGTTGTCTACCACTCAGCATCAGCAGATCTCCAAATACTTCACAAAACCAGCATCGATAGTTGCATTTTACTGGGGCTCTGGAACTTTCAAAACAAAATAAGGTGCTTGTGCACCATTCAGGGAAAGTGTAAGTAGATGGATGCTTTCGAGAGAGTACTTTTGCTCCTGTGTTTTTCATGCATGTCCACTGGTCATGTCCTCACTGTGAAGACCTGACCTCCAGATGTCCAGAAGTTTTTGACAAAAGTCCAGTGTCTTTTTTATTTCCCCCCGCTCCCTGCCCAGGCAAACTTGGAAACTGATGCCACAGCCAGGGAAAGCCAAACATATGGAAGTTTCACATTTTGCAGACAGGAAACACTCCCGGGACCAAAGGTCATCCACCAGGCTGGGGCTAAAGCCAGGGTTACAACCCACATTTCCTGACCTCTGAGGCAGTGTTAAACCCACTAAACCCCCTTGTCCTTCCCTATGCACATTATATTTCCTCTACTCTTTCCATGGCTTTCAAGAGGACCTAAAGCCCCACGGACATGGTTTTTGCAGTGTATGTTCAGCTGGCTGGCTAGCCGGTTCTCTGAAGCCTCAGGCGTTGCTTTAGTAGAAATATGTGGTAATAATAATGCGGCCGCCTGCCCTGCACATGTTAATACTGTCACCACGCTGCTTTGTCAGCTGCCTGGAGCTGTTGGTGAGCCCCAGTTAAAGTACCCTCGCTGGCCTCCCGTTCTGCCAGCGGATGTTTGCTGTGTCCAGGTGCCTGTGTGGCCACGTCCTCCTCTCGCCGCGTGTCAGCACATTGCCGAGCAGTGAGCGCAGGCTGGGCTGGGCTCGCTGGCATGTTGTTGCTGAACTGTCTGTGCTGATTTCAACCCATCCCAAATGGCTCAGTGTTTGTACAGGCTGGTGTGGGGTGCTGGGGTGTTCAGAAGATGCCCTGGGCTGTTACGGCTTATTCGAGCAGACGTTCTTCCTACCCCCCCACCCCTCGCCTAACCTGCAGACAAGTACTGCTTTTCTGTATTTGGCAGTGAAACTCGGTGTTTTGGGCTAGGTCCTCTTGGACAGGCAGTTGGTCTCTCTCTCAGTTAGCTTGGATTCATAGTGGGTGCTCTGGGCCAAATCCAGCAAGGCTAGTCTCCTTGAGAGAGTCCTCTGACACCAGAAAGGATGGGCAGAGGGCTGGAGGAGGAAGCTGAGCTGTTCCTGTGTAAGCACGAGGGTTGCAAGTTTTGACTGGACAATAAAAATGTCCCTCCCCATTGATCTGCATAAGATGGAGGTCAGCTCACCCAAAGGATGGGACATCTCCCTTACATTAACTATCTCCCACATATTTTCACCTAGGACTTTGCTCTTTTCCTACCATATTGCTCTGGAGGCTAAGTTTACAGCAACAGGGAATGAAGCTAATTCCAGGAACACTGTGGTAACCCCAGGGATTTGTTTATACTCTGTATGTCATGTCCACTTGAACTTGTACAAAAAAGTACACAACAGAAAGGGGTGCATGCATGTATGAGTGCGTACATTTATGTGTTTGTAGTGTTCCATGAAAAGACTAAGCAATGAAATTTCTTTTTGACTTCCCCCCTCCCCCCCAACTGATTTATTAATAATTTGTGTTCCATTACAAAAAAAATGGGCTTTTATGTGAATTTTACTGTGCCCAGAAATTGTTTTAGTGGCAGATCGTAATTTACTATTGGGGTTTCAGGAGTCAGTGCAGAGCACAATGCCATCTCCATATTCATATTTCAAATCTGTCAGAGCATCCGAATTGTTCGTGTAATCAGATGGATTTCCATTCGAGTCCTTGAGAGACAAGAAAACTGGCCATCACAGAGAGATCCTTGGCAATTAAAATGAATAAGAGCTGCCACTCTCAGTGGATGTCTTCTGGGTTACCATGGGGGACAGAGATTGGTATGAGGTTTAATCAGGCACTAACAGCACCTTGCTGGGAACTTCATGGCTGATAAAGGCAGCAGCACCAGACCAATTAGCTCCTCTCTTTTTAAAGGGAAAGCAGCCTTTTTTTTTTTTTCCTTTTTTTTTTTTTTTTTAATATAATAAATCCCATGAAGTTTTATAGTGTTTGATAGCAGAGAAGAGTTAGAAGGTTTGGGGTTACTTTTCTTCTCTTCCCCACAAATGAATCACCCCTCTTTGTTGGATAAAATCAAGTGAAAAGTGCATGCTGGATGCTCAATACATTAAGCGTTTGTGGGGTGGTTTTCAGTTGCTTATATTTAGCTTGGCTGTGGCTACTAATGTAATATTGGGTTTTTTTTAATTAATTTCACTGTTACTTTGTGGCTATTGAAGGGTGACAGATTGGCAGCCCAGAGTTGGAAATCCTTTACTTATCCCCAGAACAATTACAATGCAGGCAGCAGCAATGAAAGCGTCCCCAGCTGGCGTGGAAGGCCGAGAAAAAGGATGAAGGTAAGCCTTCCTGTGCTCTCTGATGAGACTGCTATTAAAGATACCAATTAGTGCCAAACTGTATTTTGTGATGGAGGAGGCACCGTTCCACTAGGACAGGACTGTAACTGCGGCACCTTTACTCCTCGGCTGGCTACAAGTCTCAGCCCTTAACAAAATGGCCTGAATTAGCGCCTGCAATCTTTCTGGCCTGATCCGGTTCAACGCTAAGGCTCAGATGATTTGCACGCACCCTCTGTGCCGTGCCATGCCAAGCAGGGTCCGTGTAAACTGGCAGCACACAGAGCGACAGCGGGGGTCAAGCTGCTGCCTCCGCAGCATCCACAGAGCTGGTCTTACCGAACCTGCCTGTCACCCACTCTTTGTTTAACAGGGACTGCTGCGAAAGGAATAAAAGAGAGGGGAAATTCTCTCTTTTGCCAGCAAATGTGCGTGCCTGTAATTTCAGCGCATCACTAGAAGCATTTGTATACCGGACCACAGAAATATTAAGGCTTTTTCTTGTAAGGCTGAAGAGTCACAGCTTCATTTGTACATTTAGAGTTCCTTGGCTTGAAGTGGGTAATGGAGTGGGTTATTTAGGGTATAGTATGCAGTGCTCAGAGCACGCCTGTATGCAAGGGTTTTCCTTCAATTGACGGTGACTGTACTGCATCTTAACTGTCAAGCTATTTTTTCCTTGCTAGGTTTCATTTGTGTTTTTCTTCACCTTTTGGAGACCCCTTACCTCTCCCCTCTTAAATCTACGCTCACCACAGAGCAGACATAATCCCAGATTTTCAGTAAATCAACACTATATGCTCCCTACTGACTAAGAGAATTTGATACTGACAGATTGTTACACCTAAAAGAAAAATACTGCCATAGTTTCTCTAACATGCTTTGCCTGCAACGCCAAGCAAGGACAGATGTGTGATATCCATTATGAATGTAACAATACAGGTAGCCTACCATAATACAACTATTTTTAATTTATATTTCATGATGGAGAGCATAGGTGTAGCCATGAATCACTGTCCTCCTCTTTTAGCTCGGTAAAACCACATTGTCTGTAATATTGTAGCCATACAATTAACTCCTTTCATCAGCAGCACTGCAGATTCTAGTCTTGTGCAAAGCCATTGTTTAATCTACACATGTATAGAAACCACCCTGTAGAATAGCAACATTTTGCATTTATATGACACTCGACATCTGAGTATCACTACGTGCTGGACAGATGTGTAATTAATATTGCCTTTCAACCTCTCTGTTTGGTGGGTAAATTCTAGACTGGGAACGAAGTTTTATTCAATCCTAGGACGTGATGCTGAGCATCAGCAATGCCTGTATGCTGTATAATTCTCCCATGTACTCAATGAAGGGATTAAATGCATTCCCTCTCCTCACCCTCAATTTTCCTAGATCCCTTAAAGGGCTACTACTGCCTATATAATCTTCATCCCCGAACTAAAATCCTTTGGATCCTCTGCGGCCCTTATTAACTGAATGTTTGCTATGCTCTGCCTTGAAACCATCTTCAATCTCCTTATCGTTTTGCAAAGACCATGCCATGATTTCTGAGCAAATCCTTCCCTTTCATCTGCCCTTTATTAGCCCAGATGGACAGAAGTGCAGGGAACTCTCCTTTTAGCAGTAAGATCAGTGAACTACATAAAGATACCATATGCAAAATGAGATGTTTGGGTCTGATGAACTCCATCTTGCCCAGACCTGCCACGGAGCAACCCCCTCCAGCTTGGTGCCCTCTGAGGAGCAAAGATAGGAGCCTGACAAGCCTAGCCTGTTCCTGAAAACTTTGGAGTGTCTTTTCAACCCCTGGACAGATTCTTCCACCTTTGCAGTGCAGAGATATTCATAATGCTATCTGTTTATTTAATCAGTCCTGATATCTCCCCTGGGGATAAGCATGGACTTAGGGGTGACAGAGAGGAATATATGGTTGGAGGCTTTCCTTGACAACAACGGGAAAATTCCTATCTGCACAGGAGGGAGAGTAGTAGTGAAACATCAAAGAAACGATGTCCTAGAACACTGTCATAAGAAAGAAATGAAATCCTCCTCCTTCTCCCCCCATTTCCCTTTGAGCCACAGGAAGGTCTGATCTAGCCCCCTGTCTGGGGGAAGCTGGCTTTGGGTGACCAGCTCAGTGTGCAAGGAAGGCTGAGGCACTCGCATAGTCCAAAGGAGAGACGAACTCTACCCTGGCACAGGTTCGCTAGCTGAAACGATGCACTGGCTCTCCCAGAAGAAACGAGAACTACCTGTGATGGGGAAAGGAGGTCTCTGGATCCCAGGGCAGATCTGGTAACAGCTGTGGCATAGCCCAGGGCTCAGCTAGGTTGGAGAAGGTCTGCTCCTTTCCGAATACCCACAGGACTGAGCGTCCAACACCGGGACTTGCCACTGGGAAAAAAGAAATTAATCAAAGAGCTGTATTTCAAAAGAGAACACAAGAATATTGGAATAGAAGGCAAACATTTTATCTGTCCAGTTGGTTAGAGATTACACAGACAAATTTATAGGTGTTAAATTGGACACCAGAGGGCTTCCATATTGTTCTGTGAATGAATGCATTGCAGAAGTAGTAATATTAAATGCAACAGAGGCAAAGTAGTGTTAAAAACTCCACATGTTCTATACTCTGTGCCATGATTAGCTGGGCTGACAGGCAAATTACAGCTGAAAAGAAGGATTTTTCTACAGATTTTTTTCACCTTAAATTTACCCATCAGCCGGTGGCGACCTCCTCAGCAGAGCAGTGCAGTGCCATGGGACAGTATTTTAGAGCATTGATTAAGATTATTTGGGGCATTGGCTTAGGAAGAAAGAACAGCACCTACTAATAGCCCAGCACCCACCTGCACAGCACCCTGGCGTTTCCCTTCAAGGGCTTCTGTCCAAATACTAACCAGACCAAACATCACTTAGCTCATAAGATTTGACAAGGCCACCTCAGACCAAGATGCTATGGCTATAGGCAGCAGTGCAAGGGGTGTTGCTCACCACCCTTACCCAGACAGGAGGAGATAGGCTGCAGATGGTGATGTGTGAGAGAAGCAAAGAGTAAAAGAAGGGTCAAGGCAGGGGAGAAAGGAAGGGGCTAAAGGTAAAACATGGTTCTGGAACGAGGTTTATGTGTTGGTGCAGAGGCTAAAAACATTCCCAGCTTCTCTGAAAAGATTATTTGAAAAGACTGAATGAATTTCAGAGCAGAACCGACGCCTCTATAACCACTGCTTCTGGGATAGATTTACAGCACAAACCCACTGGGACAGATTCAATGTTGGAGCGAGCGAACGTAACTCTATTGAAGTTAATGGACTTGCGCCCACTTATATCAAAGATTAATTTAGTCTACAGAGAAGTAAAATGAGATTTAACCTGCAAATCACCTGTTATAGAGACTAACAACATAATATATGATGAAAAGACAAGCAAGAATTTGGGAGTTTGCTTAAAAAGCTTCATTCTATGCTCATGCAGGTATCCTGCATTCCCTGTGTTTCTAATTACCCAAAAACCTTTCCCACTAGCTAGCACTGTGAAGAACAGTGTTTAACATTCGTATTATAGTAGCATTCAGAGATCCTGTGAGGGTCCCATTACACTCAGTGCTCTACAAACACAAAAGCAAGCCTAATCCCCGCTTCGAAGAACTTCCCCTTTTTTTCTGTGGACATGGAGGCCAATTAGAGCTGCTGAAGTTCTGAGCTGGAGTCAAGATTTAACAATGTGGGACTGATACCCAAGGCACAATAACTAGGAGACATATCTAGCGACAGCACAGCCAGTTTTAGGGAGATCAAGGGTAGAATATATGCACTCCAAATATTCAAATACCAGATTAAAATTGATTAATAGAATGAATGAGAGGACTGTATACTGTATCTTTGTTGAGGTCAACAGGGTAATAAATGAACAGGAGAGAAGACTGATACAGAAATGACTAATTCTTGCTTGTATATAAAATCTTGCATTGCACTCTGTAAGTATTCTAAGGGACTTGGATGAAAGTGACTATCATTAAATGTATTAGTAAAGCTCTTACTAATCCTATTAATAATACCAAAACTGTTGACTTATAATTTGAAATTATCATCTGAACTGCTGCATTGTAGGTGATAGAGCTGGGTAATGAAGCAATGGCAGGTGACCTGCAATTTTTTCTCTTGGAGGAACAATTTGTGAAGCGGTTACAGGTGCTGTTTGATCAAACATAAGGTGGTGATGGTCATGTACTCACTCTGCCATGGCTGCGTGCCAGTTCATAAGACAAACTCACTCCCAGAGTGTATATAAAACATTAAACCCAAGAAATAAACAAATAGCTTTAAAACTCATAACACACTCCTTTAAAAAAATAAGGATGGGAACAACCATAGAGTCTTCCCCATGCCACTTTCTTACACTACTCTGTCAGTAGATGGGTTTTCAAGCAGTTATCTTAACTGGAGCATATTTCAGATAGATTAAAGTGTGTGTAGGTAAGTGGATAGATCTATGCCACAATTCCTCCTCACCCTTTCCTCCTGCTTCTCCTCCAAGGTGGCATTTCAGAGGCATGCCAAGAAAGGGCAGCCCCAGAGGGACTGTCAAAAAACAGCACAACCCAGAGCAGCCCTGAGGCTGTTCTGAATTGCACCAGGGAGTTAAACCTGCCTCTAGCCAGCCTCAGGATTCGGGGTGTACGTACAGTATGGCACAGCCCACTATCTCCCCACTCTGAGGTAAACTGACTGATACTCAAGGGCTTCTGAGACCAAACTCAATGGGTCTAGCCTAGATTCAGAGTGCTGTAGCAGGGAGCAAAGCCTGGTCTTTTATCCCTGCTGAGCCCAGAAGAAAAGACCATCCATGTTCCGTCTTTCAGCCACCAAAACCTGTCAGAAGAGCCTCCACATTTTTTTTTCCCAGGTGTGGCCTACACCCAGACCTGCAATGCACAGAAGTAACTGCCTGTCTGCAAACACAGTCACCGTGTCAGCCCACGCTAACACTCCCAGGACAAGTACAAGTATGGAAAAGCATTTTTAAATGGGTGTCTGCTGTTGGAGGATGTATCCTTTGCTGTCCAGGACTGGGAAGCCTTTAACACTGGTGTAATTATCTCCAAGATGAAGGGCTTAATTGGGAATGTCACACGCTAAACTTTCTTCTCTTTGAAGAGCTGTCTGCCTCACATGGTGCTCAGAGAAATATTAGACAACAAACTCAGTTCAGTTCTCATTGTTTCCTTTCTGTTCCATAAAAGTGCAAGCAGTCAGGGAAATGCTATCAAACATATCTCCTGTGCTTCCATCCACATACCCAGTACTTATGTGATGACACCCAGGCTCAGGAGAGAGAATGATGGTGAAGGTCAAGTGTGGAAGAAAGGAAACTCTAAACAATAATGGATGATTTATAGCATACAGTGAATCTTATCTGGGTCACGTTTTTGAAGGGCCCCATTTCTCAACTTTTCTAATTCTTGAATTAATTAAGTTCTCATACCCATTATTTTGTTTCTCTTTTGCTATGCAGCTCAAGACACAGAGATGACAGGCTGAGTGATGCACTTCAGAGCAGTGATTCTTCTTGCACTGCATGAAAGAGCTTTCAACAGTCAGCCTTGTCTCTGCAGCAACAGGACTGTGACACTCCTCACTGAGGCTTCTTCAGCCTTCCTCTTGCTCTGCTTATTCAGACTTCCACATCTTCCTTGATGACCACTACCCAGATTTCACTTCTGAGCCTACTGAACCGGAAGTCATTCCTCCAAGCATGCCCATCCAAAGAGGATTAAGAGCCTTCCTACAACCCCCAGGCATGTGTGATTACATGGGGGGACAGACTCCTTCCAAGGAGGAGACTACTTAAGGGAAAAGACACTTACGTTCCCTGGCATTCCCATTGCTTGTGCAGACCTCATCCGTCTTTCTGCATTGACACTCGGATTCTGCAGTTGCAAGTGCAGTACAAGCACAGAGCTTGCCGGAGGAACTAGGCAGTTATCTCCTTACAATTTGATCTCCCACATTTTGTCCACAGAAGCCTTGATCTGACAAAATGCCCCCTGAAGAACATCGTCAGTGTGTCTTCTGAATGGATAGCCATCTGAGGCCTTTGTAGGTTGCAGTCTGAAAACCATAAGCTTAAGTTCAGGAAATTGTCTATCAGGACCTGTGGTTCTGTGAGAAAAGAGAAAACAAAAATAACAATAAATCATTAAGGGCAATAAAAAATTAGTTCTGCAATAAATCTATATACAATCTGTCCCCTGTACTCCTATGTGTTTACTTGTATTTATAACATTTGTTTTATGAATGATTTGCCATTAATGGAGAAAAGAGAGATTAAGAAACAAAAGCTGTAGCTTCAATCCATCATTAGGGAATTAATCAATTGGCAGCCTGTGCAGACAGCTATTTAGATCTGTGGCCTGAACAGCTTAATTGGGGAAAACATGTTAAAAGGGCTAGAATGATGTTCAAAGTAGCATAAATTAGCCCGTTTTGGACCCATCACATGGCCTAATTTAACAACTTTTATACCTCAGAGTTTGGCAAGTGATCACATCTCTTGAGCTTCTTTGCAGCTTCCTACCCTGATATGGCTGTAAAGTATATTTCCATCTGAAAATGATTAACTATAAACACTCCAGCTAGTCAATAAAAGGCAAGGGGAAGAAGCCTTCTAGCCTGCACTGTGAAATATTATCTGTCTTTATCTGCGTTTGCCTCTCTCTGCTCAGCGGTAGGTGTTTGCAGCCATTGCTGCAAGTGAGGATAGAAGCAGGTCAAAGCCTTCTTCACTGCGGCTCGCAGCTCCCCCTTAGGGCTGATGGCTGTGGGATGCTCTTTGCACTCCTACCCTCACCAGTGGTATATGACCAGTTCCTGTGTTCCCCCCAAAAAGGATGCATCTCAGGGTTTCTTAGTTTTAATGTTGGTTTGTTAAGTGTTTTAGCCTCTGCGATACACTAAACAAAAGTGTTTGAGTGGAAAAATTTGAGTGGAATAAGGGCTCTGGGTTCTTTTACTAGGAACAAGTGAAAAGTCATACATGTAAGTTTCCTGGAAGTTCAGCATTTTCTGGGATCCGGACCCCAAACTGGTTTTGAATTCAGCAGAAAGCCTGCTTATGATGGGTCCAACCAAATGCCCATGAACTCCCTAATCTGCTTGGGAGCTTGGAATCTGGGACTGGTCCCATTGGTGAATTTCTCAGTCTCAGCATGTTGCTGCCACTGGTGCAACCAATGCCTACACATCCATGCAGTTGAAGCTATGCGGTTCAAGCTGATATGGCTACTTCTAGTTACCTCACATAGTGTCAGAAAGATGCTGCCTGGGGACTGTCAAACAACACCATTTAGCTTTAGGGTTCTAAATGTTTCAGCATCTTTGCCAGGCAGCACCCTGACAGCATAGCTAAACCAAACTAACCTTATTGTACATGACGTTTGTTTTGGAGAAAACTTGTAGTCCTGCATTCCAGGCCTCTGGAGGCATCTTGCCATCCTTTTTATTCATCAGGAGTATGCTCAAACCCCAGAGTTGGCTGATGTGCAGCCCATCCACATGCTTCCCGTCTCTGAAGGAAAATGCAGAATGCAGCATCCAGACACAGTTCCAGACACAGTTGCTGCCAGCCAGGCAGGTTTCAAATATGCTTGCTGACAACGTCGTTGATAACTGTATGCCCTTTCAAGATGTGGTAGAGACAGAATGGTAGTTGTGCAGTTCTTGTCCTGGATCTTCGCCTGGTGGGTCAGAACAACTCAGTCTTTGGGCTTTAAGGAGTCACAACGATTGTGTATTCTGCCCAAGCATTGCTAAATTGTTCAGTCATTGATCATCCGGCTCTGATCTCAAGTCCTCTGGAGGTAAGCCTGAGTTGTTCTGATTTATTTTGAGCTTTCAGTGGTATAAATGAAGTTAGAATCTGGTTATCTTTTCCTACCGATATCACCTGTTAGATTGACACACCTGGCGTACAAGCAGCTGGCATCTTGGAAGAATTTTTTCTATCCATTTACTCGCAGCTAATTATTCACAAGTTTATACTTGTCACAGGATTTGGTTTAAAGGATCTCTTCCACAGAGCTCCAGGATCCACCGATTGTATATTTTGACAACCAAACCAGCACCCAAGGCAGGCTGCAATTTGGGACATATCACTCTTTATATCTCAATTCTTTATTTCACTGGCGCTAACTTTGAAAATAGATTGCAGAAAAAATTTTCCTCTTGAAAGTGTGGTAGCAGGTACAAAGCAAAAGCAACACTAAAGTTGCTGCAAAGACTTAAAGGTACAGGAGAAAGTGTTCATTTCAGAGGATGTTACACAAAAAGACAAAAACTCGGAAGGAGCATCCCTCCATTTTGTCTCTCAAACTACCAGAACAAAAGTAACATGCAGCCACCATCTGGAAGAAGGTAAAATGAAGACACAGATAACACAAGATGAGGAATTGCCATACACTACTTGAATATAAGCCCAAGCCAGCTTCAAACCACCTAATAACTGAGGCAGGGAGGGGCACTGGAGCAAAGGTTTAGGCCGTAAGGTGTGTATTCAGCTCAATAGCAGTTCAAACACTGGCTGTTGCTAAAAATCCTCAGTACAGGGCAAAGGTGAGGGTTCAAGAAGGCCACTTATTTAGCACCAGTTCCCTGAAAGGAAAAGACAAGAGCATCTGTATCGTTAGACATCTTTTAGAGCACAGAGCAGCTTTCTCAGCATTTGACACCTTCTCCCCTTGCAGGAGCCATTCTGCTGGGAGGCATCCCTCTTCCACCTGCAAAGACAGCAGCAAATTATCTTTGATGGACATATCCATTACTCCAGGAATGCATATTCCTTTCATATAATCCTGCCTGCCACAACAGCGTCAGCTGACATAGGAAGTCTGGTCTAGAAGCTCAGACTCTCTGAGAACTAAGAAGTGGTGTTTTTTCTGTGCAGTGAATGGTTTAAGAATAAATAAATAATACAGATGGGTCAGGACTGGGAGCAGAAAATTAATCTGTTCATTCTTCCTTCAGCCCTGTATATAACACTGTGTGTCTGGCAGACTACAAAGCTTTCTCTTCTTTCTGTGTCCTAAAATTTAATGCCAGATAACCAAAAAGGTAGCCTTTTAAATTTTGCACATTGAACATATTCATTGTTTAAAGGAAGGTAAAAGAGGGGGGTGGGGGTAGGAAGAAAGAAAAGATAAAGGAAAAGAAAGAAGATATGATTTCACAACCTATGCAGTTTGAGCCCATGCTCCTATGCCTTGTAGAACTACACAGACCAGTGTATATATTTCAAAACCCATTGCTTTTCAGAGCTTTTTCCTTGGTATTTTAACTACAAAAAATTTTGTCTCAGGAAATAAAAGCAAAACGGAGAACCAGGAGAGGAACTGATGGAAAAGAAACAGACTTTCATGGCATAGGAAATTTCTACCACTTTTATATAACCTGTTACTTTCCCTTTTTCCTGGTATGCGTGAACCCATGAACTGAAGTGTCAGCCAAGACCTACTATTGATGCTACCCAGGAGCTTACTGAACACACTGGGGGGGAAGCAAAGTCACATGAAAGAACTCACTTACAGCTATATACTGCTCCCATACTTCCTACCTGTAAGAAATCCTGTCACCAACCTCAGCAGCCTACAGTGAAATCATTGCAAGAATTTTCCTATTTTGTTTTGCAAATCACAGTGTACAATCCATGTTCTGTGCATGTTTTCCCAACATATAGTTACTTTCACAGTAAACTAAAGATTAATGTCCACTGGCCATTGTTATAAAGCCGCCTGTTTACACTTGCAAAGTGGCTTATATGAAGTAGGGGGTTTTTTGCTTTTAAACATTCAGTTACTTAAGAAAAATCTGTCACTGTAATGGAGTCCATTGCTTATTTTTGAATGGATTGTATTTTTGTTCCTTTTCTTGTTTCCCATCTTCTTATGACACTATGGCAAATATCTATTTCTTTCAATAATATTTTTGTCTCCTTTTAAAGTGAGTTTCCACACTTACTGAATTTTACATGGCATGAGCAAGAAGTGTCTAGGGCTTGGAGCAGTACATCATTTATAACACTCCTGCTAATTGAAGAAATGTGGGCCAAATCTAAATAGTGTGTCAACTTCAGCAGTTTCGTGAAAATTATATGTCAGATACCATTACACTCACAGGATATAGTATAAGGAAATAGGCAGTAATCAATATGCTGTATCATTGAGTTGGAACTGACTTCTACTTGGCACTGAACCATCAGTCTATGTAGACATACCAGCCCAGAAATGCTCTGAAAGCCAACTAGCTTTGCTTAGAAGCTTAGATAATCCACAAATAATACAAGACCGCTAAGTTAGGTAATATCCAGATTGTCTTTTTCATTTACTTACTTAGGAGTTGAGAGGGTTTTGTAACATTGTTTTCTGAACTGAAATGTGTAAGAGTAGTGCAGGTTGATATCAGTCAGCATTCAAGACTTTATCAAATAAACACAGGTTCATAACCTCTCTATCCCAAACTATATTTCTACCTCACCACAGCGGCCACTAAATTATTCCCAGCTAAACTCCCATTTACCATGAATCATCTTACTAATGAGGCATGCCTTCTCACAAATCCAGAAAGCAGGCCCCCCTGCTGTGGAGAGCTAACACCCCATCAGCTCTCATACCCCATGTCTAGCACTGTATAATCCGTGCTATGTGCCATGCATATTATGTGTATGCAGCCACCCTTCATCAGAGCTAATGCTACCAGGTTTTGGTTTGATTGGCTCAGATGGATGAAGCAAAGCTGCAGCTGGGAGGAGCTATTTGATTAATAATAAATAGATACAAAGATTTACGATTAACATAGAACGTCTTAATGATTTACCATAGCAATGAAACCAATAGGCTGGTATTCCAATCCGATTTCTACAAATTTGTATAATCCTCAGGGTAAAACAATTTAATGTGCTGTCTCTTTTATAGTTACAAAAGGCCTTTCATATGATCAATTATACATAAGAGTATAATAAATGTAACTTTCTTCATACTAATCACATCTAACTTAAATTCTCTTGTCGGTCTTTGGAGTGTATGTAGCATTCCCCATAAAGTTTTTAGTCTCAGCTCTTAGCAAAAGTTAATATACCCAGAACTTCCAAATAAATCATCAGTACAAGGGTCTTCACACTAGTAAAACTGTTCAGACAATGCAGTTTATTAACAAAGCACTCCCTTCTTCCAGTCAAGCCTCATGCTTAACACAGCAAACTTGCTGCTTCATGGGTTGGCTGGAGTTTATGGTGCTGAATCTTTAAAGTTGTGCTAAGTAGTGTTGTACAGGTTTCATGACACAGGGCAATGCAAGACTAGCATAAAAATAACGTAACAGTAATATTTTGCTTAGTAGATAGATCACAACTAGGAAATGGAACTTCATGAACACATGCAGACAATGAATTTCAAAAGCCATGCAGCTTATTAAGAGTTTGAAGTCAAAATTGTCATCTAATGTAATATTAGTTTCTAAGTTATGTAGAATTGCATTTCATCAGAAGAAAACTGCATTAAGTCCTTCCATCTGAAAGTGAGAGAGGCAGAGATAGAGAAAGGATGTACACCTCACATACACATTGAAAAATAATCTTGAAGTTAAGTACAGGGGACTATGGTGAAGATGACAGCAGACACCAAGAGCAATAGAAAGAGACTGTGAAAAAAGTCTTCCCTACTGTGTTCTAGCTACCTGTTTTGGCATGCACAATGTTCCTTGGGATGCATAGCCACAGTATGAAATGTGTGCTCATTCATGATCAGACTTGAAGGGTGAGGACCTAGTTCGAAAGCAGCTGAGACTACCTGAACAGGTGAAAAAGAGGAGAAAAATACTGAATATTTGAAGGCTGCAAAGAGAAGACTTGGCACATAGCTGCAGGTTCCTATAGTGAAAAAAAGAATTCTATAAAAAACATTTCTTACAGGGCATTAGAGAACTTCAAAGATTTCGCTAAGTGCTAAGACTTTGGGCCCTCTTTTGAAACCAGTTATTGCGGATGTCTTGGAGACTTTTGATCTGATAGAGAATAGCCTTGTTCGTCGAAAGTCTTTTTTGCTTCTTGAGGGGGGAAAGATGAGAGAGACAATAGATAAGGAAAGACCCTTCATGAACAGGACTTCAGGATCTGTGTGTAAAAATACATACATAAGAACTGCACCCATGCCTGTGACGCTGTTAATGGCTTTGAAAGAAATGCAACTTAAATCCGCTAGACTCAGATTCTCCCTTTTAACCACATCTGCCAAAACTTCATATTTTCCAAGTGAAAGTCCCAATTCTGCCATATTCAGCAGACTCCAGGAACTGGCGCTTTAAGAATCCTCCTCCTCAGTGTTAAAGACTCCTAACAAAATCAAAGTTACTTGACTAGCATAAATAACATTGAGTTAATTGCCTATCATACGGTTTTGTAGTATCTGCATGCACTGTCATTGGTGTACTGTTGTGAGTTGACCTGGCTTTTGAAAATATTGCCCTTTAAAGTCTGGCACATTTTTGGAACCAGGCTGTCAGCGAAGGAAAAATGAACTGGAACATCATAATCTGCTTCAACCATAGTAAAGAGAGAGACATCTGGTAGGCCACTTGGCAGTCAGCCAACAACGAAGACTTGAATTAAAATAATGAATATGTTCTCAGGAGTACATCTCTGAACTGAAGAAGTTATAAGTCTCGGCTGCTTCTTGAAAGTTGGCTGTGAGTGGTGACAGTGGGTCTTCATCCTCCCAGTGTGCCACGTGTCTTCTGGTGTTTCACAGGCCATAAAATCACCGTCTTAAATACACCTGTAGAGGGTCATAAATGAAATAAAAAGCGTGTTAAAGGAGTAAGAATGGAACAATTCCACACTTCCTAGAGACATGTAGAAGCCAGGCCAACCTCTTTGGTCTAACGGAGTTGATCTAACTTCCCAGTCAGCCTGGAAAAGCACCCCAAGGTCCTCCATAGCTGGTCTTGCAGGCATCCTAGATAAGCCCAAGCTTTGTCTGGAAAATAACTTAGTGTATTCTGAGATTTCTGACTACAAAAAAAACAGAGAGCAGCCTATTTTAGCTCCCAACAGAAATCACCATCTCCTACTGTCTTGGGTGTCTAACAAAGGGACAGGAATTGTGCCGGCCATCACTTCCTCAAGGAATCGCTAAAATAGAAATCAATGCCCCAGCTGTAAGCCCTTTCAGGAACAAAGCAGTGCAGGAGTAGAGCTATATCAGGTGACAATAGAGCATAGCAGATTTCTGTTATTTTGGTTTCAAAGCAACTTCCTAGCTGTGATTTGGCTTATGGTCAGTGAGTGAATAAATTTCCAACAGTGGTGGCATCTAGATCTGGACGCCACTAACCCAGCCCAGCTCTAGCAAAATGTGCAGCTAGAGTAGATTCTCATCAGCCCATTTGCAGTGAAAAAAAAAAAAAAAGAACTGTAATAAAATGCATGTTCTAGCCCAGTTTTTGAATTTAAAAGAGCAGTGGCTATCCAATAGATGTGCTGTATTTAAAAAAGAGGTTGGACACAGCAAAACGTGTCACCTAATGAGGCAGCACAGAAGTTCCTACATAAGGACATTTAAATTTGTAATGGTAATTGCTTTATGGCATTGTGAGGTCATTACAATTTGAGATTAAGATGGCCAAATTGTTGCAGGGAAGATCTTTGGAGACCCTCTTACAAAGCCATTATGAGGCAGTATTACACACACAACGTGATTTCAAAGCATGTCTTGGAGAAGACCTCACTACAGTGCTCTTATGGTAAAATTACATTGCAAGACTACAATAGGAAATAAGACTGAAGTGCAAGTCTGTGGAGATTAGACTCAATTATGATGTCAAAACAAACTGAAACAATGTCAATGCAAGTTATACCATTAAGGTTGAGACTTAAACCTGGGAAAGCAAGGAAATTCTGCATTAAACCTGCCACATTACCTTTAAATCACACCCTTGTGCTAAGGTGTTGCAGCAGGTAGAGACCTCTGTTAAATCGTCTTACAGCTCTGGGTATTGTTACATACTGCAGATGATCTCTTTACAGAATCATTGTAGTTTCATTGCACAAATGTTTAAGTGATTAACCTGAAGCTTTTAACCCATAAGTGAAGATTCAACAAAGTTCAGGGTTGTAGGGACAACTCCAGGTTAACAATTTACATCTCACTGGGTACATTGTGCCCAGATTTTATAGATGTAAAGGGCCTGATCCCTTGCAAAAATAAATTGAACAATTTAAGCACTCTGAGATAAGAGTTTCCAATGTCCTTGGTTTTTTATAGGAATACCCAGACCATCAATGGGAATTATGTACTATTGTGCCCAGGGTGGGTAAAAATATGCTACGGGGTGTTCCTTCTCCTGACAGCTTACAGCCTGGCTTGAACTAGGAGGTAAAGAGTATGACAGGCCACTGATTTTTGCAATGTGTTTTGTAAGAAAGGAACCCTGCTGAGTGAAATGTAGGCATATACCAGGACCTGCCTGGGTACAGCAAACTGTAAGTTTGTGGCCAAAAAGGAGAGCCGGAGGAGACTGGACCGAAGAAAAGATCTTAAAGTCATCCACACCTATTCACTTAAGTGAGAAGCCCAAAGACCACGCGAACTCTCCACTTCAGCTTTGCTCCCTTTGAATATTGGAACTATGAAAGTGTAAATTATGTTGGGCTGGAGATGTAGCTGATGTAAGCTGTCTGATCCCCAATGACTTCAGCGGGGTTGCGTCAATTTTTGTCAGCTATGGATCTGGCCCATAGAACCTGCGTATTTTTTGCTGAAGAACATATCAACTGTCAGTGAGTTGATAGTCTGTGTGTTGACTTTTCTTCCCAGACTTAGTACAGCTGTTTAAAACACCTTGGTCTGACTTTGCAGGGCTTCCACAGACAGTTTATTTCTTCAGTTTTGTTTGTCTTGTGTTTGGCAGCTTCTGAGGCCTGTTCTGAGATCTCGACTGAAACAAATGCAAACCCCAACCCAGCTCCGTCTGCATCAGCTCATTTCATAATCCCAAGTTTTATTCAGTGCCCATACATCTGTTCAAATCGTAGCAAATGGACCCTGAGTTCACCCAGACATCTGTAAGCCTTAGGTGAGTTTGTCTCAGGTTGAAGGGGCTGTAACTGAACCTCCTTGGCTTTTGCTACAGGATTTTCCTGCAGTTTTAAGTTAAAGTACATATCTACGGTGTGGTTTTTTTTCTCTAAGACAGGTTCTTTCTGTTGTTTTATATTGGTGCTATCCACTGTGCTAATTATACCAGCATCACCATGTGCATATTGATATCATTAATTAGCAAAAAGAGTCACTTCTCAAGAATACATGGCAGTGTCTCTCTGACTCATTTGCCATGAGGGTAATATAAGTGAAGTACAACACCGTAATATACCATATTTAGCTCTGAGCTGTAATCATCTTTATTAATTGCTTAATGTAGCAATGCCTACTGCAGGAAGTGCCATCCTGCAAGGTCCTGATTAGCTCCTCAGAGGTGCAAAGGGTCCACAGCCCCCCAGAAAATCGTGTGTGAGGATGGGCATTCTGGATCTTTGAGGGAGAACTCTGAATTTTGCCGATCCAGACCATTAGTAAAGCCTACAACCCTAAATAAATACAGCTTACAATAAGTATAGATGCATGTGCTGGGAGGAAGATCTGCAGATGGCTGCTAGCAGCTAAGGAGCAAAAGGAGTTGCTGCTCATGCCAGATATTCCTCAAGGTTCCAACAAAGAAAGTGAGCCCTGGAACAAATAAACACCCACTCAGCACCTCAAAATACTCCTGGAAAGTGGTCAGGCCTTGTTTATACTCTCAGTGAAAACCCACATCATTCTCAGGAGCAAAATAAGGAGGCAATGAAAGAGAAAGAGAGGGATACAGCTCGGAGAGAAAAACAAAGGATATACAAAAGGGTGGAGAAAAGAAAAAAACAGCTGAAAGGGAAAGGAAGAGAACCACAGATACCAGGGTGAGGGGCCTGAGAAAGATTCGGCAAGCTGTGTGAGATGTCAGAGGAACTGCAGGAAGGAGAGGAGGGCTAAGAAACAGGAGGAGTGAATGAGAGGGAGGCAACAGAGAGCAAGCAGGGAGAGAAGATAGCAACAAGAAAATGTTCAGAAGTAAACTCAAAGATATGACTGAAATTTCTTCCCAAGCCAACATAAGGGGCACAAATGCTGGATTCCAATAGACTCTAAAGTAGCATCATTGGGAAGGAAGTACCAAGCACTTCCAAAGACAATTTATTTGCTTATCACTGATGAATTAGTGCTTGAAATGGGGGCCATTCCTTGACGTTTTCCCACAGCTGTGTCAGTCAGTGGTCAGACTGGAGGAGCTGCTGAACACATCTGGCTATGCAAAGGCAGCCTAGCTGTAACAAGACTGATCACTATATAACTAAATGTAACTATTTCCTCTAGATTAATTTGCCAGTGACCAGAAAAAGCGGATGTCAGAGTCAATGTAGATCTCCCAGTATCAAGGCCCTCAGTGCCAAGACCCATCTACATGCTCAATAGAAAGCCAAATTTGCATTGGGATCCCAAAATCAGTGATCTGCCTGAGCAAGAAGAAAGTTTAAGTCATTCACTGTTTTTGGGCTGCACACAAGGGACGGTGCCGAAGACCCACAGTGTGGGGACCAGTAGGACATAGTTCCCCTCTTTTGGTCTTGGTACATTCCTCAAAGCCATGGTTAAAACAGTCTAAAACTCCCATTGGCCTGAGTTGATGTTTTGATCAAATGAAGATCAGATTGAACCAGAGAAAGCTAGGTGCATATTTAGGTTTGCATATATTTATATATATTCCAAATCTGTTCATGTTTATACCCTTGTCAGTGTCAAGACATACTTAAAGTTTGTTGAAAAAGCTGAACTCTGACCCTTGGTGTCTGTAGTCACTTCTCTAAAGAACTAACTTTTACCTGATTGCCTTACAGGTAGTCAAATAGACGTCTTTCTGGCCTATTCAAGAGGATGGTCACGAGGTAAAAGTGATGGAAAACTCATTTTTCCATATGTTCAGTCAAAGAGCTTGATGTCTTCTAGATCAGGGCCCCTGCTTTGCACATGGTTGCTGTTGTGAGGCAGCATTGCTCCCAATGACATGCAGTGTTCGGCTCACTCCTCTTTCTTCTGGCACAGAAATGTGCAGGTTCCCTTGCACATAGGGTCACCACCATGGGCCCCGTATTAAAACCTGTAGATGCTGCATGGCGAGCTGTCTAGCTGGTGCTGACAGCCCATGCACGCCCACAGCAAGGCCCTCCCTGCAGTGGGGCAGGTGGTGGAGGAGAGACACGCAGAACTGCAGCACAAGGAGAAGCCATGTCGGTAACAGGCAGGCGAGAGCTGGGTGAGAGCATGCAAGTCCCAAGGCACCATTTTGAGAGGCATCCTTACATGTCTTCTATCATTTTACTTAAGGTACCATTAATGTGGAATAAAGTATATCTCTGATGTAAAGAATTGCTTCTAAAACAATACCAGGGTTAATGTTTCTATTATTGATCCACATCCAGCTGTTGTATATAGGCCTATGGAGCTGCTTGGTGCTCCAGTTGCTGCAGACTGCATCTGCTGTTGGCAAGTTATGAACTCACACACTTTAAGCAGCACTAATTTGAAGTGAATACCTTATAAATAATCCACGCAAACAATCTTTGACATTAATACACATTTAGTGATACTAAACCCAAGCAGATAAAGTTCACGCTGGTTCAAGAAGAAGACCTACATCATTTGTGGCCTTTAGATCCCCTGAGGGCTTTAACGGTAGAGAGAAGCAGAGAGGCCATGTTCTCCATGCCACCTCCAATTACATTTCCTCCCCTGTTTATTTTTCTTCTCCTCCCTCCCTCAGTAAAAATATTCACTCTGATTTTACATGGGGGGAATGGAAAATGAAGGAACTCTTTAGAAAAGTCTTTTCATGTGTTCTGGAGGCTGGATTGGGCTGGATAACTAGAGGCAGTTAAAATAAACACAAATTTAGGTTGATATATTTAATCAGAGAGTATGGCTTAGGTTATAATTACATTGCTCAGGCACATAATTGATGGGTCTAAAAAATACAGGTGTACAGTACTGACTGAAAGACCTCTGTGGAGCACAAAGAGCATGGTGATTCTTGAGATCGAGGCCTCAAGTGCTCTGTGTTTTCATTTGAACAGCTGTGTAAAGCATTTGCGATGCAACCAGTCCTCCTCCCACTTCCAAACCAACTAACTTTGGTGTTTCACTATAAATTCAAAATGTTCAGACCTTGCTTACCAAACAGGTCACAAGCCTTTTGACAGAGTGTCAGGTTGTGGTTTCGCATCAAAATAATAATTTTGGAGAGTACTGGTGCAATACCACATGATAAACGCGTGTAAATATATACAAATAGATATATGCATATATATGTATATATTTTAACTCAGCTGAGAGTTGAGAATTTGGGTTCATTTGAACATAAAGCTCAGAGCAGAATATGGGACATACAGTCCCACATGGATTGAAATAGAAGTCAATCTTTGTGAAATAAAACTGCTTATTTGCACATACCTCTGCTTGTTTGGTTGCTTCTGCCTGTCCCTCAGAAACTAGCAAAGCTGCTCATATTTGTGGAGTAAAGGAGTGTTATCCACTTTTCGAGATCGCATCCCATTGTACTCAGTTGCACTTTTGCTGTTGACCTCAATGATAGAGCTGAGAGAATTTGTAATGAATAATTAATCTGATGAATTTAGCCTACTTTTCTGCCTGCGGAATATCTGAGGGCAGATTGCACTGTCTTCAAACATATTTATTTGAAATTACTTAACACAATTCCTTAGACTGTGAATTTGTCAGGACTGATTCTCCGGAAGTATCGGTACTGAGCAGCATCCTTGGCAGCCTTTGCTCACCACAGAAGTGCTCCGAGAGCAGCCCATCATGGAGGGAGGTGCTAGTGATGTGAGATACTATTTTGGTAGGATGGCAAATACGGTCCTGTGCAAACTATGCTCAGTCAGGCAAAGTCATTCTTGTTGTTTTTGTTGGTTGGCTGCATTTTCAGAAATTTCACACAAAATTAAGTTATATTTGTGTTTCTGTACTTCAAAGTGCAGAAGGGTCAAACTTTCCAGTCAGATGTTTAGAGACTGGAGTCAGGCTTCAGTCTGGTCTGGAGGGGCTCTTCGTTCATTTCTCTTCTTTGCTTCTCCCCCCTCCGCCCCATCCCCATCCCCTTTTTTTGTTACTTTAAAAACACTGAAAATTACTTTCACTCAATGTGCCTTTGTTTTATCACTGGTTACTCCTTGTCATAGCTTTATTATGTTGTTTGAGTTGGGTTCTTTGCATTGTCCAAGCAAAAGCATAGTAGGGTCGGCCACTGCCCCCTTACTGGCCAAAGTGAGACTTTCTCAGCTGCCAGTGCTGTGGAAGGATATGGGAAATCTTTATTTGTGTTACTTGGTTTGTAAACATCTTCCTCAAACTGGTTTATTCGCCTGGTTATTTCCAGTCTCAACCATTTCCCTGCTTTTGCCTTCTATTCCCATTGTGTCCAAATCTTCCTATAACCTGGTGTTTCTGGCTATAACCACTCCTTAGCAAGGGTTCAGGCTGCTGGGAGCAAAGCAGTGGGGGACTTGGCCCAACCATTTGAATGTCCTGCATGAAGTTTGCACCCTGGAGTGTGTTTGAAAATGTTGCTGCCCCACCAGCTGGGACTGCTGTATGAACACTGCAAGAAATGCAGCCTCTGTCCTCACCCCAATTCCTTTTCTAATCTCTCTCCACTTTCTATTTCCCACTGCGAAGCAAAAGAAGAGACATTGCTGCTCACTTTTGGCTTTTCCACCACAGCCCAGCCTACTTCTTTTTCCTGCAGTTCTGCCTGTTCTCTCCCTTCTCCAGAAGTGTTTTATTCTTTCTACACAAGCCTAACTTTCATTTTTTTAATTAATGAGTTTAGTAGCTAGCAGAGCAGGTGACCAATATCTAAGTGGAAACCTTCTGAATCGCTGCGTGACTGAGTGCTTATGCCGTCCTCAGCACAGGTTTGGTTGCACTCCTACCTGGACTATACTCTCACCATTCCAGTAGATCACCACTCCTCTTGCTCACTCTCTTCTCTGTTCCTTGTGATACACACATGCACACATACACATCTAAAAGGTGTTAATTAGGGGATGGATAAAAATACCTGAGAAAGGTTCCTCTTGTAGAGTCCTTGGTCAGCTTTGATCTGGTACCTGACACCGACAGGGCAGCTGTGATGGCCCTGGTCCTAGGAGGGGTTTCCAGTAGAGGTGGTACCCATTTACATCCTAGAGGTAGTGTGCCAGTAGCATCCTCTGCCTGGGCCTTTTCAATGGCAACTGGCACTTAAATGCCCCTGAAAGTGGGATAAGAGGAAACAGCAACCTGGTATTGAGGTTCTGCTCAGTGATTTCCCACTTCTCTGATTTCCCTCCATTCTCATGCCTTGATAATATTCATTCCAGCTCTTCATGACAAAAAAGGGAAAGAATGAGGCTTCATGTTTATGACCTAATCTGCAATAAGGCTTGAGGGAGAAGGGGAACACCAAGTTTTTGTGGGGAATGGCAGTAAATACAGACCTGAATATACTTTGTGTACAGGTACAGATGGGGATGGGAGGCTGACACTTAGTCCTGACAGTGTCTGATTTCCCATCACATTTGCCCTCTGGCAGGCAGAACTGGGCACTCCCAGCACTACAGATTTGCACCATGTGAAATGTCAAGTTCATGTCCATAGAGCTGGAGGCTCTTGCACGCAACTATTCAAATCTCATTCTCAAAGTATGTGTATGCCATGGAGATCTTGGAAACCACAAGCCAGTTGTGCTGTTTTGCCTCTCCAACCCTTAACAAATTAAGAAAATAAAACTAAAAGGCAATTTCGTCTGCACCATCTCTCCATCAGCATTTGCAATATGAGTTAAATAAACATGCTGCAAACTCACCTGCTTGTGACTGCCCTTGGAGATAGCCTCTGATGATCAAACTGGTACAACATGAGATCTCAATCCCTTTTTGCCTAAGATTCATTGCGAATGGGGGAATTGCCTGATATAGGACTTTAAGATGATAATATGACTTTAAGATGTACAAACACACAAGATTGCTTGGAATTATACACTTTACATATTTGAATGAGAGAGTTCTGAGAGAATCAAGGAACATTTCAGAGAGATTACAGGGAACACAGGGGAAATTTTACTTAAAAATTGTATATACAGAGCCGACTTTAGACACCTGCAGAATAACTATTAAAAATTAAATTACTAAGCCTAAACTAACTAAAATGTCCTAATTCCCCTACCTGCTCCAAACCTTGATCAGCCAGTCAAGGTCCCATGGGTACCCAGCCTTCCGGAAGGTGACGATGTATTTAAAGCACAGTAGTAATTATTCAGGACTCTACATTTAATGATATCTATGGCTGGCCCAGAACTTTGGCTGTGCAGTGTTATGCCAGAGAGTGCATTTCAATCTCCAGACCCAGTCTCTCATTCCCCAAGCTTGTAGATCCAGGCATGTCGCAAGGAGGAATATGCTCAAATGTGGGACAAACTGTTGGACGAAGTGTCGTTCTGATCTGTTCAATCCTTTCCACGTTTTCCTGGGCCTCTGTCCTCTCTGAAGCCCCAGTCTGAATTTGGATTTGAGCCCCACATATGCTTCCTGCTCATCTTGCAGACGTGCATTACTAGGCCATAAGGAAACACTGTCTTATTCTACCCTGTCTGGAACGAACTATTGTCATTTTCAGTTGCTATTTGCTCAGAAAACAGTGGCTTCTGGATAACAAGGGCTGACGTGACCCAGTCTGCAAATACTGTGTTGTGGCAGCCTGGAAGATAATGTGTGTTGCCGCTGAATTCACAAAGGGGAAAAACTTTGAAACATTTTAAAAATGCAGGTGCACAAATTACTCATGCCAGGAGCAGCAGTGGCATTTTGTAATAAAATCTTGTGTTTATTCTCCACTGTTGAATACACATACCTTACAGTTCCCAAGAGAGCATCGTCCTGTGCTATCGAATGAACAATTTACAGATGGATTAAATACATGTGCAAAATGAAATAAAGCTTGCAGATTTATAACGGGCATAGGTTGTCCTTGCAGTTGACACAAAATTCCCATTTATATGAATGGGCAATTTGTTCATTTTAGAGTGTCAAGTTTTTCCTTATTTTTCCTTTGTGTCAAATTTTAAGCTATTCTTCTAAGATATTTGAATATTAAGAATACTGCTGGGCTCTCAGTACAAACCTACATCCAAATAATCAGCAAGAACTAACCACAATTAAGAGCTTTTAAGCATTTTCTACTTTGTTTGTTTGATCTTACAGAAATTTGCTTTGCTTGATACCAATTGCATATCTAGAGTAGAGAAGAAGTGGGCCAAGAGTCTAATAATGATTTGAGGAAGGTCTTTACTGAATGAGTGCTGAGTCTGTGGACTCCAGCAGTAATTAATATAAATAATATTAATCATAAGGGTTACTGCAAACTGGTCTATCGATCTGAAAATTTCAGTCTTTCTCATGTGACAGTTGTCTAGACCCTACAAATTATTTTGAAGAATATTTTTTCAATACAAATAATTTGCTCAAAACTCTTCTTGGAAAGTAGGTAGGTCAGGCTGCCTCATGACTTTGCAGCAGCTCCTCTGTATCAACCTTTGGCCATTCTTCCTTTTAATTTGAAGCAATTCCTGATCATAATAGTCAGTATCTGAACCGGTTCTCACTTTGCCTTTCCTCTCTCATTCATCTCCCCAACCTCTCTATGAAGAGCATAGCATTTAGCAGAGTGGAGATCTTTAGGCTTTAGGACCATGAGAATTTTACTTCAGTAAGAGACATGGTCCCTGGAACCAGTGGAGGTATATTTGCACTGTTACAAACCATAGGGCTTTTTTGTGAAGGGGAAAAAAAAAACACCCCAAACACTAAACATGAAACAAAAACATACCCTCCAGTATAATATGAACATTTCTCTCCCTTACTAGCTGCTGCTGCTAAGATCAAGCAATGGCAAGTGTAGATTGATCAGTCATTGTGTGCAGCATGCTGGGCTGATGGATCAGCAGTGGCATATGTGCAGCTGTGCAAGTCTGGTATCAAGGTGTGTCAGCCTGTCTCTGCTACCTCGCTGCCCATCCAAGCCATCTTTTGTTTCTGTTGTTGTAGTTCCATCAATCAGGCACACGAAAAAGAGGAACAGCAACATTCTTCATTGCATGCCTGTCTGTCTCACTTACTCCCTCCCAGCCCTTGGCAGTCAGCAGCTCCCAGCAACTGGAATGGGCTTTGTTTTGCCTTCATGAGGCTGCTTGCATTTTGTTCTGAACCAGGCTTTCTTTCACAAGGTTCATTTTGGGGGAGTGAGACAGGGAATTATATTTGGAGGCCCTGATTCTCTCACCTGGTTTACAAATGCGTAGCACCATTGGCATTATTCCTAATAATACTTAACCTCTCGAGAGATCCAGGACCTTAATGCAACTGAAGAGTGTCAGCTGTGTCTTTCCAGTGCTGTTCTTTCTAGTGATGTCAGGAGTCACAAGCTGGCATGCTTGGGAACAGAGAAATTCAGGTGACTGACAACACTGAGCAGAAATCCATCCGTGCCCCTGGAGAGCCGGTATACCCAACAGACTGGCACACGGGTAAGCACTGCCGCTCAGTGAGGAAAATGCCGACACAAGGTGAGACACAAGCAGACACAGACTGCAACACAGATAAGTCAGAGACGAGCTGAAAGAAAGGATTTTTTCTTTCACATGTATTTTGATTGTAGCAACATTTCATTTGTAGCCTTGGCATTTGTCTTCCCAAATAACTGTTAAGCATGCTGGAGCCTTGCTTTCCTGGAGATGGCTGACCACCTGCCTGCTGATGGGAAGTGGTGAATTAATTCCTTGCTTTGCTTTGTTTGCTTGCATGCCCAGCTTTTGCTTTACCTCTAAAACTGTCTTTATCCCAGTGCACAAGCTTTCTGGCTTTTACCCTTCTGATTCTCTCCCCCATCCCACTGTGGGGGAAGTGAAGTCAGTGAGCAGCGGTGTGGGGCTGAGATGCCAACTGTGGTTAAACCACAACAAACATGAATTGATGGGTTTTTTCTATTAGTTTCTTTCATGGACGTGCTTTGACAGTAGGAGGATACTTGGTGCAAACTTCCATCTTTGCAAATACCAGAGAACGTGTAGCTGATCAGTCCTATTAGGCATATCAATTCATAAAACTTTCCATCTTAGAAATCAGGCAGCACTTATTTAAAGAAGAGGCAAAGCAACTCAACAAATGTAAAATACTCCGAGTTTCTTTCATCTAAAACCAAACCCACCAATACATTAAGCCTACTCTGGACAGGCAGCAAAGAAAAATGAGAGTTTTCTAGGACCTGAACCTAAGCCTCTGTATTCTTCCATTTCCAGTGTATGAGGTGATGGACAGACCTAATGGATTAACATCAGGATGAAAAGACATTGCAAGGTCTCCAGGACTGAGCAAGAAGTGACTACCACTTGTAGCTGCTGGGGACATGCTTCACTGTAACTTCACTTTTCATTTTGCTCTGTAAGTTCATTTTTAAAATTTTGGTTTGAATTTTTGTTGAGAATAGTCCCAGAGCAACTAAGAAATTAACTGCATTGTCATTTGGTGGATGATATGCACATCTAGCTCCCATTGACATTAATACTGAGCAGGAGCAACCGGCTGTGGAACAATGTCCAAGATGGTTCTTTAGGAATAGGTTGTTCAACTGTAACCAGTGCAAAAGTTTACCCAATGTAGAGCTGCTGATCACTCTATACAGACTACACAGATTCTTGTTTTTCTTGATATTGTCCCTTATGTAGCTTTATAGGCATTTACTAAGCTACTCAGTGGAAGAAAAACTTGGCCTTTAAACTTTTCTTGGGACTTTACTTGGTATGGTGTATTTTTTCTCATGAGTTCTAGACAATTTTGCTGTAAGCCCTTATTGTGATTATTTATTTATTTTGATCAGATATGTATCTATACACTTAAGAGTAATTGATTTAATTATGAAGTAGGTGGAAGTATGCAATATTTGCAATATGTGTCATATTTTAATGACATTTTTATGGAGCTGATATAATTGTGATGTTCATTGTACACTTGTAAGTAGAGAGGCTAAAAGCATAGTCTTTCAATATTTTCCTTTTCCTTTTATTAAGATCACATTATGCCTAGAAATGCTGGATGTTTGAGGAGGAGAGAGATGGAGGGTCAGGATGGCAACAGTTGTGTTGACTTTGAAGCATAATTACAGTGAGACAGCTTGTCCCTCTCCTTCAGGAAAGGTCACAGAAATTGCTAGTGGTTGGTGCCTCTGATATGCTGTGCAATGTAGCGCACGTTGGTATCTACAGATGAATACATCATGCAGAATAAACACACTCTGGAGTCCAACCTTACAGAGTATTTGCCCTTTTGCCCCAAAAGTGCCCTTGTTTCTTGCAATGACATTGCTGTTTGGTTACATTTCAGTCTTCAGCCCTGTGAACTTACTTTACATGAGTAGCCCAAACTGTCTGAGGTTAGAGAGCAAGTTTGGCCATACCATGCCAAACCATGAATAACATACCATGTTATTCAGACAACAGCGTGAGAAGCAGAAGGAAATTCCACCTGTGATTACTTCATGAAATCAAATGCTTTGTATGATCAAGTGATTACAGTACTGAATCAGAGCTAGTTATTACACACTGTGGTTATGCCATAAAATAAGAGACATCGTACAATTATAAAATAGCTTTAGGAACAAAATGTTATCCTACCTTAGTATTAATAATCAATTATACGGTCTTGCAGTACCATAAAATAGCACATTCTGGCTATACCTTTATTTCTGAATGGTTATAACATTTTTGGGGAAAAAAATCTTTCTGATCCATTGTGCCCTAAGGACATCAGGGTCACAGCACTGATTGTAGAGATAACCTTTTTGTTCCGCTGCATTCATTACATGAATTGACAGCTTATTAATTGCAATGACTTCTCCCTTGAATTAATTTATTTTGTCCTTCTTTACTTCAAAAGTAATCCACACACACAATTTCAAATGCCTTGTTACTGCCTGGTTGTAATTTCTGTTCTTTTGCATCTGATGCTTGCAACACTGGATCTGCCTTCACATTTCTACTTGTTTAGGATGAATGGGAATGAGTGTCAGCAACAGACAGGGAAAGTGGCCAGGATTAGAGACAATTACAGATTAAGTGTGTGACAAATACCCACCAACCGAGGTTCAAAAGGTTTTGTTTTAGTCGCTGCAGTGTATCAGCCATGTCAACACAGGCTCCAGTTGTGGCCAAGGCCCCTAAATGCCACCAACTGGAGAAGTATGCAGCCTTCAACAAAATCAAGCCTCCTCAGGCCCATTTCTTCACTGCTTCCCACCCTGGAGTACGTGGTATTTTGGAGATCTCTTCAAGCTCTCCAGCCCAGCTCCCACCAAATTCATCTGGCCAGTCTTTTGTTTCCATACCTTGGAAAGCACATGCCTGCATACTTACTCACTTTGTTGATACAGGTTGTTGTGATACAGGTATCACTTGTTGATACAGGTATTATGGATAAATTAACCTGGCAAGGGCTATCAGTTCAGCCTAATGCCCCCATGCCATAGACTCCTCTGCACTTTTGTTTCGCCATGTTGCTTTCGGTGGGAGATTTTCACAGACAGGTGTTTTGGAGGGCGCAGAGGACTAAAGACCTCCTATGAGCACTGTGCACCATGTCACAATCCTCTGCAAACTGGTGGGGAGACCTTGTACCTCTGCAAGGTACAACACTCACCAAGAGCATAAAGTAGCTGCATTTGCTACTGAAAGACCAAGCTTATGTTCAGCTGCTCTATGGACATCTGCAGCTTTTTATGCAACTCTTCTGGGAGGCCTGTTGGGACTTGGAATTTGCTTTGCTTGTAACTCTTCAGGATAAAATGTATACTTTTATTACAGGTTTAACCAGGGTCTGGACTAGTATGGTCTTGCACCATGAGCGTTGAATTTAGGGACAATCAAAATGCACATCAATGCACTGAAAAGCAGAACCACACAGCTGACTTTAGGAGCAGGGCAGAGTGGGAGGTGTCTAGGTCAGCAGGCTTTCTGGCAAGAAGTTTCTGGCAAGAAAGTGGGCAACGGAGGGCAAGACTATAGATATTATCTTCTGCCTACCCTGACCGAGTAACCAAATCAGAAAACTGTGCTCACTGCTGCTGCTGTCAGGAGCACAGGAGGGCTGGGACACAGGTCAGCCCTGCTTCTTGGCAGTCGCCCTTCCTGCTGCACAGCTCTTCAGTGCAAACAGATACAGTGTCCCATATACAATTATTCCCACTTTATGAGAACTTTTTCCACCCATGCCTCCAATATTTCCTTAGATCCCACCGGTGGAGTAGGGCAGGTCGGTGCTCTAGCAACCTTTCTGCTCCAGAAAGGCTTCTGGCTCCACAGAGAGGCCCCTGAGTCACAGGGCTCAAGCAATAATCCTGGCACTTGGGAATGGGCATATTTCCCCCTCACTCAGGGTTGCTATAGAGGCAGCCCAGGCACCTTCTGCTCAGAGAGCCCTGTGTGAGGTGCCTGGCAGTTTTCTGGCATGGCCTCCATGAAGCTGAGATGACAGGCAGTTAGTCCAGCCAGAAAGGACAGACCCAGTAAGGACTGTCACTAAATTCAGAGAATACAAGCTGCTGTGAAGGCTTGACTAAGTCAGTGTGGTAAAGCAGCAGGGAAACCAGCCAGTTTCATGAAACAGTGTCTTCTTGACCAAGTGCAGCATCCACCAGTTCCCCTCTGTATATTCTACCAGTGTTCATAGCGGCTCCTCAGCTTTTAGCTCCAATATATGATCCAGGAGAAAGCAAAGAGATAAAAATTCCCTTCTTTACCATCAAAATCCAGGGTCAAACTTCAAATCTATTAGCCTTTTCCTGAAGATGTTTTTCTTGAAGCTGATAAGCATTCATACCCTCTCTTCAAGCACCTTTCTTCATGAATAACCACCTACTGTGGGAATTCCCTGTGGGGCTAATCAT
>JAVJGJ010000037.1:54431169-54446605 GCA_035590215.1 Microhierax caerulescens
GACTTACTCTGTAACAGGCTGTGCCAAAAGCCTGGATCAGAAGCCTATCTATTTTGGGATCATATCTATCTAGATCCAAAACTTGTTGAAATGGGGCCCTGTCTTTGTTTCCAGGAGATTTCGGCAGCGTGGAACTGCTAGCACTGACCTGCCATCTGTTTGTTGCAGGTAAGGGATGTGTGGTGCTCTCTTGGGTTGGGTCTTTGCCTCCAGTGTCCTCCAGCCCTTGTGGTGAGTCTGACCGATGCTCCCACTCAGAGGCCTGCCAAAAGTGAGCTACAATGCAAGTTCTGTGCTTGCACACCACTGGTTATAGTCCTTTAAAGGGTGGGCAAAGGTCTTAAGCTCAGAGTCTGGACTGCTCATGGCTGGAGGCTTGAACAGGCTATCCCACTACAGCAAGCACCACCGCTCATCCTGCCAACGAGTCTTAGCTTTTCTGACAGAGCAGCTGCTTTTACATCCAACTGTCAGTCCGGGATGAAAAAGGACAGACTTCTTATCTAGTCAAGATGTTAGGGCACCCAAAAAATATAATATCACCACACATGAAAATGCAGTTCTTTTTTCACAGTTACAGCTCTTTTTTTCGTGGCTATCATCTTTGGCATTCAAAAATAGCTCTTTCCCTTCACCCTTATGACTACAACTGAAAACTATTCCAAATGAATTTTTCAGGAATTTCTTCCCTGTATCTCATGCCTTCAGCTCCTGCAGAAAGTCTTGGAGCCAGCTGGTTAAACCAATACCCCCTTCTTCTGCTCAGCTCTTGAAGGTTGTTAGATGGCTTAGAGACAGCGTAGCTCTGTTAGCACTCTGTAACTCGATGAGCTTTCACTGGAGGTTCTGCCAGGCTGGCAAGAGCACCCCGGCCGGCACGATGGCAAAAGGAAGAAACAATTTCAGTGAGCGGGACATGGGAGCACGTTCTTCTCTTGTCCCTGTTGTATTTTCTTCTCCTTAGAAAGACAGCAAAAGGGATGTAAGTGCTGGGAGTGGTTCTGCATTGCAACACACCTGACCTCTGGGGAAGGCTGGGTCTGGACCAGGACCCGGTGCCTCTCGCAGCAGTGCCCCGCTCAGCACCCCAGCGCCCTGCCTCCCTGCCCCTCTCTCCCGCTGGCCTGCGCTCTGCCTGGCAGCGCTGGTACCTCAGCCTTAGTCCTCGGGTTGGGTTTTGCTTGTTAAGATGTATGCCCATTTCCAAACACATTGACAGAAGACATGAATTACAAATATTATGATGCATTAAGCTGTGAAAAGACAATGGTTAAATAAGAAAGCTGAACGGCGGGGACCAGGGAAAATAACTGGAATTCCATCAAAAAGGAAGATGAATGAACAGAACTACACTGACATCTGCTGGTCCATACGTCAGTGCTGGTATTGTTACTGCCACTGGAAACTGCCGCCGTGATGGGGGAAAATGACACGTTAAACTCAATAAATCCTTCAAAGATACCTGCCATTTCCACCGCATTAATCCACCACCTACTGCCCTGCTGCACTCGCTGGTCATTCGGGCAGCATCTCTTAAAGAAGAAATACAAGAGTAGGGTTTGATTCTTTTTTTCTTCTTTTCTTGTTTTGTTTTGAGGCAGACAGTGTTTCAGGTTACTGGAGCTCTGCGTGGACTGCTGGACTTGCGGAGTTCCTGCACAGACGGACAGCATGTGTGCTCAGGCTGGCTCTGTACAGCTTTACAGCTTGCACACTAAATCCCACACTCACGGGACAAGGCAGCCTGCGGTGCTGCACCCTTGCACCAGTGTGCGTGCACCCAGTAAATCTGTGAACTTGCTGTGTTAGCACGGATGAATTGTACAGCACATAGGCAGTAGGTCTGATGAGTCCTAGATGCTACAAATTCACCACATCGCCCTTAAGCACTTGTTTCTGTCCAGGAAATTTTGCAGAGAAACATGGAAGCAACTGCTTTCAGGTTTTTAAATTTTGGAAGACAATTTTATTATTTTTTTTTTAATGAAGATGCGTAATATTTAACTGCTGTAAAGTATAATTTTGCTCTAGGAGAACAAGAGTCATTGGGAAAGGAGGCTATTACACTTGCCATTAGATACATATACAGGGGGAGTGTGATTTGGGATATCTTGTGAAAGGGATATTCATCACCTTTCACGAATCTTTCAGGGACCAGTTTTTGTATTATAACACTGAAACCTAATCTTCTGAGGATGTGAAGAGTAAAACGGATGCACCCCAAACCACTTGTCCATTTAGATTCATATATGCTGAGAGAGCAATGTGTGAGAAGAAGGAAGCTATAAAGAGAGTGAGGAAGTATTATGTTTCTTTTTATTTGGTGAATGCTCTACACTTTGTACATATTGATAAACAATTAAAGCACAATCCTTATAACTCAAGCAAAACAAAAAAAAAAAAAAGGTTGTGATATTTCAATACATGAAAAAATCCATGTAGTTGCTTCTCAGAAAGACACTTCCTCTAAACACTTTTTTTCCTTTAAATAATAAGATAACAATGAAATTCTACTTATTTTACTGAAAAATAACAGTCTTGTGGAAAGCAGCTGATTCACTTGCAAATATGCTATCCGCACCCTTGCTGTCTTAATCCCGATGACAAGGGGGTGGGGCTGGACCATCTGAAAAGGAGCTCTCCTTTTCCCTTCCAAATCACTGTTTTGGGATTTCTCTGGGTGGATTTTGATTGTTCTGCTTTTACTGCACACAGAGCATCTTTGCACATCTAAATGCAGAGGCAAAAAGATCTCGTTATTGAAAGGGTAGGGCAAAGAAGAGACTTGCATTCAAACATGAAAACCCAGACATTTGTTGGAAGTCATTGTTCCTTAACCATTAACCTAAGAGTGAAAGGAAGCAGAGAGATGAAATAATCAAAATACGTTCTGAAGCACAGGAAAAAAAATGTATTAGAACATTTTTCTCTGGTTCTAAATATTAGTAACATCAATTAAATCCATTTCATAAAACACTCTTAAGAAAACAAACTTTAGGCTTACATTACCTAAGCAAATTCACCCCCACTCTGGCCTCCCCCTGTAGGCCTCCAGCTCAGAAGACCTAGGAGGCTTCAGCAAATTAGCTTATCAAAGAGAAGGTTAAGAGGTGACTTGATCAAATGCTATTTTTAGCTCATGGAGGAACACAGAGCTGATAATAAATTTTCAGTCCACTAGACTAGAGGCATATCAAGAGCAGAAAACCATTACTAAACACAGTAAGAATAGAACCACTAACAGAGAAAAGGAGGGTGGCAGGGATTGTTACCTCTGTCTTCAGAAGATAATGCTGACCCAAATAATCAGAAGCAGGGTGCAAATTCACTTTCTGAACAGTGTTAGGGTTTGAAAGGGTTTTTTTTTTAACTTCTTTCTCTTAATGAAAACGTTTTCTGTACTGTGCTGGACATAGAAATTTTAAGGCTGGAAAAAGACCACTCTGATCATCTCATATTCTGCATTACTTTGGCCAAAAGACTCACAAATGTTAATTTCTACTTTGAGATCAACAGCTGCCTCTGATTTGAATTATATTGTTTTTAAGAATTCAGTCTAGATTTGAAAGCATCCAGCAATGGAAATTCCACTGAAATAACAGTATAACTGTTTCAATGACCAATTGCTGTTGCAGTTTAAAATGTTCACCTTATTTCCAACTTGATTTTTTTCTGTTTTCTAGGCTTACATTCTTTTTATTTCTTTGTCTGCCAGGCTGCCGAGCCATCTATTATTACGTTTCTATTTCTTAAAAATAGCAGCAGCCTGTGATAAACCTTCTGCTTCCTCTCTTTGATAAGTCAAAAGGTTTGAGCATCTTCTGTCTCTCACTACAAACAATACATCTTGCATTTTTCATCATTCCCAAAGTTTTTTCTGAGACCTCTTCATGGAGGTCTTCTTGTCATGTCTTCTGCCTGGACAAATATGATACAGACTGTGACTTAGTGATTTCACAAAATAAATCCTCAAGTGTCAGCATGGTCCTGGAGGCATGCCACACCTAGCCATACAAATAGCAGCTTGCACTAAAGTAATAGCAACATTCAGATTTTCAAAAACAAGGTGATGTACTCCACATAAAGCTGTCAAGAGGTAAAGCTGTCTGCTGGCTCTCAAGACAAATGCCTAAGTCTCTTCAGTTTTGAGCACCTCAGTGATGCACTGTGTTTGGAAGCTTCCCAGACACTTCTGCTAATGCACTTAGTGGCCCTTTTTTCATTTAACAGAGGTAGCCATGTCAAATATACATCTTTTTTTTGTTGCATTGGCATTCTACATGCTTTTGTGCTCATTTCCAGTAGTTTATTTTTATCTGCTGATGCCTTATCTCATTTGACTACAGTATTCCTGAAAATGTTCTGGTAGAGGTGTCCTGATAACAGGTTGCTTTCTTTTCTTCCATTTGAAAAGCCCATTAGATGTAACCCCTGAAGGTCTTTGGGTGATGGAATGAAAACCACTGTTTCCATGTTCCTGACAACTGCATACAGTGCCAATCCTTAAGATGCTATCTTAAAAGTTGAGATCAAGAACAGGCAAGCTGAAACCCTAATGAAAAGGTGTCATAACAACTGAACTTACTCATTTTATCAGCCCAAGAGTCTGTCAATTTTCAAGGCACCCTGCATAAACTGTTGCATAGACAGGCTCCTTTCTGGATAAAGGTTTGATCAGAAATAACCCTACACTAAATCTGGGATGTGTTCTGCATTCCATCCAATTAAGGCAATGATTGTGATTGTCAGCAAAGGGGATTTCCCAGAACATTTGGTGCCTGCTTTGTAATTAGTAAAATATTGAAATGATAAATGTATTTGTGGATTTATGCAGTAGAATAGGTCTTACACTGGCAGCTTTGATAAATGTGTCTAATAATAGAAAGGAAAAAGAATCTCATGTCCTGTGTTGACTCCACAAATGAAGAAATAACAGGGATATGATTAGAAACCTTTCCTAGCTCATTTGAACACTTGTCTCCAACTCAGAGTAGCACCACACCCTGAGTTTCTGGGAATAAATCCATTAATGAATGAGTGAAAATTTTTAGCTTGTAGCAAAGTTTTGGATTCAGTAAAAAACCATGGCGGAACCTGGGCTTTACTACACTCCTGAGCTGGAATTATAACAAGAGTATAATAGGTGGGACATGAGGCCTGTAACAACAAAATACAAGACTTGATGCCAAATGCAGGAGAACATGTGGACACTGGCAGCAAGGAACAAGAAGAACAGCATTTTTATTTACATTCACACTCCCAAGGCAAATACAAAGCAGAAGCTCTGTCTTCAGGGTTCCTGTTTCTAGCGTAGCTTTCTTGATGGGTTTATATTGACACCAGTGGCACGCATCACTCTAGTGAAATGACCCAAATTGTGCTTGGCAAGAGCCATGGTGAGACTTCAGCTGGACTTCATCACCCCCTGGACAATTGGCCGTGACACATAACAGTGTATGCTGGGAGCTGACCTTATTATAGAGAATAAATCTGTTGCACATGGGAAACATCAACCATGTGGTACATACACAGATCCACTGTAGAGCACAAGTGTAATATGGCAGGCAGATGTTGCACTGGATCAGCTACTTTTGTTCCTTCCAATGTTGTCAGATCTATTTAGGCATCACAATGCACATTGCCACAAGACCAATGAGTTTTATAGCCATTCAAAGGAGAAAATTCACAATGCTCCAGACAGTGGCAAGGTGGGAATGTCATTCTATACTGTTCAAGAGAAGCTTTCTGGAAGGTAAGACATGGTTTTGATAAAATCTTAAGGGTGCTGCAGGGTGCTGAAATACCTCAGTGGATGTAGCCGATGTCTCTGTGTGCCATCCAGTTAAGAGGATAAGCCCATAAAAAGCAATTAAATCCTTTCAACCAAATCTAAACCCCAAGATACCTCCAGTCTCCAATATACCATGCAGCCATGGGATCCTTTATTTGAATAGACTATGTCATCTGAGCAGGTAACCTAGACTTGCATACACCTCACACATTATCTGTTCCATACAAGCAGAGAGACATGTAATGTCTCTTCTCTGATTTTGATCACTGAAACAAGACAGTCCTCATGCTGACACAGCAACTGAGGCATGCACACCTCGGCAGTCTGGTTTACATGTGAAAACAACATCAGAAATGGCTTCAGGCTTTGCTCTTTTTATCATTCCTTTTTCCTCCCAAAGCTAACCTAAGCAAAGTTAAAGGTTTGAAAAAAAAAAACCAAAACACCCACAGCAGAACAGTCCCTCATAGAAATAAATAGTGGAGAAATAAATAGTTCCCTTCCTGGGCTGTTAAGAAGCATTCATTCTCAGCCTCTAACAGTTGCCCTTCGACAGGCGGCTGGCAAAGCAGCAAAGAGAAGGGACAAAATAAATCTGTCGTCCAGCAAAGTGACATTCTGGGTCCTGTGGGTTTGCTCTTCACCCTTTTCTTTTTATTGCCTTGGGGGTAGCAGCAAAGGTTGCTGATGCTCTGGGCTCCTAGTTCATGGACCAGTGGCTTTTCCTTCTGTCACCTGCTGGGCCTCTGTCATAATGAGAAGCTGCAGTTTTCAAGGGTAGCATTTTACATGCCGTAGCTGTCTTACTCTAGCTACAGGAAGGTCTGCACAAGAACATACTCTGTACACGCATGGCTAAGTAAAAATCTCAAATAATAATAATAAAAAAAAATACTGCTCCTAAAGTATTAATTTATTACCAAAAAAAACCCAAACCATATTGAAGTTTGGAGATGAAAATAAAATACACTAAAAATTCATAAGTAGTATATGGCTAATTCCTTTTTTATGAAAACCATACAGCACAGATTTGTAGAACATTCACTTCTTCCATTGACACAAGTTGGACTTATTAGGTCACTGCCTTTGGAAATCTTAAATCTGCAAAGAATATTTAACTTCCAATTAAACTGCTAGCTCTAGTTAATTAAAAGGACAGTCTAGTCAAAAATCATGCTTAAAATATTTTCCATTCATCATGATACATCTTTCAATCTCATAAAACAGAGTAACAGTTAATTGTCAGTTTCCTTGAAATGGTTTATTAGTTTTCTGAAAAATTCCATGATAAGTATCTTTGTTTTTGTCAGAAATATGAAAATTAACATCTAACAGTTTTTTATGGTTTTGTTTTGTTTTGCTCTATTTTCCCCTTCCCTTTCCACTCCATAGCAAGACAGAAAACAAAGAAGGCAACAAATGGAAAGAATAGGAAACTGGAAATTAAGAAAAAAACAACTGAAAAACCACAAGAACTAAAAAATAGTCAAATAAGAGAATGTTTTCCTCTTGAAAACAAACTCATAAAAGTAAATTCATACAAACAGTTATCTGAACCTGCCTAAAAGATGTCAATAATTTCATTTTTTGACATTTTCATGGAAAATATCATTAATACTAACAACATCTCAGAAATATCACCAATCTTTTCTTTTTGATCAGCTTTCTGATCCTTTATGTGGATGTTATGAGAAAGAGACAGTATTTCTATTACGTATGAAAACAGAAGGGAAGCTTATGAAATAATTACCTTTCCTTTTGCCTTTTTCTATTTTTTGATTTAAAAAAATAAATGCATATAAAGTATTTCCTACATTTTAAAAAATATTTTAAAACCTGACCAAAATTCAGTGTGAATCAAACATTATTTGATAGTGAAAAAAACAGTAGACACAATGAATTAATCACAACAATTCCTGCACGGTGTTGTATGCCCACAACACATTAATATTGCAGATGATTATATCTGAAAAACAAGCTAAAGTGTGGGTGCCTCTTCGAACCTGTCAGAAATGAACCTTCATTTATTGTTAAAGGTTAATTAAAATAAAACAGCCAGCATAGCCCTGAGTTAAGAATAACAGACCAAGAAGCAGAAGATCTGGATTTCAGACCCTTTCTTCCCATAGGTAGCATAATGTATTGGTTTTCCATGATTTATTTGTGTTGTAGGAGCTCCTAATGACCCCCTGGTGACACAGAAAGAGAGAAGGATTTGTCTACGACAAAAAAAAGATCCCGGATCTTCTGAGTTTTTGTCCAGCATTCAGAGAGTCCAGCATTCAGATTGTCCTACACTGCCTGTTTTAATTATTTGTGAAATGTTGATTTTCTGCTTCCATGTACAGGACAATATTAAAGCCACAATTAAAAGCATTTATAGAAGATGACTAGAGACATGTGTGTCCCAGGAATTGCCACCCTGGGTATGAATAGGAAAATTCCAGGTTCTCAGAGCAATCAGGTCATTACACTGCTATGGATCCACATATCCAGCATGAAAATGGTTTCTCAAACAGCCGGCCTTCTTGCCTGCCTGCCTCGTTTCTCCCTTCCTTCTTCCTCCCTCTTTCATTCCTTCCTTCATTCCCTTTTTCATTTCCTTCATCCAGATTTCTGCAGTGAATTCTCCTTTGTCACCTGCATTTCGTCTCTAATTTCCTCCGTCATTTTTCCTCAGTATCAGCTCCGGGGGTTCTGCCTCAACAAACGATTTCTGAAGTTCATATTCAGGCTCTGCTTTCAGTTCTCATCGCACTCGGAGATTCCATTATGCATACAGATGGTCCAGAACAAGTTGTTGGAGAGAAAAGTCAGAGCAGCGAAAGGCTGCACATTGCATTTTTGTCTACAGATTTGCTGCCCCAATACAAGATGTGGATGCCATAGCGCATTCCTTCAGAGGACATTCCAGCTCTCTCCTAGTGGCTTTGGCTTTACCTGGAGGTAGGAGTAACCTCATGAAGTTTTTTCATCCTGGCCTGTCTCACCAGTGCAGAGAAACTTGTAACTAATTACTGGGACTTCAATTGTTAACTTGACCAGCTGTGTCAAAGCAAGGATGCCATAGGCTCCCAAGTGCTGTAAGATCTATAATTCAACTTCCATATAAAAAAGTCAATATTGGACAAAAGAATGACATTTAAAAATCATAAAATAAGTAGCTTGGTATTTACCTAAGATGCTCTTTTCTTCCCATAGTTTTATATAACATGTAGTGGTCTGTTTATACTCCTGCTTTTTTCATGAGTGGAATAATTTTCCTTCAGTTTTAGAAGACGTGCACAAGAGAAGAAGCACAGTCATCAAGGAAAGACAGCAGAGGATGGGCAACTTCTGGACGCATTGAATTTTTATGCTCTGAAAGAAGATAGGACCCATGTAACTTGTGGTTTTCCCTCTGGCTAAAATAGAGTTTTGAAGAAAAAGTTATTATTCAGGCAGTGTAAAAAACACCCAGAAAATAACACTCCTGGCTTAACTGCAGCAACTCACGCTGGACCTGTGCAGGACAGCACATGGAGAACCACTGCAAATCTTGCAGCAATTACTAATTTCAGGTGCAATCAGAGGCTGCAGAGGCTGTGTGCTGCTTCCCAGAGGCTCAGGCAACCACGCTGTAGGTAGCCCTCACCTGTGGGAGTAGTTAGGGCTGCAGGATCAGTCTTTGTGCCTGCTTGCCGTGCAGGTCTGAAGATATTTTTTTCTTGAGTGAGCTCGGTGAGCCAAGGGAGAGCAGGACAGCTTTGCATATGCAAGGCTCTGGCCTTACTGCTCTGTAAGCGCCAGCATCTGGTTTTTTCACCTGTAAGTGGTAAAGGAAGGGTTAAAGAAAAATCACCGAGTTGATGTATATGGTGTGTTAAAACATCTCTTTAGCAAAAATTGAAGAAATGAAGGAGGTGTTCATGAGTAAACAGAGCAAGTGACATTGACACAAATTTACCTAAAATTGCTGTCAATGGGGAAGGAATTACCTAGTGAGGTGCCATGGTGCACCAGCTGGGACGCTGGAGCAAAGGAGAAGAAATGGAAGCAAAATCAACCTGAAGTTAGTGAAGGTCAGGGTTTGGGATTTTTTTCCTTCTTCTCCTGTCTCTTGCTGCTGATCTTTTTTTGTTTGTTTGTTGGCTACATTTTGTTGGTTTGCCTTTCATTTCTTTTCACTGTTTTATCTTGAGCTTCAAATATTTTGTATTGGCCAACTAATTCTGAAAAGCTGCTACATGTTCGCTTTGATCATTATCTGACTCTCTCTTTTTCCTTTCAATTTTTTCTTTTAGCTGCTGAAATGCCACAACAGAGGATGTTGTTTTGCAGTGTAAAAAGCATTGTTTTCTACAACTCCTGTTTCAAAGACCACTTTCTTAATGGCATTGAGAACTCAAGCAGAGAGGAAAGAGGGATGTTATTTAGATTATTATTTTCAAGATTTGATCTTTCACAGCTATTCAAAACATAAGGCCAGACTATTCAATTAGGCACTAAGCCATTTTCCATGGCTCGCAAATTAATTATTGACACTGGAACCTGCCACCAGCTCCTTGTCTCTCCACACCTTTTGCTCACATCCAGAATGAAGCTCAACAATAGGACCAGGATCACCAGATTGCTCGGCTCTTGGTGAGCCAAGAAAGAGTAAGGGACAGAAACTTTCTCTGTGTGATCCCACCCAAGCCAGACTGGCGAAAGCATTTGCAGAAAGAAATCCCACACTGGCCATACCCAAGACAAAAGTGACTGCAACACCAGGCTCTTCTCCCGCTTCTCCAGCTCTAAGGCCACTGTAAACACCGGCCACAGTTTCACCTGTGCATTACAAACCTTGAGAGATAAGAAGGAATTTTCTAGGAGATAGGAAGCACAATTGTTTTTTGGGGTGGTGGGGTGTGTTTAATACCTACTGCCTTCCTCCTCTGGCAGCTGTGAGGAGTTTTCTGCTGTATGGGAAGCTTCCTGCTGGCTGATTGGAACTTGGTAAATGGGCATCAGCTACCACCACGCTGCCCAGCCCAACAAATGCTGTGGCAGCTGACAGCCTCGAAGTCTTCTGATGGTCAGCATTTGCATTTGTACTGCTGGCGTACCTCTGATCTGCATTACCATCCTGACCTCTCTTTCCTGTTCATATGCACTGCGACTGACCTTCACAAAGATACAAATTCCAGTTTACTTCACTTCAAATGCAAGAGTGTGAGTCAGCCCCCTGAGGGAATAGCGAGGAATTCATTATAGCAACACAAGAGAAAGATGTGGAGGAAGTAATGTGCTTTCTTTACACAAAAGGGAAAAGAAACAGACTTGAGAGCACCAAGCAAAGCCCAAGAAATCTTGAGATGTAATCTGACATAGTGGCACCGAACTCAATTCTTATTTTCTGTAGGTTTACGACCTTATTAGGGCTTAAAAAGTAAGCCAAGTCTTGTCTGATCCCTGCTGCAGCTTGCCAGGCAAAGCAACTGCTTCCAGAAGTGGAAATCTTCATGATCAATATAAAACCACTAGAGGTACCACACTATTGTGGGTGAGATCTTTCAGAGAAATAAAAAGCCGAGAATCCCGAGTCATGGAAATTAGAAGAGGGCAGGACGTATTGTCTTGCCTAGCCCGCTATCAGTGTTTCCTTAGACATATCTGCCACGTGCTACATCTGCATAATTGCTTTTTTAAAAGGTCCTAAAGAAAGAGGTACATCCACTTGAGTACAAGACCCTCCTGAAACCACATAGCAGTTAAGGATCCCATTATCTTTTCCATAGGGCAAGATATTGGCCCTGCTTTTTGTTCCAATTCAGCAAATTGCATTCTGATTACACAAATTCTTTCCAAAGCTACTTTTCCACTTTCATATCCTCCCCTTTGCTTTCAGTGGTGCAACACCAGACAGTGTGACAGAAATATCTGTCCTGTCCCACCAAAGATGTGGCTGCATCTTGAAAAGTGCATCACATCTGAGTTCCTTACCAAAAAAAAAAAAAAAAAGGGCTATACAGGGCACAAGTTTTACTAACATCTGCTCAAAATATAGTTGGAAAAAGGCAAAGGAACTCTAAAAACTGACAAGCAACATGTACATATTGGTGCACTGGACACAGTGAAGATGAATCTAAGCTACCTTCAGCAGGAATCCAGAAGCCTCTAATAGTGCAGAGCAACATATTCCCTGATATTCATTTGTATTGGTAGAAGTGGAAAAATCATGTGGATTTTTCTCATGACTGGACAGAAAGATTTAATTAGCAGTAATTACTACCAGGCTAATTTTATTTACAATTTAAAGGAAAATTAAATTTAAAATATTTTCTGTTCTTAACATACTTGCAATTTCTTCTACGTAATTTTTTAACAAAGAGATTTTGTGATCCAAAATGGTTTAAGAAGTAACTGGAAAGAGTTGTAGTTTTGCCCACTTTTACTATTTGCTATAAATTTTTTTTCTATAGCCTACCACCCATTTTTGTTTCCTTCCCTAAGAATGCTTGCATCAAACTTGAAAATATGACTAACAGAGAACACCCCACTAGCATACAAAATGCTAAGCTGCAGCTAAAATCATTGCACAGAAAGAGGTGTACATTTTTGTTTCAGAAACATTCAGCAAGATTCACAAAGAGGAGCTAAATTCTCAGTACAGTGCTCAGATGGACATAATAGCAGTTACAAACTCTGCTAAAATCTGGAAAAGACCAATATCCATTATTGAACTGGCCCAGAGCTCCTATTTCTCAGAAATTAGGTCGTTTCTTCCAAGCGTGGAACTTGGATTAAACTTTCTGCTTAAATTGTTTTAAATACTTTTAGGCTGTTTGTTTTTAAGACAGATGTTCTTTGACATGTTGGTTTCAGGAGGGTGCAGATTTTTACATGTTCTGCAGATTGCAGCAGCGTTTTCCTGCAGAGTTCCTACTCACAGTCACTCAGTACCTCAACTTATTTACAAGCATTCAAGGAAATGGAAGAAAATATTAAACTCTTTGGCAGCTATCAGAATCCTGCTCCTTGCCAAAACAGAAACAGGTACCACAGAATACAATTCATAAATTCAAGTAAGGTGAAGATGGAAAAGACCTTGCCTTGTCCTGACAGCGCTGGCCACTTTCCCAAGCATACACACTCCCATGTTGTGCCCTAGTATTATCTGCTCCTGAGGAGGTTTGCTCTGCCTCATGCTACAGCTACCCAATCTTTCAGATTTTTCAACTGCTGGGAGTTGAACAAACCTGATAATGTTCAGATCTGGGAAAATTTGATTCAGACAGGCTTGACCAAATTTCGGTAGGGTTTTAACCCCAAAAGATGTGGTTCCACAAACTCTACAAACCTGAACCTCAGCCCCTCTTCTGCTTCCCTTTTCCTGGGAGACAGGTTTATTCTGTTCCTCTTTGGATTTATGACTTAAGATAAGCCCTGGACTGGGAGCCCCTGAGACAGATGCCCCTTCCCATCTGAGGTGTGTGGGCACAGAGGGAAGCCGCCCCTTGCAGCTGGGGAGTACATGGGGCTTCACCATGACGTCCACAGCACCCACTGCAGCTAAGGGCACTTATAAGCCAAAAGCAGTCACGGCACAAGCTTCCATCCTTTATCTTCTCCATGATGTATGGGGGGATGCTTCCCACAGAGGCATGCCCTGATGGCAATATTTTCTATAAGCCATTCCTGAGGACAGGCTGTGGTATTATTGTTACCTGCAGAAACCCTGACCTCCCAACTATAGCAATCAAATGGAAGGTTATTTGTACTCCGGCACCAGTGGTGTGGACACAGGACTGCTAGGAAGCAGCTTAGATCATTTCATTTTATATACACTACAGAACAAACAGCATATGCGTGCAGCTTTCAGAAGTCACTAGAGATCTGGGTCAGATTCAAATCAGCAACCTAGAGGTGAAAGTCTCAGTATCCCATTACCAAATCCTGAGACATCCAGTCCCCCATGCACATATTAATAGTTGATCATTATGAATTCCATGTTGGGATAATTAATTACCACATCTGAACTCTGCCTTAGGAATTATTAGATCATTTGGGGCCTGTAATTTATTTTATATAGCACTGTATGAAAATTGCCACTTCTTTTTTTTAAAAAAAAAAAAACCTATACTTTAGGCTTTGAGAAGTACATAGTGTTTTCTGCAAAACGCAAACCACAAAACAAATATATCTCTTATTGGGCCTGGAGTAGTCCTACAGGATTTGTTAGCAGGCTCTGATGATAGACGTGAGCAGCCATGCATCCAGCTAATGAGCTGGCCCAAGGGATAAAGAACACACCAAGCCACGAGCAATGGATGTGGAAAAAGAGCCAGGGGAATGGTAGAGCATGTTGCCAAATGATGAGTCTTAAAGGTGGCTTCCCATATGAAATTAAAGGTTTTTGCGAAAGCAAAATCTGTTTTTCCCACTCAAGAAATAAATCAGACAATAAGACACATCCATTTCTGAAATGAATGTTCTCTCTGACTCCATCATGTTCTTAACAAGATGAGCTTGCTTACAGAGAGCCAAATCCTTCAGACATGATTTAACCTGTGCTTTCAGAGGCTTTGGTAGGTGTTGTGTAATGCGTCCTGAATAAAGACACAGCTGAGGACTGCAGAAATTTTGGTCCTTTGTGGATAGGGGTTACAATTCCAAAGAAGTTGTAAGAAGCCTATTCTGTGCATAGAAAGGTAAGGAAAAGTACCTCCACCCTTTTTCTACAGACCCTGTTTGCTATTCTGTTCTTTGCTGCAGGATACGTCTGAACTACACTTCAATCTAAGGGCCAGATTCTGCCCTTCAATACATGTGTGGAATTTATTCCTTGAAATATATATTTTATTTTCAGTACTGTAGACTAAAATACTGTCTATTGATTTTTTTTTGCAGCAGAGAGAATACTTTGTGCTGTTTTCACTTGTGTCAACAATTGCTAGGTATCTAACTATGGGATGAAAAGTGTCTCAGGAGATGTAAAAATACAATCCAGGTTTGTTAATATTTGTAAGCCTCTGTAAAGCTGCAGCCTGGGCAAGTTCTGTCTGCTTTATCCTAAATAATGCTAAATGCAACTCATTTTACTTCCAAAAAAAGTCTCTGGAAAATTAGCTGCATGAAACAGAAAACAGAGACACCAACAGTTTTGTTTTCTAATTCTTTCTTTCACCTTCATTTGATCACTTGCTAGTAACTGACCCTGTAGTCCTAGAGAACTCCCACGAATCCTGAAATAAACGTTCTGGCTTCTCTGAACTTCATGCAAGACGATACTTGGAAAAGGCCTGGTTTGTGTACCACAAAAGATAGTGGAAAAGGATCTTAATTTGATCATAATTTGCTAGCTTTGGGTATTCTTAGTACTTACCTCCACCTCATCTTGAATTGGGTCTCAGCTCTGTGGGCTATGGACTGTGTATGTTCAGCCTGTCAGGAAGGTATGTCACCATGAAAGAAACACAAAATGCTGAACTTCTCAAGTGCATTTCTGAGAGGAAGCAGGCATTGGTTTTGCACACATGTGATCATGTGTGGATGTTTGTGCTAGCATGGAGATGTCATTTCTTCTTCAGGGTGCACATTTTGTATTTTCTGAGCGGACACGTGGGATTCTGGGCTTATTTTTTCCTGAAAGGCACTGCTGGAGATATTCTCCTCCACTGTTAT
>JAVJGJ010000037.1:54446705-54496774 GCA_035590215.1 Microhierax caerulescens
TTCTCCTCCACTGTTATTCTTTGCAGTGGGGAGTTTAGATTTCAGGGAACCTTTGTTTATTATACTGAGGTGGTGGAAAGAAGGTTTTGGCAAGCAGAGCCCCATGGTAATAAATGGAAGGACCATCAGACATAAATGACCTTTGCAAATTGGGGCACAAGCACACTAGCAAGAATAATGTCCTGCAAAATACAACATACACGTTTCAGTAAGATAATTGTAGTTCAGTATAAATCATTTGATAACACTTGCTGAAATACTATGTGATCTCTTCTGCAAACAATGAATCCGTAGTCACGCAAAGCTGCCCAGCAACTCTGTCTAACGCTGTACTGCTAATGATAACTCGGGAGGGGTTAAGTTTCTGCTGCACAGGGACACACAGGTTACTCAGCTGTTGATTGGTTTGGCTTCCTTTAATGTGAGGAAGCTGCCTGTTATGTCTGTGTGATGGGATTAATATGGCTTAGGTATCAGTCAGTTACATAACTATGTTACAAATGCTTCTTCCAATAGACCTGCTGTGCAAGAGAGAAGCTACCATCATTGCTACCGTTGAAAGTGTATTTCATGATCTGTCCGTCCCAGTCACATCCCCACCAGTTACTCATCCCATTGCCATCGCATTTGTGATGTGTCTGTGTTTCCATATTTCCCATTTTAAGTGTTCTAGATTCTTTCCATGCAGCATTAAGACCTCTTATGACCCTCTGGTATGAATTCAGGCTCCCTTTTGCATGTCTTTTCAAAGATCATTATGTCCTAAGGTGTCATCATGATCAGATGTGTCAGAAGTTTAGATTACTTGTAGCCAAACTTTCCCTATATTCTTCCAACCTGCAAAAATAAAGCCAGGAATCCAAAAAGAACAAATCTTATCTCAGTTGTGTTGCTTTCTTTGAGCAAGCCTCACAGAAAAAAAATACCCATCAACCCCTTCTTGAGTTTTGTAACTCTCATGGCTATTTGTTGTAGAACTAGAAAGCTCACAGGACTTTTAAAAACATTAAGAAAATTAACCTTATATTCTCAAATCTAACTAAAGGAATGTGTGATTGATATTTCAAGGAAGGGTTCATTCTTATGTTATCTAGCAAACATGGTTCCATCCAGCAACTCTATTTCTCCATGTTCAGTCACCTTCCCACCTTCACTACCAAGCACAACACTTTGCCCAGCACTGTAGATCCAACTGAGGTGTCTGGACCATGCAGCCCAGAAGCTGTGGAGCCTAACAGCTTCTCTTTGCAACGTAGGAACCTTCTCAGTGTGCGGGAGGAGGGTATGTCATGTTTTCTGAGCTGGAATTCTACCCTGAATCCCATCTGCCATTAGTCTGTAGTTACATAAATTGATTTTTCAGCAGGGTGACACTCCAGAGCCAGGTGACAGGCCAGAACAGTGGCTGGACAATGAGATACTTAGAGAAGCTAGCATGGGCTTCATAGAGCTCCAGGGGAGAGTGCTGAATAATACTCTTCAAGCCAAAATCATCTCTGGACATAAGCGGTAAATTATGTTTCCACTTCCCATACTGACAGGTCTCTGGAATCTGCAGGAATTCCCCACTCCTCAAAGGATATCAGAGCGCACAGTATGCAGCTTTCAGGGATTGGCAACCTCGCTTTTGTGATCTCTTGTAATGAATTTTTACCCGTAATGCCGTAAGAATAAGGAAATCCAGCACTCGGAGACACTAAAACTATCAGCAGTTCCCTGCTCCGTGCCTGCACTGCTCCTTCCCCTGGCCAAAGATAATCACACATATTTTGTTAAATTTAAGCAGTTTGCTGATTTATACAACGACTTGTGAGGAGGTATTTCCAATTACTTTGGCATTCTTATCTTGGGCAAGCTGTTCTCTCAAATCACCCTGGCACTTAATAGTCTGCGCCGACTGGTATTCTGTATGACCCTGGCACTATTAGACCAGTCTGGCTAGTGTTTCAATTCACCGTGGCACTAATGGTCTGGAAGTTGTTCTTGTTTTCCAGATTAACAAGTACCCTAAAAACTGCTCAAAACTGGAAAAGAAAAAGTGTTTTCAAAGGAGAAAAATGAGGCAAATTGGGTCTGCTTCTGCCCACTATCTCATCATTGTGCTCTTCCCTCATCTGCCTCTTCTTTAGCTGCCTATACCAGAACTTAATAACACTGGAGCAGTGTATGTCCAGCAGCTCAGGGTACCCACCACCGACACCTGACCCCAAAAAAGCCCTGCAGGGACCCCCAGGAGGGGCAGATCTCTGCCAGCACATTGCTGTGAACAAGGAGAAATTATTGAAACTAGAAAGGCCTCATTTGCACTTCCATTGTATGAGATAATCGAAGCCTTTTGGTCAAAATCCAGCTGAAGGTGGGAGTTGCTTAACCAGCATTGCCCTTAGCAGAGCTGAGAGCTGCACCCCGATGCTCACGGACCCCTGGGAGCTCAGCCTCCCTATTCCCTGACCAGGCATGGAAATGCAGCACAAGCCAGGGCAGAGCAAGGGCTCAACCTACTCTCGGAACGCCACTGGCTGCTGCCAGAGGACCCTGGTTTAGCAGCGGGAAAAGCAGGCTCAGGCAAGTGCCTCGCTACCCATCTCCTTTAGGAAGAGGTGAGGACGTGGCTGGACTCTGATCTTCACCACCCCAGGGCAGTCCCCGCTCGCAGGGATGGGGGAGTGCGGCAGAGGAGGAGAGGGGAGAGCGCTGCAGGAGCGTAGCTGGCCGGCCATTCTGTTTTATTAGATGTTTTCACTCAGTGAGGAGGGATGACTTTTAAGTTTATTACCAAGGCTCCTTGGCAGGTCAGAGTTCTCACCTCACAAACATGCAGACACTGCCCAGTTCTGATGGGCATTCCTAAGCTTACTGCCAATGCCAGCCTTTTTTTCTTCATTGTGATCTGAATTGGCCTTTGCTACTGGCTATCTCTTCAGAAGCGAACCGTATCCCACCCTGGCTTTTAAAGAGAGAAAAAGAAAGAGAGAGGCGGGAGGGAGAGAGAGAAAGAGAGAATATCACCCAGCCCCTGCAGAAAGGTTTTAGAAGATTTTACATCTCAGCATTTTTTAGCTTCACTATGCATTTTCCATTGTAGCCGATTATTGGTTCAATATGTATACTATGTTATTTAAATGTAAGGGGGAAAATCGACTAGCAGTTATGGGAGAAGGCAGAGCTGTCACAACATATTCCTGCAAAGCCATGATTTGTTTTGTGTTCAGTCACACATTGTTTGGATTTCAGCTCTTATTTCAGTCCTGGCCTTAGGGTTTTCCAAGCCGCGCTGAAAGTCAGATACACAAAGTGCTACGCTGAATTTGCTATTCTATATTTCTAACACAGAAGATGGAAGAAGAGAGTTTTGTAGATGAAGGGAGGGACACAGGACAAGTTCGTCCCTCATTATTTATAGATAGGTAATCAGAAACGACTTTGTCGCTGTACAAAATGCCCACACGTGTGTGTGAGGGGGAAGGAAACACGTCTGGCTTTCAGCAGGCTGACCCCTCCTCAGCTCTCGGCTCCAGCCCTGCAGCCGGGGCTGCTCAGGAACACCACTGCTCCCAGGCAGGCAGGTGACAGCCAGAGCTGAGGAAGGACCTGGCCAGCCCACCTGGGCCTCACTATTCCCACCATACAGCAGCTCCTACTGTCCAAGAAACCTGCAGTCCTCACACGCTCCAGCCATCGTAATCTATTATAAATACTTTTTCACCATAAACAAAAAGACGCTCAGCTGCTAAGTCTGACTGGCTGAACCATCGTAATGCCCAGATTTTGCTGGAGGTTTTTTATCCTTCCATACAGAAGACTACCTATCATTAAGTCTACGTAAACATGGGCAGGCAGAGGAACCTGGGCCAACCTTGCAGTTACTGTTAACCTATGATGTTTATGAAATGCACTTACATTTGGTCATTATGTGAGTCATTCTCAGAATCCACAAATAAAACCATTCTTCAGAGCAGTGATGAGACCAAAATGTCAACCCAGCTGCAGCCTTCCTAAGGGATCTGCCACAATGTGTTGTCTCAACAGACAAGACTATTTATTGCATGATGTTTCTGCTCATAAAGAAAAGTGCTAGGAAACACGAAGGAAAGAAAAATATGAAACCAATTTTTGGACAGAGAGGAGAAAATGTGGTGGGAGGTGATACCATGACCCCTCTGTACCCCTCTTCAGCTTTCAGGATGGAGATAGAGCATATTCTTTGGGAAAGGCACAGTGAAATCTTTACCAATAGTGCTGTGGTTGTGCCAAAATAAAGCTTTGTCTGGTTTTAGATCTTTCTTTTGTTTTGAACACAAACTCAGTGTCTGCTGCCTTCTATATACAGTTATCACCCCATCTAGCAGCTAATGAATATAGGAGACAGAACATCCTAGTATCTTCTGTCTCCTCCCACCCCCACTAAGCATACAGAAATGCTGAGCAAAAGAGACTTTCTTTTTGACATTTTTTGAAAAGCCAAAGCAATAACGGATGTATCTTAAATGTTCTTCTCTGGGTCTTTTTAGCTGTTGCCATTTAGACTTACTGCCAGCCTGCAAGGACATTGTCTCTAAGTGATTATTTTTTATTGCCAATGTCAATGAAATAGAATAGAGAGAAGATGCTGTAGCAGTTACTAAATCTGCAGAGAATCATTTTCATTGCTGGTGGCTTTTCTTGTCTTTTAATATTATTTTATTCAGGTGGCACCTTCCAGGGAACAAAAGCCTTTTGGAAAGGGAATGATCTGGAAATATAATCGTAATATTATAGCAAGGTGACCTCCAAAGGTCCATGCCAGGGCATCAATGTGAGGAAACCTGATCTTCTGGAAAAGCAGCAAAGAGCTTCCTAACACTGTAGAGCACCATTCATAGTCTCACCTTGTGACTCTGATATTGCTGCAGTCAATTAAGGCACAGGAGCCTTCCCAGAGGACTCTGAAGTTGGCACAGGTGTTCTTACCCTTGACCTTAGTGGCCTCTGAATCAAATTTACAGAACTTTATTGATGTTAGAAAATTATTATTTCAGTCACAGAATTGTAAAGCAATGTAAAACCAAGAGAGCTTATCCAAACCCCATCCATCCCAATATAGACTAAAGGTTATTCATAGTAATAGCCTGTATTTTGATATCATAAAATTACCTTACAAGTAAAATCTAAGTCAAAGAAAACTAGATGGTTGCCATAAATGTAAGAATAGTTTGCAGACAGTAACTGATATCCAGTTCAGGTTATCTATCAGTTAGAGTTGTCTATTCCCAAACAAACCCCAAATAACTTCCTAACTTACGGGTGGATTTGGCATAGAAATTTTTCAAACCTCAAAATGTTTGCCTTAGCTATTTGAAGAGAAAAACCTGAACAGTAGAGGAGAAGGTAAACCTTATCTGACTATCATGTTTTTTTAAAAATCAGGGGAAACCTTACTGTCAGAGACTGCTGTAAATCTAAATCTGCTTGCTTCTGATGGGTGGAATTAAAAGTTACCAGCTTCAGAAGCTTCTTAGTCCAAGTAAAATGGGGAAATACACTGACATGGAAAAATCCTACCACCACAGCCTCTTACAAACCGTGGTGCCTGCCATCATCCCATGACTGAAATGGCAAAACCAGCAAACTGTAAAGCTACCCCAGCCTACTGAACACTTTTTATCCTGACAGAGGTTCAACGAAGTCTTGGTAGTGCAAAGACCCTGGTTCACAACTTGGTCCTTAGGTGAAGGTTTCATGTCTCTGTTGCTGTTCCTTTATATGATTTATACTGCTGCACAATAGACTGATGAATAAGATCTGGGTACATTTCTTCACATAAGAAGGATGCAAAGGCAGACATCCAAGGACAAGCTAAACTGGAGAGGTGAAATAGTGTCTATCACTCATACCTCATTTTTCTGTAATGGAGTGCATCCCAGAGTACAATACAAAATTTGCTTAGCCAGCCTCCAAAAACACAGTCCTTCATCTGAAATAGTTAGATTAGAGGTCTGCTTTGGGCATTAATATAGCTTTCATTGTAGGTCTCTTCAGCTTTTAACAATGTTCTATGGACTCTTTCAGAGCATCAAAAAGACATTTACAACAGGCTTCACAGTGAACTGGTAGGAGTCCACTGCAATGCAGTCATCTCTACAGAGCAGTGATGAGAAGCAACACATGGCATTTTGCATAGCTGAGTAGCAAGAAGTACTCCTCAAGGGCAGCAGGGCAACCTCAGCCCTCAAACTGTTGTAGGACCTCAGTGTGCACAGGGGTTGAAAAAAATGATAGCAAGGCTGCTACTGGTTTAAGACAAAGCAAAAATTTCATCCAAAAACAGATCCATACCAACTAAAGATCTCACAGCGAGTGACACAAATGATATATTATCTGTGTAACAGAGTTGAAGACCTAAACTGATTTTGCTATGAACTGAGCTTATGCTTCCAGCTAATCAAAGTATTTCTAACCTTGTCCTTAGATGTTAATATAATTTTTACTGAAAAACACAGTGATTGCTCTGGTTTTCTAATACATTCATCCCAAGGTTCACTTGCCCATCTGCTAAGTACTTACACATGTTTGGTTTAGGAGATCATGTGTGCATGTGTAGGTGATCAGAAAATTTCTACTGGTAGTTTTATTGCTGTTGAAGTAATAATCTTGTTGAAGTAATCACCCTTTCCTTAAAATCCCTGGCATGATTTGTCGCAAAGATTGTTTTGCTTGTTAAGGAGTCATCATAATAGCAGAGCTTGATGATAATTTTTTTCAGATGTACCAAGGTCTAATTTAATTGCTGCAAATGGCTAAAACCAAGTTTGTATTAATGGATAAAAATCATAGGATAATGGGTTACTACATATTAATGAACTTACAGTCCTGTGAACCAGCTAATAAATTACTTATAACCTTGGTCAAGCTGGTTAGAAGAAAAAAAATAAGGACAGCAGTTAACTCTGGTTTGTGAATGTTCTTACAAAGACATCCAGTTTGTAGGACAGCAGCCACATACTAAAACACAACAGTGACTCTAGGCTGACCCTAGTTTTCCCCACAAAGTACTGTGAAAGCCTTGGGGACACGTGCATGAATAGCCTAGCACAGCAGTGAGGAGAGGAGGGGAAGGAGATGTACCTGTTCAAGCATAAGGGAAGGTCCTTGCTGCCCAGGAGGCAGCAGGAAAGCTCTTCTCCATCTTGAAGCAAATAGAATAGTTGCCACTAGAGAGATTGAAACAACTGTGGGAAGACAGTGGAAGGATGTGTCTGGCACAGATGACCACATCCTGGTTTTGAAGTTATTCTTCTTGCATGAGAAACTTTGTGTGATTTGAGGGGAAAACCAGACCCTATAATATTGAGAACCACTTAGTAGCTACACACTTGTGCCAGCAGATGAGAAACTCAGTCTTCCCTTTGCCTTGGGAAGCACTCTCTGGGCAAGTTCAGCTGTGCAGTCTGGCTTGCCACAGACACAGCTCTGGCTCTGCAGGGAGAGGACACGACAAACTTTCCTGTGAAAAAAACTGGGGAGCTTCACAGGAAATCAAGAAAAGGACCAGGAGCTTGGGAATTGAATGGATGCAGCAGGAGTGGTCCTGTCCCCCCGGCAAGCGGAGGAGAGGAAGGGAGGGCAGGGAAACTCTGTGATCCTCTCAACAGAGCAGTGAATGTAAACTAACAAGCAAAGGCAAAATTCAATCAAAACACGTGCTGGTGCCTACATCATTATTGTCCTAAACTACCTCATGCTTTGCCAAAAACCCTTTACCCTCATCTCCAGGAGCTTTGTTCACACAGATAGCATATAAATAAAATTTCTGGATAGACAAATATCCATTTGTCCTTGGGTGACTTTTAAAAGATGCCTTTTGTGCAAAGAAACTAACATTTTCTAAAGACTTTTGGATCCATTCCTTCTGCAAACATAGAATACTTACTATGCTTTGTAGTACCGTTAGCTTGCTTAATGTTTTTTCATAAGGAATTCTAGCAGGAACCACCATTACAGAAGGAACTTAGTTCTTTGAACTGCTCTAAATAATGTAAGTTTCACTTTCATCCCAAGAAGTGTTAAGGATGCACAAAAACACACAGGGAATTTTGTGCTAGCACCACTGATTATATTACTTTCAAAAGAGAAATAAAATCTTACCCTGAAGCTCAGAATTATTAGAGTGAACAGCCAGAATCTATTATACTATAGAAATATCACACAGAGAGCATTCATGAAAGAATTTGCCAGACAACTTGCTATGGTACCAAAATTGTTCATTTTGTACACATTGTCTCATTACTTACTTTCCTCCTTATTAATGATGAAGTCATAATATGTGGGTAAATTAAAAGTCTTTCTGCTGTAACAGAGAAAAAAATATTCAAAAAATCATCTGCTGGGTTTTAGTTACACTGCAGTTTTGCAACAGATTTAAGCTGGTGCAGGTTCCCCTTGCAAAGGTCAGCCCCTTCCTTCACACCAGTATTAACCACACAAGCCACAACATGAGCCAGACTAAGAAACTGAACTGGCTGAAAATCAGTTTTCACCCCTGCCCTCCCTTTGCTGGATTATCTTGCAGCCAGTCAGCTCCTTTACCCACCTCCTTTCAGCACAAGGGAGGCCACGGGAATGTGCAGCCGAGAAGATGACTTTTACTGGGAGCCCGCACATCGACAGTACGTTGGCATCAAGAGATCATGAAACTCCACACAAGCTTTCAAAGCCTGGGGCAACCAATAAAAGAGGCTGCTCGTACCAGGGCAAGTTGGAAAGCACGCTGTGTCAGCACTCACGTCCACTGCTTTCATCGCGGCATGCCACCACTGAGGAGGCTGGACCAGACCTTTCTAAGGGACCAAAGTGCACTCCAGCACTTCCCAGGTCTCGCCATCCAAGCACTACGTGTGCTGCGTGCCCTCTTCAGCACCCTATAAACCTCTTCATCCAGCCAAATCTGTCGCTTCCTTGCATAATGCCGTTAATTTTATTTTTTAAGAAGTTGCATTAAAAATATTACATCTAACATGAAACGTGCTTTACCATCACTCTCTCTGGGCAATCCTGCCCCAAGGACTCTGTGTCGCTTTGCTCTGTCTGAGCTCCTTGTCACATTTCAAAGGCACATTTTCATTAGTTCCTGGGTGACTCAGGAACATAATTCGTGTTTTAAAAGCAACTTGGGAACTAAAATTTCAGCTGAAGTCCCAAGAAATTGACTTTCAGTCACTTTGACACCTCCCCATGCATTCCCACATGATTTTGTTCTTAATTTGCCTGGAATATAATAGAAGCAAATTAGGCACTAAGGAATTGTACCTCATAGAGATGCTTACATTCTTATGGAGAATATGTAAAAACAAAACAAGCTTCAAATTATGTATTCCTCTAGGAAAAAGAAATCCGGGAGACTTGACCTAAGAAACTCTGTGTCTTTTCCCAAGCTCTAGGACCTGAGAGCACTTGCTAAGCACCAGTGCGTGCCTTGGCTCCACATCTGGACAAGATGTGGACAGGCAGTTTCCTTCTCTTCCTTCTAAAAATAGAGAAAGCCTGGCACTCAGGCTGAAAGGGAGCCCCAAAACACTCCTGTCAGCCCTCCAGGCAAGGCATGTTACAGCTAACATCCCCTCAGAAGCATAGATACAGCTTTGGCAAATGCAGGACAGAATTTGTTTTACAATTATTAGGCCAATTACATCTTTCCCATCTTTATGACTTAACTTATATGAATCTAACAGTAAATCTTCCCATTGTCAGTTGTGTTTTAAAACCAGGAAAAACATCTTTCCATATTTTTCAACCTGTTCTCTTCTTTGTTAATTCTACCATCTGTATATCTCATTGTTCAAAAAATTCATATCTAAGGTAAAACAAAAAACCACCTCATCTGAACCTGAAGTCTTCCTTCTTTCTACTTCCATTTAATTAATGGTGGCTGACAAACTTATTTTCCTTTTTTTTTTTTTCTTTTTTTTTTTTTTTCTTTTTTTTTGGTAATTAGCAGAACTTGCATCAAGTGCTCCAAAGACTACTGAACTCAGTGGATTTTTTTTTTTTCCCCACCAACTTTGATGGGTTCAGATCAGCCCCAGAGCACTTAAATTCATGTTGTATTTTCAATTCTTTCCTGCACAGGCTGCTTCTCATGTGGAGATGAGCCGAAATAGAAGTAAGCCCATTAACTGTTCTTCTTCCAGACCTCCTCAATACAGTCAGAACTTTGTCACAATTTTAAATACCACATTTGTGGCCCTGATCTACTTTTTTATTATTACTTAACCTTTTGGATGTGCCTGAGTTCACACAGTCAGGGACCTGCTCTTCAAAGATAAACAAATTGTTGGAGAACTAAGCAATACAGGAAATTCACGTGCTTTGCTACTGAATTAAAGGGTGGTAGGCCAAAAAAGTCATTAGTTTTAGTGACCACAGTGGGTTTTATATAGAAGAGAGGTTTCATTCCCTAAATTGGCTCACATGTTATTGCTAATGAATGTCTAACAAAGATTCTTCTCTATAAAATGTGATCATTTTACACAGGAGATTTATCAGTCGAGTTCTTGGAGAGATGGAGGCATTGGAGTCTTTTAAAAGTCCATTTTTTAAGTCTCTACTCCACATATTGCTTTTATGACCTAAAAAGCAAAGGGACTCCACATGCTGTAGGGTTCAATTGAAATTATTGTTGGAAGGTAGGAATACAACAGTAGGACTGTATTCATCACAAGAGTTACACTTTTTGTTGCTAGAGCTCAAGAAAAGTCCATAAGGATCAGAGTTGCAAGCCAGCTCTTTCATTTGCTGGTTCTTTGTGCCGCACTTTGTCTCTCCCTCTCTGGCGGTAAGAGGGTCACTTGGTGCAGGCAGCGCTCGCCCTGCTAAAAAGTTTTCTGGCAATTTGTTCAAAGGCTTCTGTGCCTTGTTAAAATGCTAACACACGTACGACCAGGCTGCCATTCGTAAGCAGGAGCTCAGAGGGCCACGAGGTGCCGACTGGTGTGCCTGCGGGAAGGGGGGAAATTCGCATCACCCGCTTTTGGAATTTAGGGTGGGCACAGCTCTGAGCACCTGCAGTCAGGGCTGTCAGCTCCCTCCACGGTCAGCAGAGAGAGGTGAGCATCTCTGAAGAGCAAGTCACAGCATCTACCTCAGATGTCTACAGTAAGGCAAGGCAACAATTCCTTTAACGCAGACAAAGTACAGGAAATCTTTTCCTTGACTGAGGACCAAATAAGCTTTTCAAAATCCCCTTGGCAGCCCACATTACTACAAGCTTTAGCATTATCCAACAATAATAAACACATACACACACACACAAAAGAGAGACCATGTGGCCACAAGCCGTATGAAACGAAGCAGTAGGCCGTATCGGACCTCCTGCTGTATGCTCAGTATTGAAGCAGGAAAGGTAAAAATACTCTTCATGCAGTGTATTACAGCAGGCTGGCAAAGGAGTCTTGGGTATTAACAAAAGGGTTGTGCTACCATCAATAATAGCAGCAGAGTGAGAAAAGAGGAAAAGCAGTAGACAATAGAAATCATACCTGGATGCCAAATATTTGCAGTTGTGCTCACTCAGGACTAGCACCTCTGTACCTTCAAAGCTACCCTGGGGAAGGCAGCAGCCTGCAATTGCTGTAGCTATTATGCAAAAGGATTGGGGCACAGGGTTTCTTTTCCATGGGACACTGAGATTTAAGTCTGAACACAAGCACAGTTTTTAACAGCAATCCCATGGAACCATGCAGCATCCCAACACACAAGCCTGAACACACAAAGGTGTCATGGAACTGCGTGGAAGCAAAAGGGACATTGGCTAAATGCTGCAAAGGATGGTCAGGCAATCTGCGTGCAGATTGAATTAATACAGGGCCAGCACAGCCCCAGTTACATGAGATCACAAGAAATGTGTCTGTAGGTGTCTTCCAGCACTGGTTTAGTAGATGAGCTGTTACTGTGGGAGCAGCAGCTCCTACCTTGTGCCTCTAGCTGCAGCTGAGCTCCGCCATGTCTCACTTGCTTCACAACCCAGGTCAGGTACCAGTCCTGCTTAGGATGCCCAGCTGCATTCAGCACACAAAAGGAGATTGGGAGGGAACACAGACCTACAAACATGAATTCCCAGGTGTAAGGAGCTGGCTAGAGAAGCCTATGTAAGGTAGCATGCATGAGGCTTTCTAGGTGGGCATAACACATGCTTCTGTTAGTTTGATTGTGTTTTGTTTGGGGGTTTTGGTGTGTGGGTTTTTTTTCATCTAAGTGCACTATTGGTATTTGTGCTTTGCACAAACCACAAGATAGATGAATTTACTGTATTTGTATAAGGTATGTTATTGCTGTAATCTTCAGCTATGTCACCCCTAGTAACCAAAATGTGCTTAGGACTGCTCTGTGGCATGGAGGTGCATCAGCATAAGGCAGCCTGCATCTATTCCCACCCTTCAGAGCAACATGACCTTCTGCAGACTGACTCTGAGGAACTGCCTCTATGCTCTGCTGACTCCTAAACAGGCTCCCAAGCAGTAGCAGGGCACAGATGCAGGCCAAAACTGCGCTAGACTTTCCTGACTCAGCAGGATGGACAATAAGAGACCTGGGAAGATCCTATGATGTGCAGACATCCCCTCAATACTTGTATTTCCTGAAATTTCTTCCTCAATAATAGTACCTTTAGCACTGATTCTGTTTGTTTTGGCAGACACTACAAATAATCATGTAAATAATCATTTGGTAAAGCATAACAATTGATTAAAAAAAAATTACAAAAGTCACCAGCATAAGCAAACAGTCTTCACTAAAATGATAGTCCATTCTGCCTCTTCACCTGCTGCTGTTTGCCTTGTTAGTTTTGTTTGATACCATTAACAAGCCTTTGGATTACAAGGGGAGAGGCTATGAACAGAAGGCAGGTTTAGTTTCAGAGAGCTCTTCCAGACCGTACCCACTGAAGCCATAAGACAGGAGAAAAAAAAGGGGCTGTTGCTCACAAACACATTCTAAACACTCTGCTTTTTTCTGAAACAACTTACTTTGTAATCATTATCTTGGCTCTGGCCCTCTCATTTAACCTCATCTGCCTGACTTTGAATTCATGGAACAGATTTGTACTGCCTTGGACTCCATGCAATTGGCTGCTGTAATATTCTAGGACTTTTTTTTTTTATAAAAACATTTGATACCATTAATCATATTGCCATATGTAATAAATTGGCTGCCTGTGGTACATTGCCTCAAACTGTCACATGGTTCCAATCACAATTCTGCCAACTGAAAGTGGTTGTTGGAAACTCTGACTCTTCCTCTCCGGCGCGCCGATTGCAAGGTCTGCAGGGCTCTGTCCTGTTTGTACTGTACATTAATGACCTGCCGGCTGCCTCACGGCACAAAGGCCAGGAGTTACAAGTATGCACATGTTTGTAAGTGCTGCTATACATAAGCAATAATCTGTTTGATATCAGAGTCACATCATTACAGAGTCAGCTTTTTGACAGCGTTTGTGAGGTTTGAAGGCTAATTCAGTACATCTCTAATTTGCAGCTTAAATATCTGCCAGAATGAAAGGTGGGGAAGTGGGGGGAAAGTATTAAATTTAGCTGTGTAAAATATTTCATGGAACAAGAACACTGATCCTGCGATTTGGCTTTTGTGACTGTCAGGGCTCTTGTCAAGTCACAGCTGGAATGCTGCAGATTTGTAAGAACAATAGAGTTATTGGGGGAGGAGGTGGGGAGAAAGGAATAAAACATTATTTGTAGCACTTCAGCTAACACTTCAACACAGGTTCTTTGGATCTTTCTAAGTAGGCACAGACAGACTGGTTTAAATAAATATATAATAAGAAACCCCAAAACAAACCACTCCAGCTCCTGAGCCTTTACCAAAGTTTGCCTTGAATCTTTCCTCAGAGCAGCAGAAATAATCTATTGACTTTAGAGCTGGGTCCAGAAAAACAGCACTGGTTTTGAATATTGTGAAGTGTCTTTCTACATGGCAGATGGATGTGAGGAAGGGAAAGGAGGCTACTGTAATGAAATAATGATAGTTTATAGTATACTGGATCCCTGGTCATGGATCAAGGCCCCACTGCATTAATTATGGTGGGAAGGCAGAACAAAGTTTCCACACTCAGGAGGTCTCAGTATGAGCTCTAAACTCATGAACTTCATTCTCTTCTCTCCAGCCTTCTTATTCCAGTGGACTCTTACTTACACAGATGCCTCCACAGATGTAGGCAAAGGTAAAAGAGCACCATGGGGACACCTGCTCTCACAGACCCTTAGTCAGACCAAGAAAAAGCAGCCCTGTAAACACACGTGGAGGAAAGAAAAATAAAATACTTGCAGAGAGTTGACAGCCCTCTTTGGTATCCAGGTACTCCAAACCTCTTGGCCAGACCAAGGAAGGGTGCCAGCAGCAGTAAAGACGCAGTGATGTGAAAGTTAGCCTGTACCAGTAGCCAGAACACATACACAGAACCCCAGTGCATCCATATACTGAGAGCTAGCCTGCTTCAGGCTACTTTGATTTTTCTCATTGTTCATCCTAGCTAAATTAATAGATAAAACAATCTTACCGTTTTATTGCCATGCACATGAAATGAGTTCAGGGGAGTTTATAAACCCCACACTGGAAAAAAATGGTGGTTTAAATCTCAGCAACACAAGAAACCTTAGACTCATGGGAGCTGCTATTCCAGCACCAGACTTTGGCCCTGGAGTCCTTGACTTTGGTTATATATACACAAACAGGCACATAACCGCAAGTCAATCTGGAAAGGAGCACAGGAATTCAAATTCTCAAAGGAAAAATTATCTCCTGTGATCCACTTTATTCAAGAGATAACTAAGTTTTTTTTCCAAGTTGTTCCTCAGCTTTGCTTGATGCATTTTTCTTAGAAGACATTTCAAATTAATGTCTCACAGGTTTTTCTTTCCTAGGAACTTACTCTGAGAGGATTTTTTCCTCAGAGGTCTTGGTCTTTCAGAACTTTAAACCTGTGTTTAACTCAAAGATCCCAGTTGTAGGGTCATTTGTGAAAAGAAAAAAAATGAAACCCAAAAACAACAAACCAACACCAAAAAAAAAAAAAATGAGCTTGCACAGAAATGCTTACAGGATCTCAGATTCACAAGGAAAAACTGTATAGTTGTCATGTTGAAAACACACAATACTGAATCATGCTGTCAAAAAGCTGACACCTCTACAATGCTTGGTATCTTACTACCTACTGGTGACATTTCTAGGAGCTTATGTTTTATTAAAAAAAAAAGTTTTTTCACAAGTCTTTCTCTGAAAACAAAAGCTCTTGGAAGACTACATGAAACATTACCAGGCTGATTTTCATGAACCCATCACTATTTGAAATGTATATAATTAAGGGCATGATTTTAGGAGTGTCTGTAGATGCCTTACAGTATTCCAACTATTACAATCAGATAACAGTTTTAATTCTGCATCATACCCTATAGTACCTTCACAGAGCAAGCTCATCAGGAAAACTGAGCTATGCATGCTGACGATACTGTCTTCTATTTGGTCTATGTTACATCAAGACAGTATTAGTTTCACCTGAGAAAAAGCTTCTGTTTTTTGGTCTAGACTCATAGGTCTTAAGGGACTTGAGCGCAGAAGCTCTAAGTATTGCTGGAAATTCCTAATTAACAAGCATCATACCTATCAGGAAAGATTAAGCAACTCGTGCTAAGCCAGGTAGTCCCTTTATTATTTTTTTTTTTTGCCAAATGCCTTACTACTGCTATGCCAGGTAGTGCCAAATACTTGCCAAGTGCCTTACTAACAGGTACAGACAAAAATCTCACTCTAGTTCAGTGAATAGTCTTTAAAAATAAAGTGCATAAGATGAATCCACACTTTATATGAATACTCTAGAAAGCTAAGCAGCTATCATTCAAAGGACTAAGACTTAATTTAGGGCTCATGGAAGAAAGTAACTCAAATTCACCATTCCCAGGATCAAATACATAGGATTAAGATTCATCTTTGAGTATTTTGACAGATCTCTGGAAAAAAAAACCAACAAAAAAACAACAAAACAAAAACCAGCACCCCCCACCCCCTTTGATTTATGGACTCTGCAAGATCTGACTAAAGCAGCAGCTCATTCATGACTTGGACACTTGCTTACATTCAAGCAAAAGTTACCTGCTCCACTCCAGTATAGCTACATACAGCATGTAAAGTTTACATCATATATAGGGCCTCTGATGTGCAAGGCAGAGACTGACTCAGCAAGTAAGATTAAGCATATACTTAACATTAAGCTGAACTCAACAAGACTTCTTTAGAGATTAAGCATACTGTCCATTGGTATGTCAGACTAGGATGCAAACATTTGCAGGATCTTCATGACACTCACTGTCTTTTTCTTCCTGTGTGTGATGGACAGGCTAGAGACAGCCACTACCCCTTTGTTTCTGCTCACTCCTATTACCCAAAGCAGAAGACTCACTGTTTGCTTGCAGAAGTTTAACTGCAAAATATGCAAAACATACACTGCAGATATGTGACAGCATTGTAGCAGAAGCTGCACAGACCAAATAAGCAATAATAAAGAGATCATTTACAACTCTTTACCAAGATACAGAAAGAAAATACACTACCAGAGATTTTGCTTCAAGAGTCTGTTTATAACTTATATCCAATATTTCAAGTCTGCTCATTGAAAAGAGTCATCTTTGAGACATAGCTAAACCTTGCCAATAGGAAGCATTTCCAAATAACATGAAATATTAGGCTCCTGAAGTATACCTGTTTTCCAGTAGCTACACACTTGTTTTACTGTTAGGCTAAGCTATATTCCTGAAGTCTACTCATTGACTAAATAAAGGAAACTTTTCTAAGCTGACAAATCCAGATCATGATTTTTATCTACACACTATCTCACAAGCAGAACAGAAGGATTCAATATGGTCCTCAAAAAGTTGTTTGTTTTTTGGGTTTGTTTTTTTTTTTTAATTCATACAACATGTTAACCACAGCTAAAAGGGTGTGGATTCCCCCTTTCCGTACAAAAAAAAAAAGTGTTCTTTAGATGTCTCACATTATTGTATAGCTGTTTATATATGAATAACCAAATATATGCAATGAAAAAGTTTTTATTTGTAGATTAGAAAACATACACAAAAATACTAAACCCTCTAGGCCTCTGTAGAATAACATTGAATAAATTAAAACACTTAGTGAAAGGAAATACTGGCATATACAGGGGCTTTGAATTTCAAATATCCTTCAAGTTATTAAAAAGAGATTCTACTGCTGAGAAAGAGACAAAATACAACCATATTTCCTGGTATATCCCTTACAATTCTAAAAGGGTAGTCATTACATTAGCTTAGATGCATAGTAATTTTTCCATTTTTAATGCCTTATGATTACTACTGGTTTTTAAACTCCTGAAGGAGGCAGCAACTCATATGAAGGAGCTATCTTCATTCCAGTTTTGTCTTTCTAGATGTCTATCTAAGAGCAATATACTGAGCTGTGCCCTATTTGAACCTTTATGGCTTAGCAATGCAGGCTGAAGCCTGCAGCAATCAGTTGTGCACATTAAGACTAGCATTTGCAACTCCAACCAATTTCACTCCCAAATTCCAAAGATAGTTCTGAGCTTCAGCCTATCTCAAATACCTTTCTACTTGTTGGTCAAAACTCTGAGCAGAGTATTTTAGTGTATTTAAAGGACACAGTGAGTACTGCTCCTCAAAACTACTTGGAGCACCATCACTTGTAACATCTGCCTGGGAACCAGCTGTCCTAGCATTCCCAGTGCTGCCATCATTGCCTTCTTCCATTAAGAATAATTCCTTTCTGATCAGGGAGGTCAAGCTGCCTTCTTTACCTAGGAGGTGGTACTGCAATAGATGTCGCCTAGAAGAAAGATCTGCTGCTAAGCAAGCAAGCCAAACACAGTCTTTGATCCAACATAGAGCTGGTTCTTGATGGCTAGGTCTGCCAGCTACTGGATGTAACATTTCCATGCTCTTTCCATCCTCCATCAGTGCAGGAATCCTAGAGAGCCTCAAAAAGCCTTCATCACTGCAGCATACACTGGTAGATGGGGCACGACTTCTAAATCTGTAGACTGCAGAAGCAAGCAACAAAAACAGACCAAGCAGAACAACTCAAAGATCCAAAGTCAGGAAAATAAATTTTGTCTGACTGCCTTCAACACCCAACTGCTAAATACTTTATAGGCCTCTCATACCACTTCCCTCCCTTACCATAAGCCTTTGAGGAGGTAGATTGGTCATCACAAGACTAGTGTCATTTGTCCAAGTTCAGAAAGCCAAATCTTTCAGGAGCCAAAGGTTATATTAAACTCCATTTTGGAGGCTTTTACTGTTGTGAAGACAACACTTGCTGCCTTTCTAGTAAGGGCAGAGAAGTCTCATGCTCTGGGAAGCTAGGCCTAGAACTAAACCCAGGAACCAGTCACTATACTCTTCGAATGTCTGTTCTCCCAACTCCATCCAAACCACTGCAATGGTTTTGCATTCCACCTAGCTTGTTGACTTTAACTGGGTCTGAAAACAGATGATTAGAGCCATAAAAAAAATCCCACATCATCTTGGAGAAAGGTAAAAACCTAACTAAAAATCTTCTTGAGCTTTAATGCTTTATTTTGCCTTCCATTCAAAAGCAAAACTTATTAAATTCTATCCTGACTCTTTTCATCCTCTCCACCTCTCCCTGATACTTCTCGTTCTCTTGGTTTCTTTTTCTTTATCATCTTTCTCTCTTCTCAGAAGTACTCCCTTTCACTAGTTCTGACCTTGAATATTCCCAGACAATTTTTACAAGCCCCTTACCAAATGCCCAGCTGTGCCCTTTGAAAGGGGGTCACATTACGCAATGTCGCCAGCTCCAGGGCAATGGGAGCTGCCAGCACAGAAGGGTGGATGGAGTCCTCCATGAGTTGGCCAAGTTGATTACTATCTTGTAAGAGGAGCTCCATGCTTATAGAACACCTCTGCACTTCAAAAGGAAACTTTCTGCATATGTAAACTGGCTATAGTCACTGGAAACCTGTTGCCTAACAGTTATAACAAAGGCATCTTGCAGCATCTTTGCCTTGCAGTTCTGCTACAGGGGAGTTTTGAGCTGCTCAGGACCAGAAACACAGATCATTAGGAAACTACTGTGCTGCTACTTCTGTAACTCCAAGTCACACTGAGTAGAGACAAACCAAATAGATCCTTATCCCATTTTTTCTTGGTCAGCTGCAAAGCTGATCTGCACAGCGGGAGGATAATGTTCCTGAGGCTAGGGAGTAATCCCATTCAATGCATAGAAAACCATCTTTAACTCCAAACACCAATGTTACATAAAAAGCATCTTGATTTAAGCTTCAAACCAGAGATATTTCTTAAAAAAATAAAAAATATTCCAATTACTCTGTTTACTTCATAATTAAGTAGGAGATTTTAGACCTTAGGGGGAAAGGGTAGAGCAAATAACGCAAAGACACAAGAAAATATTGTGCCAGTCAGAGAATGGCAGCTCTGAAAATGAAGTAACAGGTCAGCTTTAGGGAGTCACCTGGAGCTCTTCTGCCTTTGAGCTTTTGTTTCAAGGAAGCTGCATATGTGCCCTTGGACAAGACACACAAGGAATCCAGCATCAATAACACCCACCCACAACTGAAATCAAGTTAGACTCACCCTTCTCCTGACCCAACACTACTACCCCCTTCTTACTGATCACCTTGCAAGGACTGGCGTCTCCCTTGCCACTCTGGAGTTGTCTGCCTATGTCTTCTTCTCCGAGACTTAGCTAGCTGTGGTCTGGCACGCTGTTGGGTTTGGTTATCTGCTGTAACATCCTCTTCCCCAGGGGAATGGGAAGCTCTTGGGCTGCTCCAATGAATCATTTTATTAGGGTCCACCTAAAACTAACAGTAAATGTTAAAGAACAGGGGACCAGTCAGGAAGTTACTGGACTCACAAGACAACAGGGAACAAGTTCTATAAAATTCAGATATTCTTCATACCCTACAGGATAAAAGGGAAGCCACAGTGCAACATCAACACCAACAACCCTTCCCAGGCATAGGAACGTACCTTATAGCTTAGCTCTATCTCTCTGGGAAAGAGCCTCCTTCCTTTATTCCCAGGTAGAAACACCAAGGTAACTCCACTGATAGAGGGAGATAGAGGGGACTAGGGCTATAAGAAGTAAGTGAACCACTGGAGGAGGAGCTAGCACAGCATCTTCTCGTTTGCAATCACCAAAGCCTTTCCAAACCTAATGAAATGAGAAGAGAGCCCAGAAAAGCTGTGCGTGATGTTTGGGTCTTAAAGGAGTACAGCATGGAAAAGTTTCTTTGGTCCTCAAAGAGGTAAAGAAGGAAGGGTGAATCTCTCCCTTGGCTGAGATATGCTCAGTACAGGTACAAGAGAAGTACAGAATAAATAGTATTTACTTCTTTGTAATATGTATTTTATCATATGGTTTTCTTTCAGCTTTATTCTGTGCAAGTGCCTGCTGCAGAAACTGGAGTAGGTGCTTATTCTTCTCTTTGTAATAGTACTGTTCCCCAGTTCTTGTGAAAATACAGTCTTCCTTCTGGACTATCTGACCATTCTACAGCTCCCCTTAGGTCCAACTAGCTTGTAGATTTTCACTAGCTTAAGTGTTTCTTAAGTTTCTTCTAGCACTCTGTGAACTCTTCTGAGACCCTTTCACAACTCTTTGAGGACCATGACACACAACCAAAAAACTTCCATGCCTTCAGTGAAGAGGAGGCAAGTGATTTTTTGCAAGGCCTTCCATGTCCTAGGTGCTGTATAAAGAGAAAAGGCAGCTCTGAAGAAAAGCACTAAACCAAGGAAAGGCTTGTCTGATTTTTTAAAACAAATGTCACTTTGTGCTTGAAAGAACAAAATTGCTAATGCCTGTGAATGGTAGCCTGTCTGCAGACTAAGAGATAGTCCAAAGTGTATGTGTGTGGGTACACTTTCTAAAAGTACTGAAAGGTTGATGAATTTCTTGTGGACATGGGCTGTCTTGATATTTATGATTATAATCATCACCTTAAAACAAAACAATGCTAAGCCCTGAGTTAGAAATCCAGCTGCACTGGTAAATCTCGTGTTTTCTCCTTGTCATATTTCAGAAGTAGATAATTAAATGCAGACTTACTAAATGACTAGCACCAGACCACAGTAAACTTGCTTAGTTTCTGGGCTCTGCTGTGTACGTGTTCAGCAATAAAATGTTTCTTTCCCTCCCGATCTGTCAAAGGCAAGGGCATCGTATCATGAGTTACTGCTGGGGGAGGCAGGGGTGGGCAAGGAATGGTGGCCCAGAAGTTGAGGTGGGCGAAGGTTTGATGATCCAGCTCATATGACCTAATAGACTGTGTCGCTGCCTTTGGGAAATACAAGCCTCCTGACACATGCCCTTGGCTGGAAGGTCAGAATAGAAAAGACCAAGCTCAGAAAAAGAAGCCCTCCAGCTGAGAAAAATAATCCAACTATGGATTGGCAAAAGCTTTAGTTTTCCCCCCCAACTTTTTTTTTTTTTTTTTTAATTTCCAGACTTGATGTGTTGCTGTAGTGTACTTCACATCTGATTAAATTAGTCACATTGCATTATGCCATATCAAATGGTGATAAGTTGCAATGGAATGTGAACAGCATATAAAGATGTGCTGGCATCGCAGTGCTGCTACCTGGTTCTGACTCACATCAGTGTATTAGCAACAGGTAGGGAAGGCATGTAACATCCAAATCTTTCCTTGTTATTAAGTCATGCTTTTGCAGCTAGTCAGTAGTTTCTGGTATGGTTACTTAGCTTTGGCTCAAATCAGCTACTTAAGAAACTCTTAACTACCTCTCCTGCAAGCCCCTCACACCTGCTTGTGATAATACAGAAATAAGTATCTGATCAGGATTCAGCCTATCCTTTACAAGCATACTAAATACACTAACTAAAAGAAGACCAGCAAGATACAGAGCATATAAATAATTGCTACCTACAGGCAACAGGGTAGAGGTATTGTGTTATTGCTTATGTATACACAATATGTATTATTCTTGGGGCTACAGGAATCACAGTCAGGAAACTCCAAATTGCAGCTCATTGACTAAGCACCTCCTGTTAGTCTTTTATCAGTGTAGTTCTTGTGGGGCTCTGCAAGGAATTAAAGCTACTATACCCATGTAAAGCACAGAGAAATCATTAATTTGATACTCCACCTTTCTTGGGATAAATGCCCACCCCCATACATGGCAACATATATGGATGGATTAGAGAAAATCCATGCTAATTTGTTCTGTACTAGACTGCTACAAATGCACAGCCCAGTTTGTGTTCACTGTGGACTTGATGTTTTATCTGGGATTCTTGTAGGATAGCTTGAAAGGGACAAGAACAGTTTCAGGAAGAAGCTCTGTTTCACTATCTACCTGCCAAAGAGCCTTTAGCTCACTGCCATTTTTCTGCCATGTTCTCTAGAAGTAAATACTGGCATCTAACACATGACAAATAATTGAGCCTTCCTATGAAAGCTCTACCCAAGCAGTTAGTAAAGCCATGTGGTTGAGTAATCCATACTAAAAGACCAGAAAGAGGATGGGCAGAGGTGAGAATAGCTATATTGCCTCCACACATAACCTAGACTAGAAGTTAAGAGAGGACTGTCAAGTTAATTACACTAAACCTTCTGGTACCCTCCTGCTATGCAGCTTATTCTATGTAAAATATTTCTCATGTATATAATGAAACCTATTTTATAAACTATAAAGAGCTCTCTTTGCATGAATCATCTGAAGAGGTACATTTTTATGTTGTAATTCTAAATCACAACCATTTTCTCTTAAGTGGTACTATGGGTTTTTTACAGTCCTGGACAGAAGTCCCTGGCTCAGGAGTTTTCTGCACCCATTACTTGGACAAGGTTCCTGTGACCGAAGGAGTTTCATTACGTGGGCACAGTGGGGACTCCCACAACCCAAGACCATGAGGTAGTACATGAAGCTGAAGAAGGAGGTTGGCATAGCTGGGAGACTTCAGTAACTCAGTCTCGGTGAGTCTGGTTGTAATGTACATGCTCATTACCTTGTGTTCCCTAGGGAAGCTGTGTCCTTTTCTGTCTTTCATAGCATTTGTCCTTCTTGTCCTAGGAAGAGAATGGACAGGTTTTGACAGCTTTTGTGGTGCATGTCTTACGGTGAAAGTCCCATTGCCTATGGTGTCTGGGCACTACCTTGTCAGGTAAGTACACAGTTATAATACAGCTGTGAGAAAAGTAGTGTGTAGGCTGTAATAATGAAACTTGTATTCAGTCTCTTAACCACAACTTACTTTATGTTGCCTGATTTTCAGACACACTCATATACAAAAAAGTTCAATCCAAACATGAATCTAAATCCATGTTCTGAATTTCCTGATTACATTGTTCAGGATTCTTTTTCTCCCAGTTTTCAGTGTTAACAAAGGCCAGGTATCCCAAATAAGTGTGTGGGAGAGAAAGTCATGGTGCTTAATGAAAATTTTTTTGACTAATTAAAATTTGAGTTTGGGTCAAAAGCATAGCTATATAGTTAAGAAGCAGCTAATGTACTGGAGTGTCTAAACCCACAGACCTTGGGAAAAACCCCAATGCAGGGGTTCTCCAAGGAGCTGAGTCCACTAAACAATTCTAGGACCTGCTCTCCTTTGAAAGCTTTATAGAAAAAGCTGTAGCTGACATGGGATATGTTTCTCTTTACTTTTCCCATTGCCTGCAATTGGCTTTTGAATCTTTTCCAGTGTGTGGTCCAGAAAGGGAGGACCAGTACCATTCATAGTTTGCCCTGGCTTCCCTTTACTGTTTCTCTTTCTATGGTTCATCTTTCTTCTCATTCAAATTCATACATATTTAGCAGATGAAATGAATAGCAAAAGGCAACTGTGTTGTAATTAATGCACATATGTAAAACCAGTGCCTGCATAGCTGACCTTTCCATTTCTCTAAATTTGGCTGGGTATAAAAGAAACTGCCAACACAATTTTCCATTGGTAATGACGTGTTTATGACTGTACTGAACTGTAACACCTATTTCCTGATGGACAAATAGAGCAAGGAGGATGGTGATTGCCAAACCAGCTTTGGATCTAAGGTAACCCAGTGCAGTACATCTAAAGAGCTTTGAATCAGTTCCAGGATAACTAAGTTGTGCTCTCAACATTCCCTGGATTTGGCTGCTTGAGTAGTCTCTGTTCTGGACTTTGGAAATTTGAAAGAAATGCATCATATAATTGATCATATACTTCTACCTGTAGGATATGTGATGGGAAGCAAGGGACTGATGTTTGAAGCGGGCTGATGAGGACATGTTTCCAAAAGAGAATCCTTGGAGGAGGAAAGAGATGTCATATAACAATGTTTGTGTGTTTAGAAGATACTGTTATCAGCTACCTGTGAAGGGCAAGGCCCAGTTCAAGGCTGGTGACCAGGGAGCAATCTGGAGCTTCAGAGTACTGCTTCTGTAACCTGCTCTCTAGCTCAGATGTGAGCTTCTGCCAAAACCCGCAAAGCTTGCAGTGAAGCCATGCATAGTACCAAAGGCACCACAGCCTGGAAAGCCTATCTCAGGTTGGTCCTGAATAAGAAACACTATTGCCTTCTTCCTAAGCCATGGGAGAACTTTCTTACCATAAGGCATCATCAAAATGGCATGCCTCCCTACTTACTCCTTTATGTGGTATATCTATGGACAGAATAAGTCCTATATAACAACTTAGGTAGACCTTTGCTGAGGTTTAGGAGGTAAGATTGTACATGGGTGGACAACTTGGACTTTGGCTGGTCATGACTTCACAGGAACCTGGCATTTGAGCAGCTGCAGCCTGGTTTGGAATTGCTGTAATTTACATCAGAGTTGATGCCGACTCAAATCCAGGCCAGGAAGGGTGATGAGAACGATGGAGACACAGCCTCTCTGCTTCTCCTGGCTCATGAGACGCACCTGCACTCACTGGCTGGCCAGTAAAGATGAGGGAATTTGACACTGCAACAGCAGTAAAGCTAAGATTTTAACTGCCATTCAACCATTTGATTTGTCTAGAGACATGATATGTGTATCTCAGCACTGGGGAAAATAGAGGAAATGTAATTTAATACTGAAGTCGTTGGAGCAGAAAAGCTGCAACACTGCTCTTACTCTTCACCTACTTGGTTTAGTCTGATAAGCAAGGGGCTTCCAAAGTGCTTCCAGAAACCTGTGTGTGCAGGCAGACATGACGATTACAGCGTGGCCATTGCCACAACTGGAGCTGTGTGAGTGTTTCCAGCCACCAGCAACCCTTGTGCTGCAAAGGCACATACAGGAGGGCACACTGGGGAGCAGGAGCCTCTAACTTCTTAGGAAGAGCAGGACTCTATTCGGGTTACTATTGCTGCATGAAAAGATAGGGAAAGTAATGTTAGGCTGTTCCTGAGCTGAGAGAGCATGGCTGCCACTGGAAGGCTGGGCTGAATGGGGAGCGGGAGGAATTGTAATTAAACCTAGCTAATATGAGGCCACAAAGTACAGGCATCTTAGCCTTCTTATAGCCGAGAAGTAGGAGGGAGAGAGTGGTTCCCCATGAGCCATTTCAAGCCTGCTGCAATGTGAATGGCCATCTGGGCCTTGCCTCTGCCCTGGGCCTGTGGAGAGCCCGCAGGCACCACACGGGTGAGGTGGGCATGGCAGTTTGGGTGAATCCAGGTCTTTGGGCTCAGACATGCTAAAAAGTCACTGCAGGGCAACAAGGGACTATTAGGAAATAAACTCAGTGAATGTATGGTTCTGGAAGGCACCCAGATGTCTCCCTGTGTACTGCTAGTGCTCGTCGCTGTTGGAGTTACCTGCTGTCTGACAGCCCCCGGGAGCCCCTTTTGAGAACAATTAAGGGGTAGTACCTGCTTGTTAGGGGCAAAATAACAGAGGCAAGGGGAGGTAAGGATGGTACAGGGCCACAGGGTGGACCAAAGATGGGTTTAGGATTAATAAATGGGATTGACTGATTGTTTATTCACCCCCCTTAACTGGCAGAGGCTGTTCTGAATTTGTCATTCAAAACAGAAGCAAGGCAGGTGGATGCTTTGTGAGTGGGGGAAAGGAGACGCCTGAGGGATTACCTTCAGCTCCCCAGAGATGCTGTTTGTGAAATGAGCATGGTTAAGCAGATGGTTTTCCTTGGTAGCTGCCTATGTATAGTTTGAGAAGCACCCAGCAGTGCTCCTGAGCTCCCATAGCTGGCTGCTTACCCTGGCTGAGCCCACAGGATCCCTCATGCTCTGGCTTTCACAGGAAAGAAATCTGGGAATGCGTGAACCTAACTCTAGAAAGGAGCCAGATTCTGGCACAAGACCTTGTGTCTTGACACAGCCTCTTTCCCGAGGAAGATGGGGAAAGAAAATCCATCTCAGAAGAGATTCAGTGTTTAGTGCAGCCTTTCTACGCTGCTGCTGAAGTCCAGCAGCCCTTCACCCGTTATTTTACACTTCATACCCATGGAGCATATAACAGCTTGCTAGTAGATATGCTGTCAACATGTGAGACCGTTTTTCAGTTATTCACAGCTAGGCATTGAAACAGAGCACAAGCAAATCTGCTAGCTACTGAATTTGCATATACACAGGCTTTCATATCAAATGAGATGCACTTTGTGTGAACTCTGTAGCTCTTATACGTTTTCAATTAATATCTGTTCACTGGTTTTAATAGGTTTCTTCTATAATGTTTACAAGACTGTATGGACTCTCCTTTTGACTAATTAACACATCTTTAAATTCCTTTGACTAAAGCTTTTCACTGTCTGGTGAGTAATACTTTGATTTATCAGGCTTTAGATCCAGCTATTTGGGAGGAGGAGTCATATGTGTGTTAAAAAAATAATCTTTAATATTATGCCCTGTCACTGTAAGGCAATGTGGCAAGTCTTCCACTATGTTTTTTGGTATTTCAAAAGCTGTCATTTTATCTGTGCTTTAATGGTGCCATTTCACTTTATGTGTGGAAACAGAGGTAACTGATTTTGTCAAAGAGTTGATGGTTCAGAGGACTACACCTTTGCTCCAAGCCCAATTCTGCCTACAAGACATACACAGAACCATGAAAACTGGCATTGCCTTTGTCCCAGGAGACTGAGCACAGCTTTGTGATGAAAATGATCTTTGCCTGAAGCCTACAGGAAAAAATAACGGTAAAATCCTGTACCATCTACAACAGCTTGTGTCACCGGAATTGCTGAAGAATTGGAGACCCAGTCTTCCATACTGGAAAAGCTACTCACAGCCTTTACAAAAACAATGGATGAGAAGCTGATGCCTTCAAAACAGAGCTCTACGCTGCCATAGTTACAGAGGAAAACTATGCCTGCTTTTCCCCACAAGGAATCCTTAGTGTTGACCACAGCTTTGATTTTCTCAAAGTGCATTTGTGTGTCCTTCTCAGAGTGCCTGCTTCTGGACTCATGTCATCAGCCATGGACATCTGACTCTTTTAAAATCCTTACTTCAGCACCTCTGTGCTATGATAAAGGATTATCCAAAAGAATAGTCAATCAAAGCAGATAGCATAGATCTTTGTAAGAGCAGACCTTAGCTTTAAGGAGCAATAAAAACTTCATTTAAAAAAACACACAACCAGCATCTGATTTAGCTGCCTTTGAACTTAGCAGCCTGAGTGTGGAAGTTCACAGTACACGGCTATTTTTTCAGGTGGACACCACTGGCACTTGGGGGTCATATTTTTTCAGATTTTCTTTGCTATCATAACACTAAGAAATTTCTTTTTAAAACAAGGAAAAATAAAGCTGACACTCCAGAGAGAGTGAAGAGGACAATATGTCTCTTCTAATACTTGTGGGGGCTTTTGAGTTCAAATCGTGGAACGTGGTGGACTCAGAATCTTCAAGAACAGATTTGAGTATCAGTATCCACTAGTGAGTATAATACTAAGTAAATGGAAATAGACTGGAAAAAATTCTGGTTTACAATGCAGTAAGTATTACTTACAATGCATTAAGTATTAGAGTGCTTACACATAAAGGTAAAAAAGCAACAACAAAAACACACACTAGCTAACACTTTTTCATTGTTTTATTTCTACAGTGAAATTTACCTCCCCACATGGAAAAATGAAGCAAATGGTAATATAGCTCCCTAAATATAGTTTCCATAATGACCTTATAATAAGCAAAGCTGGTGGCCTCATGTGTTATATAGTTCTATTAAAAAAAAAAGTGCCTGCTTATTAACTTGCCATACCCAGCCATTTTTGCTGAAATTCTCAATACCAGGTGCCTACCCAAGCTGACTGGTTTTAAAAATCTTTGCCAATTTTTTTCAGTTATTTTCTTAACTACATTATAAAACAAATGAAGGTATTGTTCTTCCCAAATTTAAAATTCTGGTAGTCTAATCTTTGAGAGATTTGAAAGCCTTGTGGTTCCGAATAGGGATCTGGTATTTAGCAGGGTGGGACCTTTTCAATGGGAGGTGATTTACCATGCAAACCCTTCGAAACATGGTGAAGTGTCAGGCTTCTGAAGTGTTAGATTTTAGAAGCTTCGTGTCTCAAGATATGGTCCCCACTAAGGCATGGTCCAGCCAAAGATCAACCAGGATTTTCTCAAAATTTGCAAATTCTTGGCATGGATGTATTGGGGCTCGATGCAAGCTCCCAGGAGCTCTTTCCTCCCATGATTGCAGTGGACTCCCAGCAAGGTGCCAGCAGCCTGGCTCAGCAACAGTTGTTCTCACAGGACCTTCATTTTCCTGTCCCATTGGGAATATCAGAGCACTCAGCACTGTTGAGGACCCTAATAACAGCAGTCCTTTGAATAGATGCAGTGTTTCGTGTAATATATGTGTACATATCCACATATGAACACAACATATGTAGAATGGTCATATGTATTCATATACAGAAAGACACATTGATTGTTCAGAAAACTCAGATTCAGATTGATACCTCAAATTCAGGGCTTGAAATTCTTGAATACTTCAGATCTTCATTTCTGTGTGCCTTTGTTCACCATTCATAAAACACAGACAACAGTCTTTCCTTATTTTATGTCGGTGTTGTCAAAATAAGTTCCTTACGATGTGAGCCATCCAGTGCTGCAGTGAGGAGTACCATAAACAAGTCCACAAGGAGATGAGGAATTCTGTCTTCTGAGCAGGATTTGAATGTTGTTAGGTACGCAAAGCATACGGCCACACACCAAATAGCTAAAAGACAACACTGGATAGTCGTTTGTTGTTTCAGGCACCGAGTCCAGCAAAGATCCCACAGAAGAAACAGAATTTGATCAGCTAATGCAGAATCTTATTTCAACATGATACTGTTTCAAGGACAGGCTGAATTCTGAATTCGAGATCTTACAAGTGCTTGCTTATACATCTTCTTTCATATCTTGTATTTTATAATACTCCTTTACTTTTTTGCATGTGATGCAGTCCAAAGCACAAAGGATCACTTTGGCAATCAAGAACTACCATTCATCTGTACTGTAGAATTAATTTAATTTGTGTCTGCTGAAAACAAACTGTATGATGAACATACTTCTTTTAAAACATGCCAATGTAAAATGACATTTAACATAGAAGATATCTTCAATTAAAAAAAAAAAAAGTAATGAATCAAGGAAGAAATGAACAAAAGAAACAGTATGCCCAAGAAAGTACTAATTTAGACTAGCAGAGGGCTGAGAAGAACTATTGAACAATTTCATTATCACATCCTTTTCAAAGAAGGAAGACTCCTGCTTTCCTATTTCACTATAATTGGGTGAAGAAATGTGGGTGGGAGCACAATTCATTGCAGAATTTGATGAATTATTTACTAATTAAGGAGAGAAGCAGGATAGTATGAGCTATATTACTTTGATATGAATGTTCCTTTTATTATATTATTTATACACATGCAATTGTTGCTTTTATTAACTAAGAGGTTAATCACTTGAATGGGATGCTTTGCATTCTTTACAATTACATACAGAAGCAAATTGGCTAATTTTATGTGAAAAAAAAAATAACCTAGCAATTTTTCTAGTACTTATCTGTATGGTGCAGTTTAATAATATTTTTGCACTGTGTAAAATGAATAAACCAGCTGGTCTCCTGTTTTGGCAGCAGCACTGCACATTGCAACATGGCACACACAGACTCAGGAGCCCTTGTTGGGGTTTAGGCACACTGCAGAGGTGATGACACACAACTCCCCGAGGGGTGGACGATGAACCTGGTGACGTACTGCGTCTCCAGACAGGCTGTTTATGGGGCAGGCTTGAGGATGACTTCAAAGGTGGCTGCCTTATATTTTTCTGCAGCTGGGAGTGCCATTTTGTTCTAGGGATATTGTTTCTGTAGCAAACTGATCACTGTCTAGACTGGATGAAATTAAACCTGCCCTGCTGTATGCGTTAAATACTGGTAGTGCAGCAGAACCCCTCCCTCCCTCAGCCCTCGAGCTTCTGGGGTCAAAGGACTGATCCTGTCTGATGCTACAAAGCTTTGGTGTGTCCGCATGCAGAGCACTGGTGCCATGAAGTTGCCCACGAGCCTTTCATCCCATACCATCAGCCAGACTGACGCTGCTAAGCCCTTTGATGGTAATTGCACTCTGCCGCTGCTCCCCGAAAAGCACATGCTGGACTTTATGGAACTGATGCCTTTCAGGTAAGATCGAAATAATGGAACATATCCCTGGAGGAAAAGGATTTTTCATCTGGACATCTCTTCATAATCTAGATCGCCTCACCAGAACTGCAGAGGAGCCCACACTGTAGCAGGCCATACCACTTACAATTTTTTTTTTTACGTACATACAGATTGTTAAAAAAAACCCCGAACATATGGTCTCCAGACAAAAACACCTACCTCTATTTAAAATATATAAAAATATGAAAGAATCTCTGTTTAGATTCCTCGTTCACATGTCCCACCCTTTCTTCCCTGATGCATATAAAGACATTAATATGTAAACTTAACTTATTAGTCGTTAGAAAAATAAGTAAAAGTACATGGTTTGGACTGATGATGTAATAAGTTATTTAATGATTTTTACTGATTCAATGGAAAAAATTATCTTATTGTTCACTAGAGATGGGGGATGGGAGTTAATATACATATTGGTTTAGATATGAATCATTTTGGGAACATTAATGGATTTTTTTTTTCAATTGTAACCACATGGGGTTTTATTAAATTTTAAAAGTAAAAAAAAATGCAGATGGGGCAGCTCAGCCATCTAGCTCACTTTTCACATCTTCATAACACACCACAGTGTAGCCAAACTAAGCATTTATGACCGCAGCCCTTGGAAGGTCTGGGGAAAGCCTGAGCCCCATGGTGCAGGAGGCTGTTCTCCACTGCCAGGAGTAGACATTTTCTCTGTGTATCAAACTCATTCCTTCTCAAGAGAGCACAGGGGCACTCTGGCCAGGGCGGTTGTTCTGTGTGAGCATCCTTCCTTTGACATACATTACTGGAACACAGCTGAATGTGACCCATGCGCCTTCAATAACTGAGTCCAGGAGAAAAAATATTCTTAACTTGTCCAAGTCTGAGATGACTGAACTTCCCTACCCTTGGCAGCTGTAGTCTGAAGATGACACGGGTCAAAAATAAATACGCAGCATACCCAGAACATGGAAAATTAAGGGGTGAGGAAATAATAACAATAGTAAGAGAGAAGCACAGTCTGTGTTCTCTCCATAACTGGAGATAACAGTTCTCCAGTTATCCAAGGAAGAACGCATCTTTACAGCACAGAAGAACAGCTGAACTTCAAATTGTTATCAGGTTTGGCTGGTAAAATTCACTTTCGTTGTTTAGAATAGACAAACAGAACACACATAGAAAGATAATAAAAAAAAAATTCTTATGGAACAGTAATGGAAAACCTTAAATTCAGTAATGTCAAAATGTGCTAAGGAAAAACATAAGCATAATGTTGATTATACCAGGCATATCTTTCATGGAGTTGTGGATGTGAAATTAGAAGAAGGTATTCAAGTTAATTTTCTTTTACTTTACTGAAATGCTTCATTTCAGAAAGATCACATGAAAAACTCTATCAAAACTGACATCTCTCTCTTAAACATTTATTCATTAACAAATCTGTCTTCTTTTTTAAATGGAATATCCATCAATCAAAACTTTTTTTACTTGCTCCTACTTCTCCATCGTTAAAAAAATCAATCCCCTCAGTCTGGGCTGGGAACCAGCCCCTTGGTGCGGAGATATACGAAAGGCTGTGTGGGGTACAGGGACCCCCAGGAACAGGCACTATCGAGCAGGAGAGTCAGAGAGGTCTCATCCCCTCAAGCACCACTGCTGATATTGTGCACAAAGCCATTTGCTAGTTTGGGGGCAGCAGCAGGCTGACCTTTCCTTCCCGGAGGCTCAGCATGAGGTACCGCAGCAAAGAGGCAGAAAGGAAGGGGGGAGGAATGTGTTTGTTTCAGATCTGCCCCCCAGATATGCACAGATTCTTCCATCAGACTGATCCAGCCACATAACTCTCTGATTCTGAGGGCTTATTTGGTTCAAGGCATCCAGTCGCAGGCTGAATCTGTAAAGAAAATCTGTAAAGAAGCTGAGTGCTGAGCAGAAAAAAAGGACCGGGTAGGAGTGATCACCCAGCTTGCAGGAATATGCTGAATCACCTTTGCACTTCTTTTGCCTCCACTGGAAAAGGGGTGAGGCAAATGCCTCAATGAGATGAGGCACTCTAATATCAGGAATATCAAGAATCACAGTTTTGCAAGGGACAGTCTTACACACTTTGAAGCCTGATAATGCCATCTCAGATTTTCCCTGTCTTTTCCAGCTTTAAGAGTCTTGCATTTGCCTGGGTGCTGTGTGAATGCTACACTGGTCAAGCGAACCCGTTGTGACACTTTGCTATGGCTGGGCTAGCTATATCTGCACTTTTTAAAATGAAAATTTAATAACAGTCCATATGGTTATAATTAAAGAAAAATCCATTTACATTTTAAAATGCACACATTTTATTGAAAACAGCTTACATAAACACATCTGGAACACAGCTTTAGATAAAAAGCATATGCAGGGTCTGATTCTGTTATTGCTTATGCTGGAGTAAGTAAAAAGTGACTCCATCAAAGTCAGTTCACAGGTGTAAGGCCAATGGGAGATCAGAATCTGACCTAGGGCTTTTCATTTCAACAAACAGAATATTGCCAAGTTTCACTTCAATCTTGCAACTTGGAATACAGGGGAACCAAAAGTTTATAGCCCATATGAAGAATTATTGTATTACGAATAACTGAAATTTATAGAAAAATTGTTTCCAATGGTTAGACCTACAGTTTCACTCTCCACAAAAGCAGACGGAAAAGCAGACACTGACCTCTCAGCTTTAGTAGGCTTTTATTGAGAGGTCTGTACTCTAGGCAATGTCCAGATTTCTTCCATGCTCTGCTACAAGTAGTCCATCTTCCATTCTATCTTTCAGAGTTAAAAATAAATGTAACTGCAAATAAATCTATTATACTTAATCAAGTGGACTCTCCATGTACTTTGCAATCTATGGTGTCCATTTTGCCAGACATTTATCCGTGAACTTCCCTTCTATTTCAGGGATTTGGTCCATGCACAGATAAATTATATGTAGAGCTAATACATCTGAAGTTCTCCATAGATAAAGAACTGGTAGAAGGGGCCTGAGTACTTGCAACATGTATTGAAATAAACAAGTGACACAGCCCTTCAGCTCTGCTTAGAACAGGAGTGACACCTAGACCTGACAGATGGGTTCACTAATTTGGAATAGCAGGTACCTTGGGGTTAAATGTATTCCCTTTTTAGCAGAATTCCAAAAAAATCAACCAAAGCATTATGGTAGGATGTTAAACGTTCAATGCATTGCATTATGGGACACAAAGCACATTCAAGACAAATACAGTCCTTATTTCTGTCATGTATATGTTCTGCATCCAGCATGGCAGTAAATTAAAAACGCTTTACTGAGGTAATGGGAGATAATTTAAGCTACTTTTACACACTGTTTTTGCTTCCAGACATGGAAGGAATGGCTCTCCCTTTGCAGTCAATGTTATCCATTTTCCGGTGGGATTTGCTCCTCTACTGACCAGTGAAGGCTCAGGATCTTTAAGATAGCGGATTTATAATTTCGTAAGTAGGAAAGAATTAAAACCTTGTAATTCTGAGTGGGCTACATGCTTGTGTGTGTGTGTATGTACATGTTACTGTTCTGAGAAAGGCTCCATCTCTGTTGTGTTGTGACCAGCAGGACAAGTGTGTACTTGCACAGTTCATTTAATCCATTAGTACAATACTGTATTTCCTGGGATAGAATGCTGCTGCCAGCTAGCAGTCCACCACTATAGCATGAACACTGAAGAAAACCATTGTATCTTGTATTAAAAGCTCAGGGTGAATTTTAGGGTGGAAAGAATTAGTTACTCAGACTAGAATTTGGTCCTGAGATGAAAACTACCACCTTTACCTTTTGAAGCATGCCGTGGGATCCTTAATGACCACAGATGGTCAAGACCTCAGTTTTATGTCTCATCTTAGAGAGACAGAACAGCCTTTATAGATCTAGATGCAACTAACTGCTGGCAAAAGCTGAAACTTTTACATTTAATGAAGCTGAGGATCTAAGAGCAAATAGCAACTATTGAACTTGTTATGGACAAACCCAGAATCTGATTAAGTCCGTGGAGCATTCACTCAAAAAAAGCAGCCCATTGTGGTTTACATGTCAACTCTCCCTCACTGTTAAAGAAATCACTGAGTTCTCTGTAGTCTGTGGACACAAAAAAGGTGTCTGCTCTGCATACCAGCACCAAAGCCTGCCCTTCCACTGAAGCCTGTAAGCTACGCTGGGAATGAACTCTTGTGGGACTGAGTATCTCAGCTGGATACTCACCTCAGAGAAACATAGCTCACAAGGAGACATTCAGCCTTTGCAATGCAATCACCTTGATAATTACCACTAACAGAGCATAGCCTGCTCTGGGAGCCTTCCAGGATGCGAGGTGCAGCCTAGAAGCGCAAAGGTGATGGATGAGTTTTGAGAGCCCCTCGGCTAAAGGAGTCACACATCTTTCCCCTGGGATTTGTGAATTACCTTTCGTGCTACAACAATAAGGTGTATTATTTTAAACAGCTTTAGAGGGCAGGGCTGTATGGCAAGTCTGACAATGCACACAAATAAACCAGGGGAAGAAATAAGGCTGTATTCCTTAGGCTCATTTCCCCTTAAAAAATAGCATTAGCATCCCCCTCTGGGATTTTTGGGGGTATAATTCAGGGGGTGGGGTTGGCATAATTTGGGGGAGTTGCTTCTGAACTAGGCCTGGATGTGTTGAATTCAGACCCCCTAAGCTTGTGCAGTTTGCAGGCCGCTCCATGACTCTGTGATGTTTTTGTGCTTTGCAGTCATTTTCTGCTGCTCCGCTGCCAAGCTTCGCAATTAACTGGAATGTACAAACATTTCTCCTGGGTTTGACGGGAGCAGAGACCTGTCTGTATGCTGAAGGTCATGTGAGAAGTTTCGGCAGGGTGCACTGTCTGAAGCGACAGCCTCCTGACATCCCCCTTGCAACCCAGTGTGCTCATTCTAGATGTTTTTTTACCATAGTTTGGCTGCTCTCTGTGTTTATTTTGGAGCTGGAAACTAGACCCAAAAGGAGAGCGGTGTTTTTACTGCCCAGCGGGAGGCTGAGCCTGCGAGTCGGATCTGATCTGACTCACCACTGTAGGAGAGAAAACAAGCACATCCTGAGGCTCGATCCAAGTGCGGAGTCCTTACCTAAACCCCCAGCCCCAGGGAACTCCAAAAGCTGGGGTTTGGCAATCCTTGACTCTCCGAAGAGTTATCCAGAGACTTCTTCCTGGGCAGTCAGAGTTTCAGTGAGGAGGCTTCCTATAGCAAAAGGGGAAGATAAGGATTACTAGGATTTTGCGTAATTACAGGTAGTTTGAAATAGGGTGTTTTGTAAGCAGTGTTCCCCTTCTGGTTTATTGTGTTTAACGTACAGTTCTAGTTTATAAACTTTTTTAATTTTCCTAACACATGAAAGCATATATTGGAAGATGTATGGTGCATGCTGGCTGATCTTTCAGGTCATTTAGAAGGCATGATACTAGGAATTATCCATATCTAAGTTACAGCTATGTAACACCCCAAAATAACTCCAGCAGAACACATCTATACCAACTCATAGCAAAGGAGCTACTTGGGATTGCATGTCTTGGCTGTCAGCTCCTCGCCGTGGGGGAAGGGGGGTTAATTTGAAGATCTCAGCCTTAACTTCTGTGCATGTCTGCCCTTTGTGCCAATGGCCTAAAAATAATTTGTCTTTGTTAAAGCAGTTTCACATCCACATATGAAAGTCACTATAAAATGTTAAGTATATTGTTATTGTTGAGCACACATAATGTTGACTTTGAAAGCAAAGCCTATTCACTTTTCACCATTTGGAAAGATGATATTGAGAAAGAACTAAAATAGGGCTTAACTGAAGGTAACATGAAAGCTCTGAAGGGGCCTCCAGGGGACGTGCTACGCTTTGCACTCTGTTACGGACAAAGGTGAATAAAGGGAGCAGCAAGATTAGCAGGAAGTCGTATTGTAATGCTGGAGACATAAGATAAAGACTTGTCTGAAAACAAAGTCTCTAGCCAGCAGTATGAATAAAATAGGTTCCTTAAAAAAATAAGAGTAGCCAATCATAAAAAAAAATAAATCAAACCTGGGTTTATTGCAGTATTTACCCTTCTGCTCTTCTGAACATGGAAGCTCAGAAGTTACGTGTCAGCAGACAAGCTCTCCACATATAATTAAATGAGTAGGTTGGTTCCAAGATGTGATATGACAGACGTGTGTAATATTGTGTAATATTGCACAGGGGTTATTTTATCTTTCTAAAAGCAATACTGTATAGTACTGAACTAGTTTTGTTAGTCCCTCTGATGGATACAAAGTGCAAAGTGGTATCCATATGGCCCTATGGAAGTATAACATCACATTCTTCTAGCTTATACAAGTTTAATGGCACTGAATTAGCATGGGCTGCCCTTTGGTGCTAATTCTTTCTGCACTCAGGGGGTTAAAGGAGCTTCATACTATCCAGATGTTCAGTGGCTCCTGCAAATGAAAGATTAGCAATTTTTGCAACTGCTGCTCTTTCTTCTGCTCCCTTTTTAAAGCTGATATTTTCCTTAAGAACTTGCTTAGTATCTGAGTCAGAGGAATCTCTTCCCTAAGGTAAATCAATCAATAGGCTGCACAAGAAAAGGAACAAAATGTAGAGGAGGCAGGCCTGAGTTGTATTAATTTGTTTACAGGTATTGCCTTCCAGGGACCAATATATTCGTCCCAGGGTTTAATTTTCCTATGTGAAATAGGAATAAAACACAGCCTTATTTCAGGGTATAAAAATAATAATAATAAAAGGGAGCCCAAATTTCTTAAAAAAAAACCCATCTTTTTTAGTGCTAGTGAATAAGTGTCCCTTTTAATTTTTCACATTAGACAATAGGTAAGTGATGTAGGTATGAGAAATACAGCTATCTTAACTCCCACCTGCCACCAGCAAGGCTTCCTGGAGAGAAATAGGAAAAGTAGCCAAAATGAATTCCAATAAATGAATGCCAGCTTAATATCTACTAAGCCTGTCTTTTGTATACATAGGTTTACTCAGGTTCCTGCTGCTGCGAGAGCTGTTCAAGCATGGAATAAGTAGAGTTCCAATGAGACAAAACCTTCTGCCTCAGCTGGCATTTAACAACCTGTTTTCTTGCTGCAGCTCAGCTAGAATTTTTCTAACCTTAACAGAATTGGTAGATTTCACATCTTGCTCTAATATGTACTTTTTCAGTGCTCCAGATATCATACAGAAAGCAATGAATTGTCTGAGACAGAAAGTGATGTCGGGTGTGTGTTTCTAGCACCGTGACTGCGCTTCATGAAACTTCCCTAATGAAGACATTCACCATGCTGTTCTTGCTGTTCTTCCTCTGCCTTCCATGGAGTCCAGAAATGTCTTGTGCCTGGGAACAAGCTTTTTCTTGCATAGCTCCACCAGCTTCCCCTGGAAAACTAGGTGGAGATACCAGCACTTTGCATTAGTAAAGCCAATTTAGGGGCATGATGGTAATGGGTTATTTTAAGAAAGTACTGCCTTAAACTTATGACTACTTGAATTAATTGCTTGTTAGATTTAATGGGCATTAATATGTTTGTTTGACATTTATTCTCAGGACCCTGGGGGCATTGCCAGCCTGACCATCCCTGCCAAGCTTCCCCCAGGGTTCCCCCCACCCTGACCGTTGCTCCAAAAGAGTGAGGGTGCTAGACCTGGAAATCCCTTTGTTTACAAGGAGAACAAAACAGTTTGGGAACACTGAGTTGGGTAAAGGGAAGAAGCACTTTGAGGAAAAGGGTTCTTCCACAGCAGAGACTCAGTTATGGGCTTCCAAGGATTTCAGTGTGGCCCATCAGAGATGCACCAAGGCAGCCTGAGGCACACAGCTACATTGTAAATAGTTCAGGACTAGCACGAACCATATGGCAGGTGAGCTGTGGCACACATGGATCAATAGGTCACACATACACTTACCTGGTATTGCTCTGGGAGGAAAAGTTATTGGTAGGGAGGCAGTTGTGTGCTGGGAACCTGAGGCCATAGTGAAAAGGAGATGCTGAACAAGGCAAATAGGTGAAATGCCAGTCTCTTTGTGCTGAAGATCTTCAAACTTTACTGGACTTCATGAAATACAAGAGTTTCTCCTTTGCCCGTATGCTTACAGAGGCAGTAACCACCCAGTTCTTTCTCACAACAGCATAAAGGATCTTGAAATCTGCAGAAGGAAGGAAAGAGAGGGAGAGAGATTGGGGGGGGGGGGGTGTAAAAACTAAAAAAAAGGATCTTGCATCAATTCCACCAATGTGAGGATCTCAAGGGATGGAAAAGGTGATTCTCTAGGCCTTCTTCTTAACTCTCATCCCCTCCTAAACATCTTTGATATATCAGTGGTCAGCTATGCTTATATATTGTGAAGAGATCCACAGAATTTTATTGTGAAGTGATCTGTTTAGCAACAATATTTATCACCGATCAGATATATAAGCAGACATGGTCCACTTGCATACATTTGTCCTTTCTAGCAAATGTTTGATTTTAAGCCTGGGAGGTACTACATCCCCAGTCAAACAAAAGCAAAATCTCAACAAGAGGGCCACACCTTAGCATGTTACTTTGTTCTAGCATGAGGGATCCTGAAAGACACTTTTGTAAACCTCTGGCTTTGGGAAAGTGGAGGGAGCTCCAGTGGCTGGTGAAGAGACTCCTGCTGCTTACCATTCCAACAGAAGCAGCAGTTTGTGGATGCAGCAGGAGAGAGTTACAGCAAAGGGGGCAAGAATCGATGGAGAAAGTTGATCAGATCAAAGAATCGCACTCTTGACAACTAATACCTTTACCTCTGTGTTAGCAAGGCCCACAAACTCAGTCAGAGCATAGCAAGTGGGAGAGCACAATACCTGGCACCACTACCTAATTCAGGAGTTGTGCGCTACAGTGATGAGAGGCAGGTATTTGGAGGGCACTGAATCAGCGGCGATGACAAACTTATTGCAGAGATTTTGCTGATCTATCAGACCAAAGCTACTGTTGCCCAAGCAGTGAGTTCAAAGCCAAGGCCCTGTGGATTGTCCCCATTAGGGTGAGAAAATCATGATGATCTACTATTTTGGATATAGTTCCTTTTATTTTCCAGAAACGCATAAAGCCTTGCTTCCCAAAGCATGGGCAGAGAACCAGACAACAGGAGCCTGTTTCACTTTTTACAGCTCCTGGCTTCTTTTAGTCAGCATTCAGTCCCCAAACTCTCTCTCCAGGTAGCTGTTTTGTTTCAGGGCCACATTAGTAGTGCTCTTGCATCTGTTGTGTTTTACCTCACTGACTCTTCCCTCAGCTGCTCTGGTTTTTCCATTTCTCAGAGACACTGAATTACACCCAGTATATCAGCCCACAGTTTGCTGTGCCAGCCACCAGGGACATTGATTGGTATGTAGCTAATGTCTCTTTGTGAAAATGTTGCTTATTTTTTTTGTTCTGGGGAATGGTCCTTCTCCACCAGATCCCTGATATCACAAAAGGACACTACAGCTATCTGAAATAAAGGTGGAAGACTAGTTCTGTCAACTACAATTCAGTACATCTTGTGAGAGTAGTCTAAAACCCTGCACAGTCATTAACCCCTTTTTTTCTGCCAGCTGTCCAATGAAACAGCTCTCTGTCCCAGTAGGAAACATGTACTTGAACTTTAAGCCAATGTCCAGGCGTGACTTTATATCCACCACTCCCTTGTAGGGTCCAAATGCAAACCAAAGATTTGCAGGAGTGTATGTTCTCTCTCAAAGACCAGATACAACACAAGCTTTATCCCGTATAACAAGCCTATGCAATTCAGGAAATATCTTGGGATAATCAAATTCTACAGGGAGGCCATGGTCACTAGAAAAGATCACAACTTCACCTCTTCCCCACTCCTTTCCTCTGTACTATGGGAAACCGTTTTCTCTCTGTAATACTGCCTCCCTATTTATATTTTGCTTCCGCCACTCAGCTCAGCCATAATCCCACACCACACTGTTCCTTGTGTCTAGCTGGCTTCCTGAGTCTGGCTGGCCTTGCATCACACTGACCAAGGCATCAAACAATGCCGGTGGACACCTCAGAACAGGAACAGCATCTCTGTCACATCACAGGATTTACCATAATTTAGGCAATGAAAATGCGAGTACTACTAAGAAAAGTCACCTTGGCTGTCCAGCTCCTTCTCTCCTTGAACTCCAGTGGCTCCTTGGCTTTTGAAATAATGTAGCACAGAAAGCTGGTCTCCCAGGCACTGAGTTTCTTCTGCTGGGCTCTAGCCAGCTGCTCTCTTTGCCTGCTTTCTCTCTTCATTGACAATTTATTGGCTGCCCTACACCTATTTTTTTTCCTCTTAAATTTTCTCTTTTCTGGGCAAGCATTATACTTGACTCACCTGGCAGTATATTTCCTCCGTACTTGAGCAAGAACATGTCAACTCTAAAGAAAAAAAAGAGCCGTCCCTCACCGAACCTGCCACAACGCCACGGCCGTGCCTGTTAACATCAAAATACAGTGTGCTTGGGAAATGAAACTGCTCTTCCATTTCAGTGCTACCTCCTGCTTGTACCTTTGTGCTTGGTTTATTTGGATCATCTCAGAAGGCTCTGGAGGATGGTCTCAGACATCCCTGCCTCCCACCTCACTGGCGGCCTCTCCTTCCACCAGGCTCCGAGCTCAGTTTCCCTATTGCTCCTTTCAGCTGCTACACCCAGTGGCTCCCATGGGTATTCATTTCTATACTGAGCTTCAGAAAGCATGTTTAAAATCACTTTACATTTAAATTAGCTAAAGGCCATAACGTTTGGATTATGGCTAAAGAGCAAGTGTGTTGTAACTCTTTCCTCTCCTTTGAATTTTAACATCTGGATTAAGGAAGGATGGAGTTTTTCCTTCTCCAACTCTGCCTTCATCCTTTCTCCCAGCAGGTCCTCGGGTCTAGCACCAGTTGGAATAAAGTGCCTGTCCGTGCTTGGGACTAATCGGGACTGGCCACAGGATGTCACTATTACTCCACAAACATACAGAGAGTGAGGTGTTTGTTTATCGAAGGGCAGAGTCTGAGCCTTAGTTGTCCACAACTCAGATCCTGCCAGCGTGCTCAGCTCTGGCCTGGTACTTCAGGAGACACGTCCTGATGCTCCTCAACAGAGCCACAATCCCGTCTAGAATTTGGTGATGTGCACTGACACCACGTGCGTGCGCGTGAACGCGTGTACATGCTAGCTTCAATTTGCCCCAGGTTTACACAACCCTTGGATTGCACCTTGGATATGGGATTCAATTGACTGAAGTCAGCCAAGGATTGCTTTGTTTCAGGCCAAAATCACATTAGGCCTCTGAGTATCAAATAGTTCCCTGTAAAACCTTAAATCAGCCCAGATCCCCTCCAGCTCAGTCTAGGCTCATAAAACTTATGGTAAAATTCAGTTTCAAGTCCATAACAAAATGCAAAGGCAGGTTTCATGTTCACTTTTGGATTTTGTTCTGAATAGTTGCTTAGCTCTGCTCAATGCAAGGTCACACAGACTGAATGGGGGAAAGGCTTTTTAAAATGTTTTCATTCTCCAAAACAGAGATAAGCACATGGCTGTGAGCTGGTGCAACCATGGGGTGAACATTCAACTGCACCAGCAGACAGAAGTGTCTATTCAAGAGAAGTAGATCTTCATAACTGCAGACAGAAACCAGACTAAGTAAAAGGATCAAAAGAAAACTTCTCCATCCTGGGAAGCTGACTATCAACATGTCAGCATAAAGAGTTTTGCTCTTTTCTCCTTCCTTCTTGCCTCTTCAGCACCTTGTCCTTCCCTCCTTGTTTCCCAAGATGTATGAGCTGTTGTGCCTCAGCTCTGCTGTCTTGGGGAGTCTCCAGCTCTTTCCATGCCAGTAAATTTTATTATTCACATCTTTCTCACAAAACATCCCAATTCACCAAAATGTGTCCTCTGGATATATATTATCCTTGATGTGCTGAATTCTGAGAACTTCTCCCATGTTTACACCTCACTATACTGAATCCAAGAGGTTTGCGGTTATTGGTACCAGCTTTTTTTTCTGGAGAAGCATTATAAGGATTCAGGTATTATTGGCAATTCAGAAAAAAAAATCCACATATGTACAAATACTATTATGTTATTAACTTGTGCATTTTTGCAAAACTTTGGTGATGTACTAAGGCGTCTCTTACAATTTGGGAATCCTTCTGGTAGCACTAGGTATCATTTTTACTCTTTAGATAATAAGGTAGCTAAAACACCAGAGGTAATCATATCCTATTCCTCTATAAACCAGGAATGTTTTTTTCTCAGTATTAGTTCAGGAATGCCTGTTCTTACAGTGCTGTTGCTGTGATAGGCAACAGGTGACCCATGGAAAAGAAACTTCTACAGAAGATCAGTTTGGGCAGACCTATCTAAAAATATGCCACCTGGGCAGACTTTATGAAAGTTAGGAATGTTACTTTGGGAACCAGATTTCACTGGTATGACCTTGGTGGGCTAAAATAAGTTGGAAAAGGCTATTATAAAAATCTAGAAGAGGATTTCTTTGGTTTCTGTGGAGCAGAAATATAAAAGTCAGCAAAAGTGGAGCTTTTCTACCTTATCAGAGAGTTTCCACAACTCTTATTATGTGCTTCTATTTTTCTGTAGTCTCAGTGCCCTGTCACCAAGTCCCATGGGCTTTAACAATAAACCTCAGGCCTTGGTGTTTGCTACATCTTATTGTTCAGCTTGAAGAATTCTTGATTTGGACTTTGCCTGTTAACCTAATGATTTTTGTGCTGTCTCTTGCCTTCAAGAGATAGAAGGAAACATCATGAAGCCAGAAGATTTCCCTTCCAATTCCAGCTTCCAGCCAGAAACCAACGGATGGGAGAGGAGGCTGCTACCTCTAGGGAGGAACTGCTGCTTCAGGCTGGCAGAATTAAAACTGTCCACCTGAATTTGACTGTGAGGAAGCTTCATTTTCAACATCCTCTTTCTGCTGCTTTGTATGTCTCCTTAGGTACAGAAATTGAGCTGTCAAAACAGCTACAGGAGACTGAGAAACCTTGAGCCAGGATAGTCCAAAGCTACACAGGTAATGAGTTAAAGAAAGCAGCTGTTGGCACATTTAATGAGGTAGATATGAACCCTGTATTTTTCATGTTATTATGGTTACCATCCATCTAGGAAAGAATTTGTAATATAGAGGTGGCTGCCCAGGCTCGTTTCAGTTACACTGAAACAGCAGAAGTGACATAACTTGCCCAAAAATCTAAGTGAAAAAATAACTGGTAAATACCTATACTGGACCATGTGCTCCCACGGTTGTATTGCTAACAGCACTGGAGACAGCTAGTTTAAAGCTAGCTGGAATATATCTTGTGATCTGGCTTGTCATGTCCACAGCCTACTTTGCTTCAGAGAAACAGCCAACTGCTATAGGTCCATACAAATAGCAATTTCTGTCCCCATGCCCCAATACCAGTTCAGTGCTGAGAGAAAGAGAGGCTCCAGCCAGCACAGCATCCTCCCCAACACTCCCTTCAGCTCATGGCACATCCCTGCAGGGAGGCACATACCATGTGCTCATCCCACAGCACACACCCTTTATCCTCTGTGCCAATATGGAAGGTCAAGGTAGGTCAGCAGGCAGCACAAATTGGTTTGACACACAGACCAGCTCATATTTCCATTGTTTAAGAAACTGATTTTTAAACATACCTTTTAGGATAGATCTGTCTTGTCGCATTGTCATTAGACAATGACAAACTATTCTGAAGAATCTATCACAGGGAGTTAACATCATCTGCTCAGAACAGAGCATCACCAGTGTAATCCACAAGCCTGACAGGCCAGGCTGCTCTATTTTTGTGTTTATCTTTCATTCTCTTATGCAAGTATTTTCTGCAACCAGAATCTTCATCTAAGGAACCTCGTCCCCAGCTCTTTACCAATAAATTTTGTATTTAACACCATGTCCTTTGCAGCTGAGCTGCAGCTCTCAGAGTAACAAAAACATGTAGATGCATCGAGCAGTTCCATTCCCTTTCCGTCTGTCCAGTTGCAGTGATGATTAAACCAATTTAGTTTCGACTTGGGAGTCATAATTTGCATGACTTATACTATTTATTCTTACATTGCACAAAGAACGTAGTATATATAGAGGTACATCAGTATATCAAGATGCATCTGAGGCCTTATTCCTCCAGAGGCAAGCATGGCAGTTCAGGTTAGAAATCACTGCACTGAAGTCAGTTGGATATAGTGGAGATGTAAACAAAATTGGACTTAGCATATTTCCTTAGCGATTGCTGAGTCTTGACTATTACACTGGGTATTTCACGTCGTGCCTTTAGACATGCACCATGATATTCAAGTTAAATGTCTTATTTCCTCTATTTTGTCTGTCTTGGACCTCTCCCTGTGCTGTATTCCCTAACACTGTCTTACAGACACTAACGTACGGCTGTATGCTTGTATCCTATTACTACAGGTGAATGAGGAATAAGGACATCTGTCAAATATGGTATTATCTGCCTCATCTCCTTTAGCTTTGGGACTAGCAGAGCTGCTTTGAGGTATCAGAAGAAAGCACAGCAAGATTTTTTAAAATCAGTCTGATTGCATACATAGTCAGAGTGCTTTCAGGTGGCACTTCAGCACAGAAAAGGTGAATTGATTTTCTTTGGTTTAGCCATTCAAGTCACAAGACAGGCTAAATACAAATGTAATAATTTTACAATGTATCCACTAGATGGTAGCCTATCCTTATCCTTTCCATTTACCAGTTACATCAAGACATTTTATATGATGACCAATGATCCATCTCAAGAAATCTCATTGTGTATATTTTTACTGTCAAGGAGATACTTGCCCAGTCGGTCCTAGCATGTGAGCAGGAAAATGCAACCCCTAAAAATTCCTCCTTGTCAGAAATGCATTTGCCCACTGTCCCAGTTCAAATCTAGTGGGAGGTTTTGGTGATCCTTAGGAAATATCCAGTATAAACTCTATAATTTTGGTATCTGCAGTTATGTTCTTGTTGTTATTTCAAATTCAGAACAGTTGTTCACATTGGTCAACACAGTGGTTTTCCTGATTACACTGGTACCTAACATTATATTTCTTATTTAAAACAGGTTTTCTAGGGCATGATTAGCCTTTTACTAAAGGTCAGATTTTATACAGAAAGTCTAAGAGGTTTTTCTGCATAATATTTTTGAAAGAGATAATCAATAGTGGGTCAATGTACAAGTCTTCCTCTGATCCTTCCAGAAGAAGATCAGGATAGTCATGAATTTTTGTGCCTCCTAAGCAAAATGCACTTCTTTGATCCATTTTTCCCAATACAAATAAGAAAATAGAGAGCAAAGGGGAGAGATACATTATTAAGAAGTATCATCCCTCTTCACAATGGTATCAATGTACTGACAAAGAGAAATACAATCGTCAAAGACTTTAAAGGAGAATGGAAAACAATAAAGATTACAGTATTTTGTGCTGTATGTGGCATACACTGACTGAAATAAAAGCATGCCACACAGCAGCTTTTCTGCTGTGCATGCCTCTAATCTCTGTCCTTGCAGTGCTGCCAGGTAGGAGGTCGCAGAGAGCAGCAGGTGTTTGACAGACCTTTCACTTTAATGACGTTGTATCAACATGCCACAAAATGTCATAGCTACCTCTAATTAGCTAATGCATAAGCATTTTCTATTCTACTCATAGGCATATATATATATATATAATATCTTCCTAGAAATTTCACTCCAAGCTGGTTCTACCAGCCCCTGTGAGGGACTGCAGATGTGTCTGAAGATCAAGGCTCTCTAAGGCCATTGACAGGTCTCAGATATTGAGGTTGAAGGTATTCAGGTGAAAACTAGGGACAGAAGACATCTTGGAGAGCCAGCATGAGCCCTCACTTCTGTTCAACACAGGGAGGTGACCATCAGCCATTGCAGTATGGCACAGATTGCAGTCTATTCTTAGCCTTGAAAGCACACTGACTAGATACAAGGATATTTCTAGAGCTGTTGTGTCACAAATTTCTCCCCTAAAACTTTTTTTTTTAATTAAAATTAACAGAAGCCTAATTGGCAGGATTCCTATGTGCAGATCTGGAAGTACATTTACACCCTAAATTGTTTTTACTCAGCAACTGAAAATGCTTCCCTAGTTTCTGCATCTCATTTGTATGATACACGGCAGTTAATAGAACACTTAGGAGAGTTATTAAAAATGCTCATTCCATACCATCTTTGCCATTTTTATATTATACCAAGGGGAGAAAAGCTCACTAATGCAATACTAAAGCCCTTCAGAGTTCTGACTACTGTAGTTTTTGTGCTTGGTTCATGTACCATGGGTTCATATAATGTGGTCTGAATGAAAAGAAGAGAAATATAAGGAAGGTCTTCTCTGACTTAAGCCTGTGCTTGGTCATTCAGTCAAGATCAGGTAGAAAGGAAGCTGACCAGGAACGTATGGCAAGTCCATCAATATTAATCTATAGAAAGACAACTATGGTTAAATATTACATTTCAATTATAAGGTATCTGTGCATTACCTGCTGTGGTGGGTTGACCTTGGCTGGCCACCAGCTGCCCACCCAGCCACTCTCTCACTCCCCTTCCTCAGCAGGACAGGGGAAGAAGATAATATGAAAAGCTCATAGGTCAAGAATAAGGACAGGGAGATTGCTCAACAGTTACTGTCATGGGCAAAGCAGACTCAACTTGTGGAAGATTAATTTAACTTATTGCCAATTAATAACAGAGTGTGATAGCGAGAAATGAAAAATAAAACTAAAATCACCTTCTTCTCACCCTGCCTTCTTCCCAGACTCACCTTCATTCCTGACTCTTCTACATCCTCCTTTCCAATGAGCAGTGCAGGGGAATGGGGGTTGCAGTCAGTTCATAGTGCTTCATCTCTGCTGCTCCTTCCTCCTCATGCTGTTCCCCTGCTCCAGCTTTGGGTTCCTCCCACAGGATGCAGTCCTTCATGAACTGCTCCAACACAGGTCCTTCCTACAGGCTGCAGTTCTTCAAGAACTGCTCCAGTGTGTGTACTTTCCAGGGGGTGCAGTCCTTCAGGAACAGACTGCTCCAGTGTGGGTCTGCCATGGGCTGCAGTATCTGCCAGAAAACCTGTTCCTGTGTGGGCTCCTCTGTGCAGGCCACAGCTCCTGCCAGGAGCCTGCTCTAGCTTAGACTTCCCATGGGTTGCAGCTTCCCTCAGGGCATGTCTGCCTGCTCCACTGTGGGGTCCACCACAGGACATGTTCCTCCATGGGCTGCAGGGGGACATCCTGCTTCTTCGTGGTCTATTCCATGGGCTGCAGGGGAATCTGCTCCAGCACCTAGAGCACCTCCTCCCCTCTTTCCTCACGAACCTTGGTGCCTGCAGGGCTGTTTCTCTCACATTTTTCTCTCTCTTCACTATTGCAGATGCTGTGCAGCATTTTGCTCCCTTTCTTCAATACACTATCAACAGAAGAGCCACCAGTATCACTGACAGGTTCAGCTTTGGGCAGCAGTGGGTCTATCCTGGAGCCAACTCCGGCTGACATGGGGGCAGCTCCTGGTCTCTTCTCACAGAAGCCAAACATGCAGCACCCCCTGCTACCAAAACCTTGCCACGTAAACCAAATACATCCACCTTTTATCACATCAGATAAAACTCCATATCTTTCTACATTTAGGATAAATATAGAGTTGCTCAACTGCTGGACTGAAAAGAATCCCTAGTGGGTCTCCTTCTCCTCTGCCTCTGATGCACAGATATTACAGGTCTTATTGTTACTACTGGATAATTCACAGTCTGAAGGACTGTCTCCTTCATTTCCTACATCCCCTGCCAGGGATATCAAAATCCCAGAAGAGAGTAAAATGGAGAAATGCAGCCAATTGCAAAATGTGTTCATCAGTTGTTAAATTTTAAGTGCTAATATCTGACACTAGGAAATGGAGGACTGTGTAGTGTGACCTCAGGCATTTTGTACTGGCACATGAAGAATGCAGCTATGCTGATGTTTAAGGAGAAGTCCCCAAGCAGCACTGTTGATCATTTAATGAAAAGTTCTGCTCAGAATTTAATTGCCTTTAAAAGAGAAATAGGTGAATACTATCCTGATTTTTAAAGAGAGGAAAAGAAAGTAGAGATTACACAGTCCCACAATAAGCATCAATCATGCTCATGCTGCAGCTACAGCATTCTATACACCTAGTTTTTGAAAGGATACAGCAGAGGCAGGAAACAAGATGAATAGGAGCCTGATGTGATTTCTGTATGAAAGGAACCAAAGAGAATGGGACCGTTCAGCACATGGAGATGCGCAGGAACAGGCAAATGGCTGTACTTAGAGCAGTACATTATGAAGAAGGAAAGTAAGATGCTCATAGTTATCAGTACATTGAATTATTCCGAAGGGCTGGTAAAAGGAAATACCTTCTACACACCCTGCAATTAGTCTCACTGTATCAAGATAAAATCAATGTAAATCCCTAGTATGATCCAAAAGAGGATGCTTCAGAGACTCCAAATCCTGCTCTGAATCTGAACTTTACAGCTAGAATGAACTTGAATGTTAAAGCTTGTCAGTGAGAGAACATATGTTGCAGAAACAAAAGCACACAAATGACATGTGTATTTACCTGCTTCCCTGCACTATACATGAAGGCCATAGTTGCTATTTCAGATGACATCACTTACCAATGAAGTCTGAAAAGGCAAAACCGTTTCAGAAGAAACCTTTGCCCTTGAGAGTGGCAGTGGCTGCAAAGGTAGCTGTAAGCAGTTAAGGACTTACTTGCCTCAGGAGGTCCTTAGAGGTAGAAGCTGTTCTTTAAATTTTAATCTTATTTCATCAAAAATAATGTAGAAGGGTCAGCAAAACCTAAATCCCAGTATTTATGCAAACCCTGATAAACAGGCAGCATCAAGCAGTGCAGTGTAGACTGGTGCACCCCTGTGCTCATTACCTGCCATTGATCACACACACCATTAGAAACTCCCCAGATGAACCCACATCAACAGAAACTTCCACCTTGTTAAAACAGAAGGCCAGTCCCCCTTCTTTGGGTGATCTTTCAACCCAGTGCTGGCATGCCAGCAGGACTACACAAGAACATCCTACCAGAGGATAAATTGCAAAAGATGGTGTGCAATCAATAATGGCTTGAAATAGTGATAGCTACAGCAGGGCAAAAGCTAACCCCCACTACAGACAAGCCCCAGCTGAGATCTAAAAGGCATTCAAAGTGGGCCGGGATGTTTTATTGGTAAGGCAGGTCAATCAACATGTAATTGATTTTAATTAGCACTCTGTTGAACCCTTCACATGCAGCCAGCTGTTAGGTCTATCACCAGCAGGTGAATTTCACCAAAAAAAAAAAAAAAAAAAAAGTAAAAAATACTTTCCTGCAACATAAAAAATTTAAAGTAATTGATTGCTAAACT
>JAVJGJ010000037.1:54499017-54509253 GCA_035590215.1 Microhierax caerulescens
AGGTCTAGGGAGGTTGTCCTCCCCCTCTGCTCTGCCCTGGTGAGGCCCCATCTGGAGTGCTGTGTCCAGTGCTGGGCTCCCCAGTTCAGGAGAGACAGGGAAGTACTGGAGAGGGTCCAGTGGAGGGCTACTGGATGGTTAGGGGGCTGGAGCATCTCCCTGATGACGAAAGGCTGAGAGAGCTGGGCCTGTTCCGCCTGGAAGAGAAGGTTGAGACTTACCAATATCTAGAATATCTTAAGGCTGCATGTCAAGAGGATGGGGCCAGGCTCTTTTCAGTGGTGCCCAGTGACAGGACAAGGGACAACGGGCACAAACTGTAGCACAGGCAGCTCCACCTGAATATGAGGAAGAGCTTCTTTACCTTGAGGGTGACGGAGCACTGGAACAGGCTGCCCAGAGAGGCCGTGGAGTCTCCTTCTTGGAGACATTCAAAACCCACCTGGACATGATCCTGTGCAACCTGCTCTAGGAGAACCTGCTTTAGCAGGGGGGTTGGATTAGGTGATCTCCAGACACCCCTTCCAATCCTGACCATTCTCTGATTCTGTGATTACAGCAAGATTTATAAACTAAACCCATTAATAAAACATGCAATGTTTTAAAGCTGGAGCTATCAGTGCCAAAATCCCACATTTAGATCATCCAGTCACCATGTCTCAGCTCCTGTCTCAAGCCCTTTAGAGTTTTCTATACAGAAGTGTCTACATCTTCAGTTTTAATTTCATTAAGAGCCTTGAAGGGCTGCCCTTGAGCACTTTTCCTCTTGACAGAGCTGAGCAGGTTGGCACCAATTTCATGCATGAGCCCCGCTGTTGCTCATGGAGCAGACATTTCTCCACACCTCTCCTATTTGCTTGACTCAACACAAAAAGCACTCTGAGTGCCAGCCCACAAGATGGAACTACATAAAGGCCACTCAAAGAGCAGCACGAGTGGTAAGGACACTGTTCCCTGTGCTGCTTTTCCAAAGTGTTAGCTGTCAGGGGGAGACCGAGAAATCCCTTCCTCTGCCAGAGAAAACTTGGAAGCAGCCTTGAGACCAGGTGATGGCAGCGCAAAGGGGGAACAGGAGCACTCATTACATCCTGGAGAAGCAGTCCCACTTAGTGTGGAGCAATTATGTATGAATCAGGTCCCAGAGAGAGAGAAAATCCTATTCTTAAGGAGGGATGGCCCTGAATGCAGTTCTTTATTCCAGCAAACACCTCACTTATTGAGTTTATGGCAAAGGTCTATCTTGTGCAAAAGGGAATGTCCACAGCAGGATGGAGAAGGAGCAGATGTGCACACCCCCATGCACAGGGCACTGCACTGGGTGGTAAAAACCACAGTTCAAATCATCTCAGGCAGCCAAGAAAAGGGTACAGAGATTGCCCCCAGGGACCTGAGCAGGACAGCAGCTGTGCTGCACAAGAGGGAGCAGATTCTCACTGGTCTTAAGAGAGGTTCCAGCGCTCCATTGCAGGAGGCAGCCGAGGATTTGGGCTTGTAAGAGGGTGATAAAACCTCTTTGTAGCATGAAGTAGCATGCCTACGTCCTGGAGCAGGTTGGACACTGCCCTGACATCTCTTGAGGAGAGACCAGCTCTGCCAGGCCATTGCAGACCCTGTTCAGCCCCCACTGTGCTGATATCCTGCATTTGCTGCCGGGGAAGCATGGGTCACTGAACCCAGGGCTGCCGATACAGCTCAGACCTAAGGACAAGGGAAGCTAAGGAAAAACATGCTGTTGCTGGGAGATTACAGAGACAGGAGCTTGGCCACTTTGGACCTTCACTGGCAGACATTTGGATGCTACAAAAAGCTACCTACCATCACAAGTTCTGAAAATTCCTGTTTGGGCTGAGAGCTGTGTACCTGGGTCCCGAGGTGCTTCCCATGTCCTGCACGTGCAGAAAGTCTGCGGCAGAGCTGGGGGTTTGCCCTGAGCCTCAAGCTGGAATGACTGAAACAGTTTTCTTCCTTCAGCTCACAGGAGACAAGAGAAAAATGTTTCTTGGCATTTAGTGCTCAGGCAGCCCCTGAGTTGTCATAGATTTAATTCAGATATACCAATAGTCCACAGACTAAACTGCATCAAATATCTAGGGCTACTGAGGAAAGGTAACCAGCATTTTTTCATGCTTTTATACATGAAAAAACTACAAAACTCCCTGGAAAAAAAAAAATCATTTGGGCAAAGCTTTTCCCATTCTTTAGGGGAAAAAAAAATTGTTCAATTTAATTTCTTAAGTTTTCCTTCTTGTTTTTAATGCAATCCAGTAATAGAGTATACAGACTTTGTCTCAGACAAGTAATAATTACTCTGTGGATGAAGGATTTACAGTCAGGGCATTTAATAGGGAACTTTTTGCATATACTCATTTCCAAATACATAAATAAATAATCTCAGAGGCAGCTAACTCAGTATTAGTAGCTGAATTAAACTTGCATATTTCTGAAGTTCACAGTCCCATTGCCTGAGGAAAAAGTAAGAGAGTGAGAGACATTATAAAAGTGGCAGAGAAATACTGAATTGCTTGGAAAAGCTGCCTTTCCCCTTTTGGTGCTAGCACTTCTGTGACAGCACCCAGCAGAGCCTGGCTTTCGTACCAGAATGGCATTAAAATGTAATTGCTACCAAGGTGACCAGCCTGATACATGGCTCTGCGTTGTGGGGATTTTTTTTCCCTGGATGTGAAAGAGAAGAGAAACCCTTAACTGAATCAAGCTGAAATGAAGAGACCACAGGCCACAGGCCAGAGCAGCTTGAAAGAAAAGATGAGGTTAAAAGCTATGTTGTGTGAGATCCATTTTGCCCCCTTTTCTATTCACTTATCACCACCTACACAATGACTAGTTAAATCCTCATGGGGATAACCACCACATAGATTTTTTCTGGCAGCTAAAGTGAAACTTTATTAATTTGACAGCATCTCGGATAAATTGCATAGAGATCTAGAATGCAAGATTTCCCTGACAAAAAACACAGTTTCAAAGAAACTCAGACAACTCCATCAATAGCAACTGATACAGCTGAATATCCAGGGGGAATGTATAAAGCAGCAAAAAGCTTTTCCGGGGGGGTCAGAAGATTGCCTGTAAGAAATGTGTGATAAATGTAGATTTCAAAATGACTCTACATTTGTTTGTGCATGGAAGTCAGCTGAAACAGTAAACTGGACCAATTTTGAAATTTAAAAAATTTATTTCAGCAGCAAATATCTGCTTATTTGTTCAAAAGGGAAAAGGGGAATTGCACAAGGTTGCCAATAGAAATTTGGAAGACAGTCTGAAAATAAATCCTGGTGGTGTCAATATGGAATTTTGTAAGTTGTGCCAAAAGGGGAGACCATTTTAGGCACAGTGGAATGACAAAGATAGCTCCTACCTGGAAGAGCTTACTCTGACCAGCAGGGTTTGAGACTCATTTTTCTTTGCCATTTGGCTTAATGATTCTATAAATGTATAAAACAGCTCCACTGTTACTATTATTATAGTAGTATCATAATTTACTATTTGATCTACAACTCTCACTTGACTACTACTCAAAAAAATGATGCTGTGGTGGGGAAGCAGGCTGAGTCTCTCACACAGTGTTTCCTCCCTGGAGCAGGAGTTGTGTGACTGGAAGCCAGAATCAGCTTCTCAAATCTGCTTCTGGGGCAGACAGTTTAAACAGGCCTTGTGTATGGAAATAAAGAACAAGTTCAGAAAGCTGGGAATGGATTACACCTCTTGGTTTATCACCTGTAGCCCATGGCTCTCTCAGACACTAGTGTCTGAAAAGCCCTTTCAGAAGCTCATCAAGTACCATCTTCTAGTCTGGTGGGGTTTTTGACCTCACTGTTTAAGGGCTGATCCAGCATCTAGTTTTGTGAAAGTCCTTTCTTGTGTTTAACTCCCTCCCAGCTTTCATTTTCTGAGCATAAGCAAGCAAAAATCTTCTGGTATTTTCTATTATGAAAAGCTCCCCCACTCCTCATACCATCACAGCATCCCCTTACAGTACATTTTCTAGGTTAAGTTCACCCTTCTTGAACTGAGGTGACTCAGGCTATATGCAACACTCCACTTTAAAACCATTTCACTATTTATAAGTACTTATAAATAGTGGTTTACCCAATAGTTATTTGTCTGGGAACGTAAGATACAGTCCCAGCCCCTAGAGGTTCTCAAGCCACCTCTTGCACTAAAAAACACACTCAAAAATATATGGCAAGACCATTGGTAAATAAACAATTATAATGCTCTCACTTCTGACCCTCTGAGCTTGCATTTTAGTCAGGCTAATTGCTTATTGAAAAGGGGATATGTGGGGTCATTTTTTGACAATTAATCTATTTAGTGACAGTTCTAAACTCACAGTTACTTCCCTATTTCAGTTTAATATGTGAACAAATGAGTCTCCATTCTAGCCTTCTGAAATGATCATGTTGGGTTATTTGTCAATATATGTATTGGACAGTGTGTTTGTCCAACAGGTGTGCTGAACATGGAAAACTATTAATTATGTCCATATTTTTCAGGATAATTTTAATTAACCTTCATGGCAAATCAAGACGTTTCCTGTTCCAATAGTCCCACACTGACACCATCTCAAATGTAGTAATAATTTACAGTTGATAAAAGAAGTACCAGTCATTTAGTGGTGGTCTCTAAGCAGGGAATCAGAAGACAAGCTATTCCTAGCTTGCTTGCTTGCCTACAATATGAATAATGATTCTTTTACACCTCAGTTGGTTTTGAGCATGTATGCATATTTTCTTCTTGCCTTGCCTCCTTGGATTTTAAGGTGATTGGGGCATAGTAAACTACATTAGCAAGTAATTTGGCATAAAAGGTATGTAACCATAGAGCAAAACTGTCAGAACTGGGGACCCAAGAGCCGTGCTATGCATCTCTCATTTTGTGTAGCATATTTTGTCCTATGCATTTTATTCCAGTCTGATTCAAAGCCCCAAAACCCCATTAGCAGCCAAAGCACTTATGTTTCTGGTTCAGTTTGGTTCAAAACCAATCCAGTTTGCTTTCTTGAAAACCATTCATTGATGCAAACCAGACTGTGGTAAGTACAGGTGGCCAGGAGACTGCTTGAAAACTACACTCTTGCTCTGAGTGAAAACATTATAGTGTATAGCCATATGCTCTTTCATTGTGTTTTATGTTGTAAATGATATTAGGCTGGAGCTTTCAAAAGTTAAAGCAATATGAATAACTTAGAAAGACAGAGCAAATAGCAATACATGAAGAAGAGGTAGAATGATATGCTCCATATAATGAAAAAAACATCAGAGCAAACTTATGCACAAAGTCAGCCTTATTAATCAAAATATGTCAGTTTGGGAATGTTTGCAATCTTGATAGAAAATGCTGGCATTCCTGAAACTATATCTTTCTGAGTTAGTTCTTCACTTCATGATAATTATTTTTTTCTCCTTCACTGGGACACAAAACCGAATATTAAAATACTAGAATTTGGCATAAGCCACAGTTTCCCCTTTTCAGTCAGTAACAAGTCCTTTTTTTCCTAAAAAATATATAGACTGGATATTTTTATCATTTTCTACCAAACATTTTGTTATTTGAGATTGTGTTTTTTCATGAGTAAATAACATTGGGAACATTGGGCCAAAAACTGTCATTTGCATCTTGCAACTCCAAGAAAGAGCCAGTAATTCAGAAGACAATGGCAAAAGCTAGATCAAACCCAAGATCTTAAGAGGTCTCCTCTTCAGCATCAAAGCCATCCGACCGCAGCTGTTCCTGACTACCAAAGCAGGGCTTGATCACTGGGAATCAAAGGTCACAGTGACGCAAGCTGTATCTCCTGTCTTCTTCAAATACTGTAGGAACTTGTTGATATTTTGGAGTGAAGTAGGAGAAAATTTTGCTAAGAAGCAGCTTATTTCATAGAATTCACTTAATTTACTTGAAATCTTTTGCTTTCCTTAGATTTGTTCACCTAAATGGTAACTTGTGAATCTATCTTATTAAGGACTTGATTTTTGCCATTATGTGTGGAACACTTTCTGACAGCCACTGTCGCATAGGGTAACATTTGTATATAGTAAATGGAGGCTTAGCAATTGCATATCATCGTCTACCCCAGAGAAACAAAAAATGATGATTCTTGATGCACACAGATGGCTTTTTATCTTCAGGGAAATACCAAGCAATTCTCTTTGCACCATCCTCTAATGCTGTTAATGTTCATAATTACTATATGTTTTCATAACAGCATATTAAGGTTTTTTCTTCTTTATGAGCATTTTCATTAGCCTTTGTTTACTTCCTAAAATGAACCCAAGTTCATTTCAGTTCACTGCCACACTTTCTTTTCTTCACACTTCTAACTACCAAGTTGCTTTATTTTAATCTAGGGCCTTAACAGGCTTAAGCTAAGGCCTGTTTAAGGCTATGGCCTGTTTAAGTGGCTCCTTCACTTGGGTCACAACAGCCCCACACAGTGACACAGGCTGAGGCAGAGTGGTTGGAAAGTGCCTGGTGGGAAAGGGACCTGGGGGTGCTGGTCAACAGCCGGCTGGACATGAGCCAGCAGTGTGCCCAGGTGGCCAAGGTGGCCAGCAGCATCCTGGCTGGTACCAGAGATGGTGTGGCCACAAGCAATAGGGAAGTCATTGTCCCCCTGTACTCAGCACTGGTGAGGCTGCACCTTGAATATTGTGTTCAGGTTTGGGCCCCTCACTTCAAGAGGGACATTGAGGTGCTGAGTGTGTCCAGAGAAGGGCAGCAAAGCTGGTGAAGGGTCTGGAGCACAAGTCTGATGAAGAGAAGATGAGGGAACTGGCGTCATGCAGCCCAGGGAAGAGGAGATTCAGGAAGGATTTTTTTGTTCTCTATAACTCCCTGAGGGGAGGTTGTAGGCAAGTGGAGGCCAGTCTCTTCTCCCAAGTAAGAAGAAATAGGATGAGAGGAAATGGCTTTGTGCTACGCCAGGGGAGGTTTAGATTGGATATTAGGAAAAAATTATTCTCCAAAAGGGTTGTCAAGCATTGAAACAGGCTGCCCAGAGAAGTAGTTGAGTCCCCATCACTGGAGGTATTTAAATGATATGTAGATATGGTGCATAAGGACATGGTTAAGTGGTGGACCTGGCAGTCCTGGGTTAATGGTTGGACTCAGTGGTCTTAAGGGTCTTTTCCAACTTAAATAATTCTATGATCCTGTGATTCTAAATGTCTGCTGAATGGTACCACCTCCATGTGAAGCTAGAAGGGCCAGAGATTTGCAGGTTTTAAGCTAGGTGTGTCACTTGCCAGGGTTAGGTAAAAGGTCCTGTATAATCAAGTTTGGGCAATGGATGCCCAATGATTTTATCTTCACAAAAGGTTGTTTGTTCTCAGAACGTTTACCTGTTGGTGTCTAGATTACTTTGTTTATAAAAAGAGATTTAAAGAGTGAAAATAGTCTGTCCCTTCTGAGGCATCTAGATGGAGGATGAATTCAGCTCATTTTCTTTGCACCATCAAGACATATCTGGTGGCATATCAGATGTACCATGCATACACCTCGTGAAAGCCTCAAGAGTAATGCAAACCCAGGAGCTTACATATGAAAGCAGTGGGAACATTCGGAAAGACAATATTTCAGCCTATCAGTCTTGATAAAGGCCCAGATGGGTAAAAACGTCAGCTTTATGTGCGTGTTCCAGCCACTCTCAATCAATCTACTTTCGTATGTAGGTTACTGAGTGTGTCTGCCCCAAAGCCTTGAAGGCTTTAAATCTTGTGCCCAGAGTGATGCCATTATTTTAATGATAAAATTGATCCAGGCAGACATCAACTTTCATTTTCATGGTGCCAGACTGGTGGGATTGTACTTTTCAGCTCAATGGTTCTAGAAATTCACATTGCAGTGGTGATGTATTAAATTGATTCTCCTTTGCTTTATATATCACTAACACTGCACAGGAGAAGTGGAGGGTTTTTTTCCTTTCTGCCTACATTTGATATGATGTAACTGAAGTGCTCAAAACCAAGGGACTTTAATAATCTTTCCCCAAGGTCTTACAGTGAGTCCAATTAGTGTACTAGATTTCAACCATTGTATTATTAAATGCACTGGAAAGGATTCGGTGATGAAGAGAGAAAAATAACATTTTAAGGCCTGATGTGTAGCATACCTTCCCTTTTTTCTTGTCTTTTCTACATTTCATTCTGCCTCTTAATTTTCTCTTGGAAGTTCCACCTCTATTCCTATAGCCTCTACTACCATCATATATTGTATTTATAACCTGTCTTATAAATGCTTTTTTGTCTCCTTCACATCTTTTCCATTTCTCTCAAAACACTCCTCATAAGCTCCCACCTCTTGTTCACCCCAAGCAGACATTATCTGGCAAGCTGTCCTGTCCTTGGACTCTTCACCACCAGTACCTTGCCAAATCCTCATACAGTAGCATGGTTCTGGGCAATCACAAAAGTGAACTACAGGACAAAATCACTAAGTGTCTTTTCTGCACAATAGAAGACAGAATGAAATCTGCAAGCAAGTAACAACCTCTCTTCAAAGGAGCAGACACAAAGTTGAGGTACAGTGTTGTCCAGTTAGGTGGTGGTTTCCATAGTGTGAGGGCTCCTTGGTAGTCAAGCAGCATGCTGGGGTCAGAAAGGCAGAAAGCTGTTCTTGACACTATCACACATCTCAAACCCCCTGAGGATTTGCAGGCCACCAGCCAGTTTTGGTTTATATCCATCTTCTTGTCAGACATTGAAATAACCTTTTCTGTGAGATACTCGAATTTACCCACAGATTTAAAACTTCACAGATCCATAGGGATTTGGTCAATGAGTGGTGTCCTTCTGTCACCTACAATTCCATTTTATTTTACAGATTCCTTCCCAGAAAATAACTGCAAAAATAAATACATTTTAAGTTTTTAAAACTTTATAGACATAAACAAATGCCTCTATATTTACATGCTAGAATCATAGCACCTCTGTGCATCCATGATACCCAAAATTCATGTTTGTTGCAGGGAGAAAAACATTGTTCTTAAATCCTTGAGGCATCAAAAACATTACCAGGGGATGACTTTTGGTTTCTGTAGAACTCTACTGCTTCCAGTTCTATCAAAGTCTGTGACACTTCTCCTGAGGATTTGCTACTGCAGAAACACAGGTGTTAATCCTCAGCAACTCTGCGTGTCCAACCCATTGTGAAAATTACAGAAAACAGAGCTTTCTAATTCATTCTGTACTTCCCACTGCATCCAAGGGAGCAGCTCTCCAGCATTGTCCCATTTCTTCTCCCTGTTTCCTTCCCTGATGTCTCTTGGACTTTACAAGGCAGACAGAAGTCATAATGCTGCATATCTACCAAAAGCAGGGAGTCCCGGAGTGCAATAACTATATCCTACTGTGAAGATCCACCGCCAGTAAAGCCCCTTAACCTAAGCAAGTTTATACAGAGGTTCCCCAAAGTAGAATAGTCTCAAATCTATTTTCTTAATAGAAATAATTGTTCAAGCAGCTTGTGAAAGTGGGAGTAAATGTTGATGTTGAATTCTAAAGGGTAAGACGGAAAATTCCTTTCCTTACTGAGCAATGACTGAGCAATGTTTAGCTATTCATGCAAACCATTTATGCTTACCTGTAACAGGGAGGAAAATCAGACTGTTAAATACATTTCCCATTTCACTAGCCTCATACTAGAGTTTCATAGCTGAACTTCTCCAGTCTAAGTCCATAATTTAAATAACACTGAAACATCAAAACAAATCAAGCTTTGCTTCCCAGAACCACAGGATGCCTTAAAGTCTAGATCCAAACCCAAACCACCCCACAGTTCTGAGAATCTATCCTCAGAGTTCTGTGCTATCTAACACATAATTATTTGATCAGGAAGCCATGGCATCAGGGGTGTGAAGAGTGTTATCTATCATATCTAAAGCAAGTCCATTGACACTTGAGGCTTCTCAGGCCATTCTGGATTAATATTGTTGAAATTCTTACGCCACTTGGCCAATAGAATTTCAGTGTTGCCGAGGTTACTTTTTGAGACGGAAAGCTAAACAGTACACGAAAATTAAAAAGATATTATATTTCATGTTTCAATTTGTTAAAAATAGTTGTGTTACGTTTCCTTATTTGATAAAATAATCCGTGCTCGAAGACCATAATTGAACTAAGATGAAGAATACAGAATATATTTGATTTCAAATTAAATACTTTAGTTTACAGTACGTAATTTGGAGAGAACGTATACAATCGTCGATTTCAGTGGCGTGAA
>JAVJGJ010000037.1:54509353-54526729 GCA_035590215.1 Microhierax caerulescens
AATTTCACTTCTAAACTATCAATCTTACTTCTCATAGTCCTTTCTTTCATCCTATTTTCCTTCAAAATTCTCTCTCTTTTTTCATGTCCTTCTTTACCTATTAAAAAATAAGTTGAGCTAACACAACATTTACTATTGCCATGACATATATCTTCATGGTGGACCACATCCATTGGCAATACTGTATCTGACTTGTTTTCATAGATTTATGGCATAGACTATATTCCACTGTTTGTGCGGTACAGCACAACAAGGCCTGATTTTTCAGTTGGCCCTTATGAATTATGGATAATTATTAAGTATGATTAACAAACAATACTAAAATTTCTAGAGTATCCCTTCTCACCAAGATCTTGATGCAAAGATGACTGAATCTAGAGGAAAGACTCCTGCTGATGTGAATGGTCCTTACATTTTAGATCTGGGCACTGTGGTTGATATAGTCCAAAAAAAGAACTCACCACTTGGGAAGCCAATGTACACTTAAATCAAATCTTTTGAGGATCAGTCATCTCTATACTCAGCTCTGCTCAGTGACATTTAATAATGGTGTTACAGATTTCCCAAAGTAGCCTTCTTTATCTGCATGAAAATGTAAAGAAGCAAATACAGAAGCAGCTTGTTGTATTATGAAGAGGGTAGAACTGTGCAGATTTTACCACAATGATTCTTTTATCGCCTTTCAATTTAACATTCAGAGTTGGTACTTTTGAAATAGAAAGCAGTTTTCTTAAGGGATAACAACACTGCAGGGCTTGGAATTACACAACTGAATAAGAATATCGAGAAGGCTGCATACATCTCCCAGTCAAATACTTCCAAGTAACCATCATCGGTAACTGAACATAGTCCCCCATCCCATCCTGATGTGAATATGGTTTTCAGAAAGTACTGGCTTATGCGGCACTGTTGCAATAAAAATATTTATTTATAGACTTTTAATAGTTTCTCTGCCACAATTGCAAATTCTGACTTCATTCTCATGCCCCACTAGGGCATTATTGGCTTATGGAGGAAGTACAGAAATATGAGGGAAAACAACCCATTAAAAAAAATAAAGGAAAAAAGTCTGATTGATTTCATCGGTTGATATGAATTACTTTGTGGCTTTCCAAAGCATGATGTAAAGCATCAAATCAAAGTTGTCCAATATATCCTGCAAGTTCTGGGATTTCCAACAGGCTGGTAGGTACTAACTTCTCCCAAGACTATGACCTACTGCTGAAAGAGTACTGAGATCCCTGAGGTCAGCTCCAGTGGGACATGGAGCTCATCTGGCATTTTGTGGATTTTGTGTTAGCTGTTGTGCCCAGGACATCTCTCTGCCCAATCAAGCACTGAGAAAAAAGACCTGACATGAGAGAGCCCAAAAGTAAGATTTCAAAAAAATGCCAATATAGGAAAAAAACATGAGATGGACGGGGACAGTGTGGGGAGACATGTTTTGTAGTGATGGAGTTGCAAGAACTCCACACTTTAAGGCAGCAATAAGGCAAAAATCCACAGTGAAGCACAATAACTATTTAACATGAGACTGACTAGATCGCTACAGATATAGTGATTACTAGATCACTGTAAATGTATCAGTGACTGCAAACAAATTAGAAGTTTAAAAACTAGGATGGACAAGATGAAATGCCTGGTTTAAAATGGAAGTATCCCTATATTCACACTTATAATTTAGGGGTGTAAAGATGGTCAGTGAGACATTGTAATGTTATGATACAAAGGAGAGTCAGTCAAGACGTTGATTTATTTTTCAAAGTATTAGACAATATAAGAGTAAATCGTCATCTTAGAAATAACTTGGAATGTGGCTTGGAATTCCACGCATGTTAGGAGTGCAGAATTATAGTCTTCCACAACCTGCTGAGGAAGGGAGATTAACAAATCTGTGAAGGCATACAATGATCCCACATAAACATGCTACATCTCTGAGTCAGTTGTAACACACAGGCTGATTTTCAGACATGAGAAACAACTCCGCCTTGGAGCAGCTAGTCTGAGCACTTGGAAGAAGAGGAGTGTATTGCAGTTTAACTTGGTTTTATGTAAGGCTTAAAAAAAGGTTTAGGATGCAACTGTGTCCCTATCACAGTGAGTATAATGCCTTCAAATTCAATGTCTTTTTCTTTCACAGGAAAAAAATTTTACAAATCACACTAACTAACATTTGATTTTTAAAAGTAGAGCTACATAATAATGAGGAAAAAAATTAAAGCAAAATGAAGTGAGCTGCTAAAATAGACAAAATGCTTTCTGCTGTTGTAGAGGCTGCCTAAAGACTCCACATCAGAAGTTCAGGTTAACATGGTATTACTCCAAAAGATCCAGACTTGCCAATATGGATGAATGTTACAATAAAGGAGATCATTATGAGTAAAAAGACATTTGTAAAAAAAAGGAAATTCATGCATAGGTGAGGAAATAGACCAGAATATGAAGTTTTAAATATAAAATATATATCTATGCATGCTAAAATAGAATATATACTAATTCAATACAAGAAAGACTGAGGAGCATCTACCTCTATTAGAAAGCAGAAAGCCTCCAAGCAAGTTCATGAGATCAAAAGTCAAGACAAGCACATCACATAAAGCTAAGTGACTTACTCGTATCAGCATGCACATCAGAAGCCAGGAAGTTTTCACACCACAGTAACCCTACATGGGTAGTGAGACTGAAAGATGTATTGCAAAAAAACTGTCAGTGAAGATATTTCAGATCAAATTAGTAATTCAAATTGTAACATACCAGGAGGTAGGGTTTTGTGGTTTTTTTCTTTTTTATCCAAAAGCTCCAAAAGAACTCAAATATGAAGTTGATTAGAACTGATTTTAGTTTGAACAACAGTTTATCCAAATAGTCCTGTTCCATAACACAGGACTGAAAAATGGGAACGCTGACACTAGTCTTTAGGAAAGCCTTGCAGGGGTGATTCTGGGAACTACAGACCAGTAAACCTGACCTCTGCACCAGGAAAATGCTAAAAGCTATAATAAAAAGTGGAATTAGCAGACAGAGAAATAAATAAACTTGGGGACAAGTCAACACCTATTAGTTCTTTTGAATTGATTTTGAAGAAGTCAATGAGCATACCAGTAAGTGGCATTCAGTTCATTTAGTAAGGTTTGTTGGTGGCTAAAAAGCATGCTGAAACTTCCAGCTCACAAACCCACTAGGCTTTCAGTTGATGGAAGATGGATGTCTTTTCTGGTTTTATAAGGCAGCACATGATGATTTCCTAAGGCTCTCAATGATAACCCTGTCTCTGCTCCACCAAAGTAAATGGGAGTCTTGCTAGGAGCAAGACAAGTTTTTTCTGTTTTGCCTATGCATTTGCAGTGGCACATCTTTCCTCCCTTTGGAGTGCTTCCATATGCACTTTATTTATTAAGTTTTTTGTCTTCATTTTAATGAGATATTTTTATTTGAATTCTATTTTTCAGTTGCTTATCACCCCAAGTGCCTCTGCAGGAGAGTAGGGCATACTGTGCCCTTTATAAATTAAGTATTAATTGTATGATTAATTATTATCATTTCAGATCCCTGGAAGGTTTTATACAAAGACAGTTAAAATGCATATATTCTCTAAGGTATGTCTCTAGTGTGATTATGGACTTCATACTTAACAAAGCTATTGATTTCTTTCATGTACTCTAGTCTATAATACCATGTTCTGTACCAAATAGACAGTATTTTAATGTGTTCCTCCTCTTCGTGATATTTTTGTATAAATTTTATGTATAAGATTTTATGGAAAGGAAAAAAAGAAAGATGTATATAATTTCTCACACGGAGACAGAAATTTGTTTCCTGAAAAAAACCCTGCTCCCTTGGGAAACAGGGAAATTGTACTTAACCTTTGTTTTCATTAGTTGCTCTATTACCATTTTGCTTCTATGCAATGCAGTGGTGACTTCAGTGAACATTGCAGGCAGCAAAACGATTTGCACTCATAGGTGAACTCAGAAGAAACCTTGCAGATATCTTCAAGCAAGGTCTGCTTTGGCTGTGGTTGCCACCTCAACAGCAGCCTTGGGTCATGGGGAATTCACACTCTGTAATTTATTTCAGAGGTGCTTGTGAACCCTTTTGGATTTTCATGCCTCCCAATTTTCCTTCAGAAGCTGAAGAGCAGCATCTGCCTGTTGGAGGGTGAGTACAACCCTCCCTGGGCTTGGGACACCCTGTGCTCATCCCACCACTGGGGATTCACAGCATTCAAAGGGAAGAACCTCCCTCTGAACATTTTCTTCCCTTTAGTAAAGCTATGAAGACAAATGCTTATGAAAACCCCAAAAGACAGAGATGAAGTGAGTGCCACGGGAATTCAGGCTGACAGAGAAGAGCAGGGGGCATGGGCTGGAGACCTTTCTCCACAGAGCTTCTCCAAAAGTAACTGTCCCACATGACAACCCACACTCCTGGGGACCACAGACACAGAAAACCAGGGAGGGTCTGGCCACATCCTTTTTCTGTCTGACTCAAGTGCTGTTCTGTTCCTCCTCCTGATCCTCACACGATGGTGGTGAGAGGGGAAGATCTTAACTAAAAGGTTCAATTTGAGAGAGCAATTGACATTCTCAGCAGTACGCAAAGTTTATCTAATCCTATCAAACCTTATTGCTACTGCCCTAACATACATTCATCAGCAATAATCAAAAAAATATGAAACTACACAACATCTCCTCCCTGGGGAGAGGGTTGTTCCAATTTGCAGACTACAAATATTTTTTTCAAAAAGCAAAAAAAAAGTCATCAATTCCTTTAAAAATGATCTTGTTTGACAATATGCAACGTCTCCTCCTCATGCAAGAGTTTGGATGCCATTCGCCTCACTGACAATTAACCCTCCACCCTAGAAGGAGAAACCCATCTGCTTGTATGTCTGGTTTTTAAACCATTTGACACTGGTAAGTTTAGCTAAACCATCTTGGCTGCATTTCTCAACTGGAGTCTGTGTTCTATTCTTGTAGGTGTTTTAGAAGCCACATTAGAACCTTCTGCTGCCTCTCCTGTAGTCTGTGTCTATAGGCAGGTGACAACAAGGTAACGGACAAGCACATTGTGGTAAATACCTGCACTACCAATTTCTGTTTTGTACGATGTCTTTTATTTTTTTAAGATAATGTACAACCTTTGGTTGTGTAGTAACAAGCTTTGATTAAATCAGCCATTTTATTGCAAATCATGTCACTAATCATCTTCATTTATTTACATATGTTTACATGAAAAATAATATTTTATCGTATTAATAACTACAATGTGATGAAAGCAGTACTGTCTGACTGAGTTGTCCTAGTGGTCCAGGGGCCAGTACCTACCTCTAATTGGGGTCAGACTCTAGATTTTGTGCAGAATTAGATATGGGTAACAGAGCTGTATATTTACGCCTTAAGGTTGTTTTGCTCTTCAGTATCAGGCTGGAGAAAGTGGCTGTCTGTGCCTATGCCTGTGCTCCCACTGAGACAAGTCAGAAGCGAGGGGAGACAAGGCTGTCCTTTCATCCTAGCAGCAGGGCTAACCACTGCCAGGCATCAGCTGGTGCTGAAATGTGGTATGGCGGGTAAGTAAGAGCAACTCTCCATAAAATTATGAACTATCACAATCCAGCTGTCACCACTGAGTTTGAAGTCCCACTAGAGAGATGGAAAAACACTGCTAGAGAGCAACCAAGTCAGTCATACTTTAGGTACTCAGCAGCCCAAGTAACCATCACCTGGAGGAAACATCTTCAAATGACCTACTTGTGCAATGGGAGCTGGAGTCCTGGTCTGGACTCACGCAAGGAACCAGAGCGAAGGAAAAACTTCTTCATTCCGAGCAGCTTTAACACGAGTGTGAGTACTGCTGGACGGGGAAGCCTTCAGTTCACAGGTCACTCTGCCCAGCAGAGCTGGTGCAGGGAGAGGGGTGGCAGGAGACATGAACACCAGAGCTCAGGGCCAAGCCAGCTGCCCTTGCTTGCCTTTGGTGCCTAGATTTGAGGTGCTCTCCCACTGCATGTCCCGCAGTACCATGTGAAGCACTAACCCAACGCATGCAGCTTGCGCTGAGCAGTTGCTGGAAGCAGAAAGCGGCAGGAGAGGAAAGGCATTGCAGACATCACAACGAGGGCGCAGGGCCCACAGAGGACTGCGGTGTCAACTGACCACAGCAATACCTCCACTGTCCTTCTCTGGGGCCAAAGAGATCATCCTCAGCTCCCAAAGCTCAGCCCTGCTGGCCCTGAGCCAGCCCAGACCCCTGCCCCAGCTATGCCCCTCATGCCAGGGGACTGCTGATGAGCCACTTTGCTGCACTGCCGCTCGCAGCTCAGCCACACCCTGGTCCATGTCATCACCTCGGTGACACATCCAGGAACGGCTGTGGCTAACGGTAGGTAGTGGTTGTAAAGCAGGGGATGTTCATGGGCTTAAACTTTAAGCTCTGTCCCTAAAATGAATTGAAAGCATCTGGCTGTTTTGCTGTTGGTGGGTAATGATGCAGCCCCGTCACAAGTCCAGATGTGATTCTACATTCCTGCAGCTGTTCTGGTGGGAGTTTCAACACCCGAAACATCTGCTACTGGGAATCAGAGGCACGATACTTACATGATCTTTTAGGGCTGTTATTTTTATATGTTTGCAATTTTGTTTTTTCCTTTCCTTTGGAAAATACATTTTCTTTCTATAACGTCATTCTCCATTTGTCTGGCAGTGACGGCTCCCCCAGTGAGAGGGGATCCTCATGTAAAGTTGTGCTATGCAGCACTGGGCACAAACCGCAGCAGATTTGGGGTGTCACAAATGAGGTTTATGGGGGTCAACACTGCAGAACGTTATGGTCTGTCATGTAAATATATATGTAGAGAGATGCTAAAATGAAGTCATTACTGTCGGCTGCATAAATATGTATTTAGACCATCTTAATAATACAGAAATGCCCATCTATCAGGCAATTAAATATTTAGACTGTGGGAGAAAAGGCTGTTTTGACATCCAGTAGTTACTTACATGCGTTAAAAAAAATAAGCCGTCGAGGCAAAAGACATGAGAAGATCATATCATGACTTTACAAGGACAATAAAGGGAAGATGAAGGTGTGCAGGAGAAAGCGAGCTCTGGACTGTGGGGAGTTGGTAAAGCCTTATAGTGCCCAGACTGATCTACTGAATTTTGTAGGGGGAAAAAGGCAGTCCAGCTGGGACCTCTAAATACCAGGATTAATCCTGAAGTGAAAGTTCATTTTTATATTACTCAAACCCATTAGAAACAGATTTTCTAATGGAAATGCTGACTTTGCACTGTAACACAAGCGGTCAATATTATAATTTCTTATTTCCTGTTACTAGGGACAGTTAATACACTGTAAAGAAACAGAGGACCTGGAAAATTTATACAAGAGACTATATTGTGCCATTCATTACGACTCTAATAATCACACTTTGGTTCTCATTGCGTGACTTGGTGCAGGCTCACCAGCCCCCTGCATCTGGAAGCCATCCCTTGCCCTCCCACTTCAGGCAATTAATCCTACACCTTTTAGGTGCTGCAGAGGACATGCTACCCCATGAGCTCTTCTGCATGCTGATCAGCTCCCAAGCACCCATGAAAATGATGATCATCATGCCTCTGGTCCCCATGTTACTGTATAGAAGTGAGGCACCAGGAGGCCATGGTGGTGGTCGCTGGTGGCAGGGTCCACCTGCATGGGACTGGCAGGCAGCACTACCTTCAGGAGAGAGGAGAAAAAGCCCAAGTAGGTGATAAGAGCAGTTGGGGACACCAAGGACAAGGTGATAGGTGCAGCAACTGAACAGGGCGGAAAAGGCAAGGAACGAGAAGATGGAAATGGTAGGTCAGAAAAGGAAGGAAGGCAGCCTGGAAAAAACTGTTGCCCTCAGAAACATTGCTTTATTCACGCAGTCCATGGTGGGGCTGTCTGGAGAAGAGCCACTTCTGGACAGGGTAAGGGCTCCTGGGAAAAACTGGGAAGCCCTGATTTATCCGCCCCAGCATAGGGAAGTAATGAGGTAATGGAGCTGAAGGGGGAAGCAGGGGAGCGAAGGGAAGGGCACATCAAAGGGATCAAGCAGAAATATTATCTTCTTTTGCAGTAGGGGAGGAAGCCCCCATTTAACTTTTCGATGTTTTCTTTGGATTGTTTTCAAACGAGGCACTCTGGGTTGGTGCTACATCTCAGGCAAAGAAACTCCAGCAAAGCAAGCCCAGCTCCTCGCTTTGGCATCTCAGTCAGCAGTAATTTATATCGCTGTTCCTCCTTAATAAAATCCATCGTGCACTCCAAAAGAGTAACTAGGACACTTAGTTTTTATTCCACATGCATCTCATTTGTCTTCAGCAGGTTCTTCCATAATCTCATCATTATTGCAATCACCCTCTGAGGACAGCTGACTTGCATTAATCAGCTAGGCCTCTCATCCCTCACTAGATTCTTTACAGTTTTACTGTGCCCTTGGGCATCCTAACTTTACTTGAAAAATTAATAAACCTCCCCTCTCTTATCTTACCTTATTAATGTCTGTCTTTGTAACCCATTATCCCTGCATCTCTTTGGTGACCATTTGAGGATGTGGTTACCACCAAAGGATTGTGCCCTGGTGAGGCAGCACACAAGAGTGCCCTACATAATTGAAAAAAAAAAAAAAAAAAAAAAGAGTGGGGGTGATGAGAGAAAGAAGGGAAAAGACCATAAAAACTTTCAAGTTCAACATCATTGTTTACAAGACAGAATAAAAATATAGGAATTGCTAAGAACCCAATGTAGACTATTAAGACTCATCAAATAGTTCCTTCTTGCCTTATTCCTCTTTCCAAGCAAGCAGCCCCTTGCCCTGCAGCCTCCCCCATGCATTCCCCAGTTCTCACCGATCCCCTCCTGCTCCCTTTCCCTCTGATGTACCCTATTAAACCTGACTCAATCGTTTCAGATGTTTTGAAATCCTGGTACATTAATCATTTGTGTTTGCACACACTTTATGTGGGTTGTTGGTCATGGTCTGTAGTTATACTGGCTGTCTCCCTTGCTTACTTAAAAGTACAATCCAATTGAAAATAAAGATTTTGCAGGTTTGCTCATTTCACACAGCGATAGCAGCTGGTAAGTGTCTTTTGCAATTCATCAGAGGCCTCCCAGACCACCTGCTCTTGGCATCCTGCAAACAGCTGGCTCTGTGTAAGTACCATAAGCTATTATCTTACTCAATAAATAATGAAATAAAGAAAGAAAGCAGGACAAAACCACATCTTTGTGAGCAACATACATTCACGACCAGCCATCTATCCTGTTTCGGAGAAGAAAATCAAGTTAAGATCCTTTGCTGGATTTAGCAGTACCTTATGACAGAAGAGGAAGATAAATCAGCACCAATACATAGGGCTCTGTATTTTCTTTCTTTCTTTCTTTTTGAAACCTGCTCTATTTCTAAAAAGGCCATAGGGAGCTTTTATGAAAATTCAGCTAATGTCACCAGATGTCCCACTATTGAGAGGTGACTCTTGGTCTTTGAAAGACTGTCCCACTTAAATTTTTTTTAAATGAACTTGTGTCCTCTCTTTCTGGTCCCAAGAGTAGATACGAGGTCACTTTCTCCTCCCCAGTGCTCTGCTGCCCGTGAGGCTGCTGCCAGGTCTCCTCCAGGCTGGGGGAAGAGCTGCCAGCTTGCCGGGCAGGAGACAGGCTGGAGCTGAGATCAGAAGGGCTATGAGCTGCCAGAGCTGGAGCACGAAACGCATCCCTGTGACTGGGAAGGAACTTCAGAGGTGAGAAGGAGGAAGAGAATGATGGGGGAAACAGTGCCAGAATATTCCCCCTAAAGACAAATAAAGGTTTTCATAGGAAAGTGCTGCATTTTGGGCACAAAGCCCTTATCTTGTAAGGATTTTTATTTTTTAATCTATGAATTCTACGAGGCGCATCTAACAGATTTCTTGTGCTGCAAACAAAGGCAATAAATAAGTGCAATCTGTTGCATGAATGATTTATATCAGCACAATTTACATTTAGGGTCTGATTTATCTTACTTTTTTTAAATGGCCTCCTGTTTTATGTTTGCCATAAACCGAGGATGTGAGGGATGTCAGTTGGAGATTTGACTGCCTGAGCAGCAGAGAAAACTGGGAAGTTCAGTGTCTGCCACGATTTGCAGACACGGAGCCACTCTCCCTCCCGCAGAGGAAAGCCTTGCTCGGTGGGCTGTCTCATTCCCTTTAATGGCAGTCCTCCTGTAGCAAGTTATTAATCACTGTGAGAAAGGATTCCTGATCCCAGCTCCTGTTATTGCAAGTTAGGACTGGGAGAGGAGTGTTTAAAAGCTGGCTTTTACATCCTGTAAAAAAGCATACTTGCGATGGTTTTCAGAACGACTGTTTTTTTGCCTCGCAGCCACCATAGGGGATTTGTTACTGAAACTGCAGACCAAGGTATCATTCCCTCTCCTTAAATCAGATGGAGTGGCTGGCTCCAGAAGTGGGGTGGAAGGAAAGGAGCCCTCGTTTGATCCCACATGCGCCAGGCAGCACAGCTGAGCTGGCACTGGGATGTTTTAGTTTGCTCTTGTCATAGATCAGTGGTGTGTTAATACCTTTCTGACATGGTGCGTAGCCAGGAGGGGGGCAAGGCAGGTACTCTGCCTCAGAGAGATGTCTCTGATGGGCCCCTTAAAATCCTGTGATTGACAGGGCCATGCCATGCACTTCTAATGAAGCATTTAAATGCCCCGGTAAGTACAGCAAATGTGCATGACATCCCTGCAAGCTTTCCTGTTTCACTTCAACCTTTCTGCCCTTTCCAGTCCCTCTCTCCTCTTGTTTCCAAGAGCCGTCAGTTCCGAAGGCCAATTTACACGTAAACACGAGATGCAAACAAACCTGCCCAACACTTACCTCTCCTTTGGGCAAACGCTGGGGACAAACAGCTGCAAAGAAAAGTCTTCGGAAAACCCTGGTGCAAACATCACCAGTGGCTATTTTCTGAGCATGCTTTTCAGGACTGACTTCCAAGCCCGTGACATGGCAGACCATCTTTTTGGGCCACCGCTGTTCCAGTGGCAGGGCAGACCATTCAGGGAGTGTGGCTGGCCAGAGGTCTTACCAAGGGAACCGCTCACCCCAGTCCCTGCAGGCGGTGTTTTTCTGATTAAATGGGAGTGAAGGAGCAATGGCTTTGACAAGCATTGAGCAGTTTGGCTGCTTTGATGAATCCCACAAAGTCTCAGGAGAACAGCGGAATGGGTGGCAACATCTCTGTGATGTCAATGGGGTCTGCAGAGGGTGGAAAGATCTGAATTGGTCTCAGATGCTGAACGTTTTGCAACTCCTCTCCTGTGGCATTTATGTACTTCTGCTACTAAGGAGATGAATACTGTCCCACTGAACATTATGTGGTTTCTTGTGCTTGCACTAAACTGGAGCCTGAAGCAAAAGCCCAGACCTAAATGTTCCTCCATTCTGCGTATCAGATTTTCTTTATGCCCTAGATCTTGCAGCTTTTTCTCTTTTTGCCACTAAGCATTTTCTGAAACTTGTGGCTAGAAGCTATAGTTTTTATGATATTTTTAGTACACTGCATGGTTGTTTAAAGTGCACCTTATAAAACTTCAGTCCTCAGCCAGCTCCCTATAAACTGGTTCTGTTTTACATCAACAGGCTTCAAACCTTCCTAGCCGTTCCCCACCCTCCCCTTTTAATAACGAGGCAATCTATAGCAACAATTTCTCTTGCATGTGGTGATGCAGCCTACTCAGAATTCAAGACGGGAGGCTTTTACTTTATTATTTCACCAAGACTAAAATCCTCCAGATACTATTTTCATTTTTAAGAGCATCCTGGGTAAACATTGAAGATAGAATTAAGAATTTTGCTCTTGACAGAAAGAAACTGAATAAAATGAACATGGGACATAGCATAACCTAGCCGGGAACCTGAAAAATTAACTAGGAAAAAAAAAAAAAAAAAAAGCTAGCAATTCATTATGAGCACAGGCTCACTCTATCAGAACTCAGGCTTCTAAAAGTCCTGAAACATGTGAGCAGTTCAGATCTTATTTCTGGTCTGGCCAAATCTGTGGTCAAACTGGTCTTTCAATATTAATTTTGAAGACTTTGGCTTTGCAACCACCAGCTTGTGTTTTTCTATAAAAAGCAACGATGGGCAAAGCTCAAAGCATATGAGCTTTGGTTAACATCTATTCTTCAACAGCAAGGCTATTTCTTGGAGAGTTAAGTGAACCACCTACTTCAACATCTGCAAAACTGGGATAGAAACAGCATGATTTCTCCAATTATATAGGCTGCTTCTTTTCCATCAGGACAGAAGTATATAAGTATCCTCTCCTGTATGATACTGATGTCTCTAATTAATATATTACAATACTTCAATTACAATACAAAACTGTTGGAGACTGCCTAGAACAATCAGCCAAGCCTAGAGCACCGCCGCAGTAGGCTCACTATATATATATATATAATAAGAAACTTAACGCTGGGAGAAAATAACCATCCGTGAATCCCATTCACCACTTTTCCATCAGCCTCAGTGGGGTTTCTTTTATGCTTGGATGGGGGGCACATGCTTACAAAACTGGAAACTCATTAGACTAAGGATAACAGAAAGGAAGTATTCTTACTTTCTCTGTCATGGTTATTGTTATTATTTTGGTTTAGTGTTATTTTCACTGAGGGAAGGGAGTAACAAACTCTCACCTGTGGAAGTTCCTCCCAGTCTCTTCTGCATATCATCTTCCACACCAGCACTTCAGCGCTTGCTTCCCTTTCTCCAAGTGTCATCACACACAAGGCAACATGTTTTCCAAGCTGCCTGCAACTGCAGTTGAAACTCCCATACTTTACTTAAAAACTAAAAGTAAATGGAGGATATGGAGTATCAATGGGAGGTAGCACTCAGGCTGATGGTGCAGCACAGTTAATTACACAATACTTTTATAGAGCAATTCAGTGGTAATTCTTACTGCTATTCCTCCTTAATAAGATCCATTGTGCACCATAAAATAGTAACTAGGACACAGTTTGTATTCCACATGCATCTCATATCTCTTTAGCAGGTTCTTCCATATCCATAATCTCATCATTATTACTATTACCCTCAGAAGACAGTTGACTTGCATTAATCAGACAGGCTGCCATTCCCTTGCCAGATTTTCTGCAGTTTTATTGTGCTTTTGGACATTTTAATTAACTTGAAAAATTAATTAAAAATCTTACCTTATTAATATCTCCTACCTTCCCCGTACTCGGTAATCTATTATCACTGTTTATCATCACTGACCATTCAGTTCCAGAATGGTCTTGTAATGGATGAGCACACTAGAATGCCCAGGTAATGCTGAAATGATAGGGTGACTCTGAGACATCTTAAAATGCTCAATTTGCTCTTTTACTTAAAGCATACATGACCGTCGGAGAAGTAAAACCAAACTGCTACAGCTCATTAAAGACTATTCCAATTCCTTCCCACTCACAATCCAGTTAAATGCTCAGACTTTTCTTCTGTTCTTGTACAGTTGGTTGGAGATTGCCAGAAAATGGACTGAATGAAATGGAAGCCAACTCATTTAAAGATGCCATGACACATCCCTGAAACTTGGTAACCAACCACATTAGTTAGTTTTACAATCTTCTTTATGAAAAAAAGAAAAGTAAACAGGGAGCTATAGAAATTAATAAGGAGTCCATGGAAATTACTCTTAAAACATATGTACCTTAATGGAGAAAAAAAGCCTTTCTACTGAAATTTTTAAAGCAAGCTACAGAAATTAGTAAAGAACAGTTGCCCCAACACTAAATTCTTTAGGGTGTTTTAATTCTCAAAGGCTGCAATATTTTGGGCAAAAAATGCAATGCTAAGCAGAAAGGGTATTTTTAATGCAGTTTTTTGTCTTTTCTGCCGTGTCTCTCTCAGTTGCTCAGCACTATTAATATGTAAATTATGATTGTACTAACATGAGCCAACTAGACTAACTAGACTAGCACACTAAGAGTGACCCATGCCACAAGGGTGCACAGGCCTGTCCTCAGCATTTCTGTTCGAGGTGCCAGCTGGGATCTCACCTCTGTTCTCCAGCTTATACAAAGTGTGATGCCTGGATTGAGATTTGGAAACAATATAAGATTTTTTATTCAGTGAATCACTACTTTTAGCGAAGATCCAATGATATGTCAGTGGAGCCACTACATATTACCTCAGTTTTAAAAACCTACTCAATGTTGTATCTTGGTCTTTTGTTAAGAAGGGCCAAGAGGCACCTGAGTCAGTTCCTCAGGCTTAGGAATGGGAGCCCTCAAGCCGCTGAAGTGATAAAAGATCACACACACACACTGCAAGGGTTCATCTCCCTTTCCCCTGGGAAGGAGAGAGATAGCACCTGTGTACTGTAGTCATCCACGTAGGGTTTCTATAGTGAAAATAAAAAAATAAACTCAGGTTCCTACAGACATTTCTTGTGATGCTGAACTTCTTTTAGAAAGAAATGGCACCTGCTGGAGATGCGGTGAGATTCAAGGTTTACTTTTCATAAGAGTAAGAAAAACTTGTCCCATGGTAAAGGCATTTGGCTCATGGCTTAGGAGATGTAGGGTAAATCCCACCTATGGGCATCCTGTGAGCACAAGTAATTTAGACATCGCCTGTCTCTCTCCCTCACCTGTAATCAGAGACATGTAAACAGCTGTAACTAATGCTACTGCTCAATGGAGAGTACCAACAGAGGGAAAAAGTTAATTGATTATTGATAATTAAAAAAAAAAAAGAAAGTTAAGAGTTCCCAGCAGATAACATACAAATATTCACAGCACAAACAGCACACTTCCAGCTCCTCCTAAACAGGACAATTCCAAGAGCTCTCCATAAAGGAGGATGATCCAAGAAAGAGATAACACAAACTGCCTGTGGTTCTAGTCCTTCCAAGAACAAATTTGTTTTCTGTTTAATGTCAGAGTTTCATGCACAAAGGCATTCACCTACTTTTCGTCCAAGTAAACACCTAGATTACCAGAAGACAAAGAAAAAGGAGTGACCAGTATAGCTTATTTCCTAACAAAAAGCAATCTGAGGTAGTTTAAAGCTGCGCTTACTATCACAGCCAGGAGAGAATCTTCTGAATTATTTAGTAACCTCAGGCCTTTCAAAAGAAGAAACTCATTGCCCGGTTCCATGGGACTTAGATGAAGTTGTATGGGTAAAAGTAGTAGATATTTATTCACCATGGACTTTGATAAATAATTTACTGGTTCAACTGTGACTAACAAAATCACTGAATGGTGAAATCTTTGCAGCAAGGAAATAGAAATGTTTCCTCTGCCAGCTGCACAGGTGAGGTCCCAAACTCATCAAAAGAAACCCAGGCTGCATTTTCTAAAAATCAGCCAGGTAGCAAGAAAGCTTACGGCAGTGGACAGAAGTATTCTGCTTCATAGTTATCATTATGGACCCAGTCTTACCTGGCAGATGGTAAATTCAGAGGTTTATTAATATAAGCCTGCACTACTGGGTCAGAGGGGCCCTCTGCCCAGTACCACAATGCTTTTCACACAGATGTGTCAGTGAGATGAGGGAAGTGTCTTGTTCTTACAGCAAGCAAGCAAGCAAAATGCATATGAATCCTCCTAGAACAGCAGAGCGCTTTCAGCCTTGCGTACAGAAGGGGAGTTCTCCACTAATGCTGCTAAATGTACAGAAGCAGAATTTATGTGCATTCCTAAATAGTATACCTTTCTCATTCCTTTTAAATAGGTGGCCCAGAGGCTTTCTTTAACCCCCCTGTCCCACTCTTCTTTTGAACTAACCCCATTTACACTCTTGCAGTTACATGTGCATTGTCAAGCAATAGTGACATCAAGTGGCCTAGTGTAGCTGATGGCTGGCATTCTTGGTTCCCCACTCATCTGGAGGCCAGATATCGATCGTCATCAATCCTTTGTGTAAACAGATCTGAAATAAATCCAGTATCAGACATTCATCCTGTTGAGAGTATTGCTCATCAGCTTGATTTAAGTTATGTTTATGTGTGAGTACAGTATGATTTACAAAAGACCTTCCAACTTTTCACTGTATGGTAGTTTAAAAGTTCTCTATCAGAAATATACCTGTATAATCCTGACGGTAAGAAGATTAAGAGCCACCTTCTTCCATCTGATCTATAGCACAGGTAGACCGATGCAGCAGGAATGAGTATTATTTATTGTTTGTATTTCCTGAATGTCCAGTATCCACCAGCAGAGACCAGGGCTCTGTTGTGCTAGACACTGCAAACACAGGAGGAAAAATGATCCCAGCACCAAGAGACCTTGTAGTCTCCCCAGTGAGAAATGAAAAAGGCAGAAGCAGTCAGCAGGTGGGAGAGCACAAGGCTATGAATAGACAAAAGCAACACAGCAATGCAGTCCTGCCCCACCAGCTCCCTAAGTAACGAGGAGGCATAAAACCTTTTTTTATGGCTACACAGCCCCTAAAACTATAAACACATTGTGATGGCAAACCCACCACCGTTGGCTGAAGGTATCTGGTAATGGAATGAACTTCCAGAAGAGATTAGATAATTCCAGGGTCTAACCATCACCTGGGACCACAGCCAAACCTTCTCCTCTTCCCTAGAGACACCTGCAATGGCAGATCCACCTGACCTTCTTGAAAACAACAGCTGAAAATACTTACCCTTTTCCTCAAACCTACCAGCATTTTGAAGATTTCAGACAGATGTGCTAGCGGATGAGTACAAACTATTTTTACACTATTTTCAACATATCCCTAGTGATATATTCAATTGGTTATTTCTTGTGAGTTGTAAGTCACCTGATGTATTTGGATGGCCACAAATGGTACTTCAGTAAACTGCCCCTGAATTCTGAAAGTTTTCTGGGACAAAGGGTTAAATTCATAAAGGTATCCATTCGTCAGAAGTACTCTGACCAACGTCAGACAGTAGCACATGGAAAAGGAGTTGCTTAGCAGACGACGACTCCACCACACACATTTTCGTCTTCAACACAGCATGTATGAGCCCTAGCAGCTTTAACACGTGCCTTCAGTCCCTTTGGAGAGAGGGATTAGCACAGCGTACGAGGAGGGTGAGCATATGCTAGTGCACGTACTGAAGATGTCGATACAGAGAAATAAGTATAGATGCTTTTGAAACCACACTTCTTCATCAGTGACTGTGATGGTGTATGTGAAGTATACTCACCATCTTTTCAGAGGTACCTTTGGGTTTCAGATGGGGTCCACCATCAGCAGTGGACATAGATACAAAGCGAATTGGGGGCAGGGGGGGTAATACCATGAGCCTGCCAGCTTTAATCTAGTAGTGGCAAGTGTAAGATCATGGAAGGCACAAACGAACAGGCCTAAAAAGGTTGAA
>JAVJGJ010000037.1:54526829-54556823 GCA_035590215.1 Microhierax caerulescens
GCAGTATTCTGAATAATAAACTGGCTATAAGACAGGGAGATATTCTGTACAATGTAAATGGAGTAAACATAACAGAGGGATGATTTCTTTGTGAAAGAAGACAGATATTTGACCAAAAAAACTAAAAAAAGACTGATTTTTTCCTTCTACATTAAAGGTGGTGGTCACAGCCATATGACCGCACAGCCTGTCCAGCCTGGCTGCAGCTGGCCAACCTCCAAGCTGGTCACTGGGCACATACCCGAGTCCCTGGTTGCCAGTAGGTGTTGAAGCCTGTGCAGTGCACCTTCAAGGCTACCGGTAGTCATGCTGGTCAGCTGGCATCTGGCACTGGTTCCTCTTTTTGTGCTAAAACCACACCTGCAGTTTGTTACGGAGGTACATCCATGGCACCACGTGGTTCCTCTGCATCAGAACCGCAATATGCAGGGGCTGGATTTCCAACAAGAGTAAAGTGTAAGGGGCTGGGCTGACCATGGTCTTTCCTGTTTCCTGACATCTAAATAGCAAGATTCCTATTTCCTTCCCCCTGTATTGAGAAGTTAGCTGGTTTACATACCAGTGTCTACCGGTAGAGCCCTCATATGGGTTCCCAAGGCCCCAAGTCCAGCTGAGCAAAACAGTAGTGTCTCATGGCACACAGCAACACGGTGCCCTACCCAGAGTGACTGTATGGCACATGCACAGTGTCACAGCCAGAGGAAAAGAGGCCTTTGCAGCTGGGAGGCCCAGATCATGGGTCCCACCGCCCCATGCTGTAAGGCAGCCCTGGTTATTGCTGAGTACAGGCGCAAGTGAGAGAACATGTTCCTTGTTATTAGCTATTCACCGTGTGTGCTCCAACATGCATTAGTCTCCTGTTTAACTAGAGTTATTCAAGTAAGGAGCAGAGACAATACCACATGATTTATGTGAACACACACACCGTGAATAATGAATAGTGAATAGCCAAAGTGAACCTCTCACTGGACTGAAAATGCTTTGTCCAAGCTGTTTAACAAATACTTAGGAATAATATTCCCATTGACAGAAATCGGATCTTGTTGAGGAATAACTGATGCATGCACAGAAGAAACGGAAAAAAAATACCCCCTCCACACCCCCCTCCCCCAGTTTACTGAATTTTCTCACAGTGAATAACCTCAGTAGGCTCTATTTTTCTGCAACTATGGAAATCCTTCCTTGGATCCACAAGAGGGGGAAATATATAGTTTTATATATTTATGCACCATCTTTTTTTTTTTGTTGCTGTTATGGCTTTTTGCATTTTTCTAGACAGCAGTAGTACTGAAATAGTTTCCTCTGACAGCAGACTATTAAGTGGAGGCACAGTGGAAAAGTAGGACAATGTTGCAGCCATACAGGGGCTTATTCATCCTTTCAGATTTCGAGGGGAGGGACGTTCCTTCCAGTAGCAAGTTGCCCAAATAGGTTGTAGGGACTATGCAAAACAAACGGAGATGCCCGGGCACAGACTAGCTCCATCATTCCAGTCTGCCAGGGGATAACATTTACTCCAGCTTTCTCGTGTTGGGTTGTCATGTTGTATTGAATTCAGTACTCAACCCAGAAATGAGAGGTGGCATGATCAGAATGCTGAGACAGCTAACAACAAAGATTATATGAGCTGGAAATTATCTCTTACAAAGCAAAACCATAAAACTAAAGCTAGATATATCTCCTGGTTACTATACTAATAACAGGTAGGATGGATAGATGTTCTACAATGTTCAACAAGGCTCAGCACTGGCTCCTGCGCTTGGGTCACAACAACCCCACACAAGGCCACAAGCTTGGGGAGGAGTGGCTGGAAAGTGCCTTGTGGAAAAGGACCTGGAGGTGCTGGTCAACAGCTCACTGAACACGAGCCAGCAGTGTGCCCAGGTGGCCGACAGCATCCTGGCTTGTACCAGAGATAGTGTGGCCAGCAGGACAAGGGCAGTGATTGTCCCCCTGTGCTCAGCACTGGGACGCACCTCAAATACTGGGTTCAGGTTTGGGCCCCTCACTACAGGAAAGACATTTAGGTGCTGGAGCATGTCCAGAGAAGGGCAACGAAGCTGGTGAAGGATCTGGAGCACAAGTCTTATGAAGAGAAGGTGAGGGAACTGGGGTTGTTCAGCCCAGATAAGAGAGACTCAGGAAGGATCTTACTGCAGGTAAGGATCTTATGACAGGTGGGGGTCGGTCTCTTCTCCCAGGTAACAAGTGATAGGACAAGAGAAAACAACCTCAAGCTGTACCAAGAGAGGTTTAGATTGGATATTAGAAAAAACTTCTCCAAAAGGGTTGTCAAACATCGGAACAGGCTGCCCAGAGAAGTGGTTGAGTCCCCATCACTGGAGGTATTTAAAAGACATGTAGATGTGGTGCTTAGGGACATGGTTTAGTGGTGGACTTGGCAGTCCTGGGTTAAAGGTTGGACTTGATGATCTCAACCTTTTTAGGTCTTTTCCAACCTAAAGGATTCCATGATTCTATGATTCTATATGCATGGGCTATGCACAATGCATTGGATAGCAGCTTGAAAACTGCTCCAAATGGCTTAAGAGAAGCTGTTGAGGAGAAACTAATGTGTAAGACTTTTGAAACAATCAAAACCCTAACAGAATCTGAAATGGTTTCATCTTCTGCATTGGGTTCTGAATTAAATCTCAGAGACACAAGCTGAAAATGAGGAGCTGTAGCCACAGCTTGATCCCTACATAAAGCTTACCTCACCTCACCAGAAGGATCCAGGGTAGTGTTATAAGCCAAATATTCACATCCCCTGCACTCTGGCATAACACACAGCATCATCCTTGAAAAATATATGATCTACCACAAATAGAAATGCATAGACCCAGGATGCCGAAAAAATGTACCCTTTGCAATCAGGATCAACTTCTGTTGTTAACACACCTCTTTCGTCCATTTAATTTCATATTGCTCTGTTTTTTGCACAGGAGCCATGCATAGTGCTGCAGATAGGAAAATCCCAGGGCTATGTTAAAAAAATTCCAGATGTAAAGCAAAATGGATTAATACACTTTTCTACAAAGTGGTAAAATGAAAACACATCTGATGGACTTCCACACAGTTTGCCTCAGGCAAAGAGCATTCCATTAAAATAAAACTACATTTGGTTAGAGCAAATTAAATGTTCCCAAGGAGGAATAGCTTGAGGTCAAAGGTGAAGCCACTTTAGTTGCACACATGTTTTCAATCTGTTTGACCTCTGTGATCAGCAAAGCTCAGATGTGCAAAGGGGAAGGAGCTTAAAAGAGATTGGGAAGAATAAAAAAATAAAATACAAAGAAATGCATAAAAGGTCTGCATAACATAGCTGTAAACTCCCTGTACTGAAAGACAAAAAGTTGTGAGGAGTTTTTCTGTGATCCTTCTCTGGGTAATAAAAGACCTGGAAGATCCTGACCACATTGCAGAATAATTTTTTTTCTCATCAGCTGGGACAGAAAGAACCACTCTTAAGCTGTTGTGGCAGGGATAGTGTGGCTGATGGTGACACCTGGGAAGACTCAAGGGAAGTCGATCAGAAAGAAGAAAAAGAGCAAGTGAAAGACTTTCTGATGAACCAGTTTGGCACACACTCCCCACGGGATGTGCTCTGGTTGCTCTCTTGCAGGCAGGCTTTGGGGGCAGGTTAGTGCCCAAGGAAGCAGGGGGCTGAAGCAATCAGGCAGAGGACAGCAAGCACCCTGCCAGCCGGCCAGGTGACAGCCTCCAACACAACTTTCTCTGTGGCTTAAATCCACAAGGGATAACCAGTGCGTGTCCTGCCTCCTTTATGAGACTAACCTAAGCCAGGCTCTTATTCCTGCACTCTGGAGAGATTCGGCAGGCAGGGGAAACAGGGTGAGCAGGGGCAGGAAAAGCGGGACTGTGTGTTTTGCCCCTCAGCTGCCTCCCGTCCTCTCCTCTAATAGACACCATGAGTCAGGATCTTCTTCAGCGCAAAGTGAACGTTTCAAACCCAGGCTCAAATATGTCCAAAGTGAAAAACCCAAACACACCTCAGCTGAAGGCTCTTTGGAGCTTGCTCACTTCAGCATATGCAGCCCAGAATGCTACAGACTACAGGCGCCTTTAGTGCCAGCCACAGGTTTACGACGCCTGCTATCGCTGCACATTCACTGCCCTGGCAGCCAGCGTTAGGCTGCCATTCCCCTGCGGCTGCTGCTTGAGACAGGAGCCTCTCAGCAGCGGCCGTTCCTTGCAGCCGAGCCTTAATCGGGTCAACAAGAATGGATTTTGCTTCACGCTCCCAATGAAAGGCTGTCACATGAGCAGACTAGAAGTTCCACAGATCCTTTGGACAAACTAGACTTACCCAGGAGCCACATTTGGTTGGATTGCTGTTTTGAAGCCAGTTGGTTTAGCTACTCGGTATTTCACAACTCATCTGTTTGCTATGGGTTAGCAAATCCATTGGCCCCTCTCCATCTATGACAGCTGTGTTATTGCCTATACCACTGCAGGAAAAAAGAAAGGTGCTTTACATCTTTCCCAGGTTATTACTGCAGATTGATCCGTGCAGAGTGCTGCAGCTGCAGGCTGCATCCTTGGTGGCACACTACTCACCCACATGCTAGCAGGCACCAGTGCGACCAGTGCATCTGCTATGCAAAGGCCTGGGCTCAGCTGGGGGCTCATAGCTCGTCTGTGCACCCATCTGAGCTCAGAAGATTTGAGTGGTATTTTCACTGGGACTTTCAGCACTCTTTTATCTTCTCAGCTGCTGCAAAGCAGCAGAAAACCACAAACGCATTTTTCAGAAGGGGAGTGTGTCAGCATCTCTACTAACTCCTGATCAAGAAAAGCAGCTCTGTGTCTGTCACAAATCCATCTTCTTACTGGTCCTGAAATCCCAAGCCAGCTCCTCAGCAGGCATGAATGAGAGGACCTGAATCAATTTCAACTGTATGATATGATTTAAAATCAGCTGAAAATCTGGGAGGCATGGGAGGCAATGTTCAGAAAGTGCACAACCAACTAACACGTGCTTCAGCTGCAAATCAACCCCAAATTTCTGACCTAAATTCACCCTGCTTCGAGTCAGTCCCAAAACTCACACCCCGGAGCTTTGGGGCAATGGGGATCCTGAAATCAGAATAATTTGCAAGATCAATGCTATTTATGCCTTACCCGATGGCAGCAACACATCCAAAAGGGATTTGCTACACCTCTCTTAGAGTAGCCGGGATCTGTGAGGTCAGCTTTTTTATTAACAGGTAAGTGTGTGCCACACGAGGAACAGCAAAATTTGCACTTGCCATCTGCAAAATGAATTACATGTTCCAGGCATCTGCAGCTTCATAAATTATAACACAGTGTCAACAGTGCACCTGTGAAGAGATTTTAGACAACAGGAGCAGAGACGCTGCCAGGGCACCAAGGGGATGCACAGGCAGACATGCTGGAAAGGCATTTGGATGCTACTTGCTTCTGCTTGCTGAGCTTTTCCCTCCCGTGTGCTCATCCACCAGCAGATCTGCACCACCAAGCTTTTCCCTCCTGGCAGATTTGCACCACCATCACTGACAGTGCACACTTTTATCAGCCTTTTAAAGGCTCAGCTCCTCTCTGTAATGAGGTGTGGTGATGAAGCTCTGCTTGGCATTCCGATGTGGTCCCCCTTGAGCACGACTGGTGAGGGGCCCTTGGGGGAGAGGGGGGCAGGCAGAGGGGCGGGGGGGCTGAGGTTTTGCATATGAGATTAAGGACTGAAGATCCCGTTCATTTCCCTTTTATCTGTCTGTGTGCTGTAGCACTGAAGTCTCTGCTTTCTCTGTGTTATATTCAGTGTGCAGTGACTCATCTGCAAGCGCAAATTACCTTGCTAAAGTATTCTTAGGAGAAATAATTAGCCACAAGCACCTCCTCTCCAGCCTCCTGTATGTGCCTCCGGGGACTGGGGCGCTTGACATAAATCATTTAGTCCCGAGCCCTAGCACACACCTTTCCCAAAGGACTCCATAATTGGCAAAGTAGTTGCCAACCGGGTTTAAAGTGATTTGGAATTGTTTTCCATACAGCCTTGCTGATAGCAAAAGGTTTCCCCCTTTCCTCAAGCATGAGTTACAGTAACATGATTGGATGTAACCCGTTATTCAGTTCAAGCTGTGATTCTGATACGGTATAGACAATATAAATTCCCCAGAGGTCTGTGAGGCCACCTCAATGGTCCATTTAAGTCCAATTCAATTAGGCTCACTATAGTTCTTAGGATTTCTTAGGTATGTTTGCAGCAGCCTTGGGGTTTGAATGTGAGAACAGTATTCATCTAGGAGTTTTAAATTAGGTCTCAGGTGTCATCATTCTAAATGAATTATTACAGTGGTGTGTTCATGCCATTACAGGTAAGGTTATGTTAGTATCTCCACTCAGCCATATTAATGCACCAAGGGTTGGAGCTTGGTATGTGAGGTCCTTGCCTTACAGTGACTTTTTTAACCCACTTTTCAAAATAACCAGGCTGCCGGGCACCGAGCGGTATTTAAAATGCATGTAAATAAGTTGTTTACTTTCAGTTTCTGACTGTCAGCAATTTGGTGTAGGAGACGCCGTTACACCCGTAGCACTGCCAGGGCATTCCCCTCCACAGAGAGCTGGGGGAAAGGACCCCTGCCCTGCCCAGCTCACTATCACTGCCTATGGCAAATAGGGAGGGATATGCTGGGATGGGCAAAGTAATGGGGGAAGGAGTGCAAGCTGCTGCCTCGCTCATGCCTTCCTGTCAGTTGTTGGATTTTGGAGTCCGTCTGGTTTTGCTTTATTTCCCTGGCTACAGCTGATGGGGAGGGAAACATAAAGATGTCCTTTATTTTGCTTTCCCCAGCTTTTCTCCATTTGTGTCTGAATCCGATCTCTCTCTGATATTTAACACTCATCTCAGCACTTTCAGGAATGAGTGTGGGGAGGGGAGGGAAGCGCTTCAGCAGCCCAAATGGCCCCTCCATATTTCGTGTCTACAGATGGACACCGTTTGGTTCCTCTAATAAGGCAATGCAAACGCCAGGTATGCAGATGAAGCTTACTTCAAAGAAGGAAGAAAGGACCAGAGAAGATGTTTAATTTTTAGCAGGTAACTCTGGAAGTCTAACTGGCATTTCGACCAAATCCCAAGACCGGTATTTAAAGGGGAAAGATATGTCTTTATTGGATTATATGGAGAAATTATTTTCATTATTTGACTCTGGTCCCATCAAGTGGTTCCAACGGAAAGTGAGACCCCCTTGGCCCATCACTGTATTAACAGGAAAAAACAGTCCTGCTAGGGCTAAATAGAGAAGGGGCAGGGGATGTTTCATGGGTGGGGAGCTGAGGAACAAAGCAGTCAGCTGGCCTTTACATAGTTTTACACAGGCTGTCAGGTCTCGTGGATCCAAGCCTCCTGAGACCCATGTAGTACTTTCTAGAGGAGTATCTTACTCCTCATAGTCGTAATCTTTCCCTATTGCTTTTATCCTAGAAATTTCACTTAGTTTCTCTCTATTCAGATTTGCTATGACCTGCCCCTGTGCTCCTGGGAGAGATATGCCAATATTTTGCCTGTGTTGTGTAGGGGAACAGTCGGAAGAAAAGACTTAAAATCTCTTTCCTCTGCTCTCTGTCGTATCTTTGCTAGGGCAGACTGTAGCCCTAAGGTCCTTCCAAGATCAAATAAATGCCTCCAGGAAGTAAAGATCAAAGGAGAAAAAAGCTTAAGAAGTCACTAGTCTGGGTATTTCCTCCTATTAGAGTGGCCCATCATGATTCAAGCAGTCTCCTGGGTTATAAAAATTAAGGGGCAAAGCATCCTTCTCTGGGGACAAAGGTCCCCAGGTGAGGGAGAGGATCCCCTAGGGCACACCCATACAGACAGGGCTCACTTCCCCTTTCTCCCAGCTATCTAGAAGAGTTAGACCTTATCCACAGGCCAAGTAGCAACATTAGTACTGATTATTTCCAAGATTCACAGCAAGGTTTGTGGGCAGTGCAGCACTAGCAGAGGCTTGGAGAGCCACTGTTCCTGGGCACCTTGCTGCCCCTTCTGCCTGCCACAGCCAGGGTCCCATTCTGCCTGAGCACAGAGACGTGGGGCCTGGGAAGGTCATGGTTCCTCCAAAGACATTTGGGGTACACATTGAATTGTTTCTAGACCTGAGCTGGGATATCCTGACTGTCATTATGCCATGGGAGCTTTTCTGTGGGATTAACACTAACTGGGGGATGCCTGCACTGTGCACAGATTACCGCTTAACCAAACATATTAGGCCACCTGCTAGGTGCTGGATGTTTTCCAGCCTTTCTTCAGTATCTGTTTCTAGTAATGGAATTTCAGCAATTAATTTTCTTTTTGCCAGCTTCACTTTTTCATTCTTAAGGTTTGTTTCCTCAGTCTCCCGTATCATCTTCCTCGCTCCTTTTAACACTGCTACTATTAAAGTACAATCAAGATCACTTTTGGGTGTCACTCATGGGACTGTCCCTTGTCTGCAGAAACCCAAGGGAATTAGACCCAAATGACCTGAAGTTAGCCACATAGATGTCTTACTGGGTCAAGACTCCAGTGAAAGGGAATGTGTTAAAAGGAGAAATAAAAATCTCCTAAGGAGCAATGTTCCTTTGCAACATTTTGTCTTGTTCACCAGAATATTTTTCCTTCAGGTACTGGGAAAGCCTACGCCTTTCTGAAGTTTTATTTAAATAATTAGTTTGTATGGGTGTATTTTCTTACCATTTAACTATCTCCTTTTGGAAATTTTTGCATCATCTGGAGAACAAGGATTTAGTAGGAAGACATCAGGTGCCTACTTTATACCTTAAGAAAGGTAGGACATTTCACACAAGAGGACAAATCTTGACATTTCTACAGAGTTAATCTAAAGTCAGACTGGCAACTGGGAGCCAGAAAACTTCCCTGAAGCACAAATGCACAACAGCTCTGTGTCGGACACTCAGATCTACAAACCAATCCTCATCCGTGAGGGGCTTGTGTTCAGCACAAGTATTGAGGAGGAAGGAAAGAGAAAGAAAATTACTTCCGTCTCTGCTTCTCCAGTCCTACAGCCTGCTGGGGCCTAATCTGTTCCTACACAAAGCAGGAGCATTCACAGGTTTGCCTAACGTGCTGGCTGCAGGCGCCCTCGAGTGCTCCCAGCGCAGGCACAGGGCACTGGGAGCAGCCCCAGGAAAAGTCAGAGGCACCCTAAAGCTGCTGCTGGGGGATGCTGCCGGCTGTCTGGCCTGGACCAGCTGGGAAGAAGCATCGTTTGGGCCCAAGATTTGTTGCCATGTTTCTTCTCTCTTTGCGCCTATTGCATTTTTGCAAGCTATGAGCCAAGAAGCTGCGAATGTTCTGAACGTGGTCCTCAGCCCAAACCTGTCACTTCAGGGAAGCTCTTTCTGCCCTGTAACCCAGCAAATTTCGTCAGGGTTTCCTTCCAGCATCCATAAGGAGCAGCCTCTGTCACCAAACAACACACGGCACCAGCAGGGCACAGCCTCACAGCCTGCAAAATACGGCACCCATGGCATCCATACCCCACACCCACCGCATCCATGCGGACCCTTTGCGTGACACGGGACTGCTCGGAGCCCCTTAAAAGCAGCAGGTTCCACAGAGGGTGTGAAATGTGCGCTGTGCTCTGACACCCCTTGCCATCAGCTCTGCTCCGGCGGCGGCTGCCGCGGGGGTTCCGCGGAACAACAGTGACATCCCGTGGCCGCGGCCACCCGGCCGAGCCGCCTAAGCCCTGCTGCGGGCGTCACTCGGGAGCGTGCGGCGGCTTTGCCTTCGTTATGCAAACAAAAAAAATTAAAAAAATATATATATATGTGCAAAGTACTGCCAGGCCGGTGAGACAGCAGCCTTACGGGAAATACAGGTCTCGCTTTCCCGCAGCAAACCTGCACGCTACTGAAGGCAAGCGAAAAGGAAGGGTCGCGGTTCAGCCAGGGGAGTCGGTAACAGAAGCTGCGCGGAAGAATGCAGATGGAAATATTTTGGGAAGAGGGGAGAGGGTATTTCTGGGAGAGGAAGATTACCTCCATGCCCCTGGCCGCTAACCCCCAAAGCCAAAAAACCTGATGGGGTGTAGCCTCATATTAGCAAAATTGGCTTGGTGTAATTTTTCCCTCCCCTCCTTGTTTCAAATCTCACGAATGTGTCTGTAAATCTTTCGGCCATAGTCAAGGGGCTTTAAAAAATACCACAAAACCCAAATGCTGTGACTGTCCTGATACCTGCCCATCACTGGAACCTAGTGAGTACTGGGAAACAGGCAAAATCAAAGGGTCAGTGATGCTGCAACCTCTCAGACTTTTTTTCCCCAACAGTCCAGCTTTAGTGTAAACGCTGACAAGAGCTACCCTTACAAAACTGACCTGAGGCTAAGTCTGCACTAGAAACCTCTATCTGTGGAACCACATTGGTTTAAGCAGTGACATTTTTATTCCTGTTTTTTATTTCTGGTAAATCCCTAGAGCAGGATTAGCTGTACTAGCAAAAGCTCCTGTGAAGGAGTGACAGGAGGCAAGTTAACAGGCAGTAGTCTCCGCTCACTAGCGATGCCTGGGGCAGCCCTAGCTCAGCCTCAGTGTCCTTTCCTCCTCACCTTCCTCCCTCTGAAGCTCATCCCATTGCCCGTGAGCTATGCCTCTGCGGCTGCGCCAGCTCAGCTCTCCTGCTACAAAGCAGCCCTTCATCATCACCCTTGCCTGCGAGATCCCTTACACAGCAACATCCCAGTATTTCCAATATGAATTTACTGGCAATAGTACTGATTACAAGTGCTTCAAGGTAATTTACCATAAAGCCTATATCAATCTTTCCTCTCCTAAGATCTATAATAGTAAAAATACTCATCAGGTGGAAAAATGCCATCATAAAGGAGGGAGAAGGGCTCTGAGCACCAGAGTCATTGCTTGTGCATTAAAAATCAAGGACTGGAGTAACTACATGAGAAGCCACTTCCCAGTGTCATCATCCTCGGTACATTGTACATATCAAATCTTTAACATTTAAAGAAGTTACATGGATGTTGAGAGAGGAATCCATGACCCATGAATGTTGAGAAGTGGCTTCTTGATTCCTGAGAGGAAAGAAAAACATCATTAATTAAGGTAACTAGTAGCTTTATTTCTAGCTTTCCCAGCAGCTCCAGGGGCATTCAAGACTGTCAGTGAATTGGGGGAAAAAAAAAATATCAATAATTAGTTGAGAATTAAACATTTGCTGTTACGGGTCATCCTATGGAACCTTAAGCCATGGAAGGGGAACCCTGTTCTTGTAAGATCTCCATCCCTGGGGCAGGTTGAAGACATTGGCAGGGCATTAGTATGGCTACCCCCTCCCACCACATGATAGCCCTGAAGGAGGACAGGTCCCCTTGGGGCCTCCTGCTAGAGCAGGAGGTTGCTCTGTCACTGCAAATCATTGCCTGCTTCTCCCATTTGTGTGCCACTCAGAACAGTGCCTGGGACATCCCCCTTGCCCCAGCCCTGCTCATGCCTCCCAAGAATCGCTTGCTTTCTAGAAATCCTGGAGGTGGTTTCTTTACTAGCAGTGAACATTTTGGGGATGCTACAGGCACCTAAGCAGTGCCAGACCTATGCTGGATGAGACGGCACCAGCAGGTGACTGATGGCGCAGGAGAGCCTGCACAAGTGCCAAATCCAGAGGCACATCTGTGGATGCACACCCAGCACATGAAAACCTTCCCCTTCTGGGGATACCCCCCACTGATGTCATGATGATAAAATGACTTTTTACCACTGCTGCTTTCGTAGTTACCACTGCTGGCTGCCCTGGCAGGCAGACAGAGGATGTGCTCCCTTGTCCTCATCAGAATGCTACTACATCAGCAGAGCACCCACAACCACTCCATGCGTGGAGGCCGAGGAAGAGGAGGACGGACTTTGCTTTTCCACCCCTCATTAGCAGCTGCAGTGAAAGATGGACTGACCCTGCCTGTTAGAAAAACCCTCTCACCCAAGTTGCTTGTTTAACAGTGTTGGCTACTGCTGCTGCCTTTCCTCCCAAAGCCTAACAGGGAAAAACCCACGAGAAACCAGCTGCTGCTAGGTGTGTAGCAGTTCCAGCAAGGGGCCTGGGTCAGCGACAGTGATGGTAACGTGCCAGGACTCCTGGAGCCAGGGTACAGCTGTCAGCACAAGAGGTGGGCGCCAAAATTACACCAGCACCTCATTAACCTGGAGAAGCAGCTCTGCGCAGCAGAGGAGGCAGGGATGGCCGAGGAGGGGGAGGCCAGGCTGCTGCTAGGGTGTCAAAGCACAGGCGATAATTGACAGCTCCATGCTGGCAGGCAGCAACGAGGGAGAAATCTGTAGACCTGTCCTCCCAACATGAGGAAAGAGCCGCGTGGTTCTCTAACAACCTCGCTTCTGCATCGCCTTCCTTTTCATGTGCGTAATAGTTACCAGCAGCAGCAGCAGCAGCACCATCTCCTGTCAATCGCTGACAAAGGATCCCACCTGGCACTGTGCAGATGCTGCCTCACAAACAACAGGCCACCAAGAGAGAGGTGTTAAGTGTCGGAAGATTTATAGGAATCAAACTCTTCTTTGCAAAAGAGAAAAAATGTGGGTGGCAAGAACAAAAAGGACAGGAATAGAAAAAAAGACGAGGAGGAAAACCTGCTGTGAGGAGGTACAATAAGGCAAATAACTACGGGAAAGAAGACAGTGGCCCAGATGGGCTATTGTGGTGAATTTTAGTGCTCTGCTGATTTTGGTCCCCCCTCCTGATTTGGTCCCGCACTGATGCTCCTTGTTATTGCTGGGGCCCAGCAAGTGGAGCTGTGATGGGCTTCTGCTGCAACGCCAGTAAAGTCCATCGCTTGTTGCTCTTTGTTGTCACAACACTATTGACTCCGGGTATATTTAGCCCAGCAGTTCTTCACAAACTCATGATACCCCAAGTGGGGAACTTGAAACTTTTTGCTTATGTATGCAATAACTCACAAGTCTTAAATAAGTCCAGATCCAGCTTGGTCTGGCACCAAGATAATGATACAGCACTTCTGTCATCTCCCTAAGTCTCTGCAGTCAGTAAAAATGTGCAAATCTGCTGACTTCAACCCTGTTTTGTCTTTTGCTATTAAACTATATCAAGATCTTCAGTCACGAATACTGCTCTGTAGATGGAGGTCTGAATTTCCACAGATAGCTCCTACAACTCTTTTTAACTAATAAGATTTCTAAGTAGTTGTCATATCCCTTCCTCCAGGAGGGGCCAATAGGTGAGGTGAGAGATCTACGCAGTGGCATTTTACACGGATACTTCTCCATCCTTTCTTCTCAGTTTCAGTTTCAAAGGTGCTGAGGGCTTTTCCTTCCCTCTAAATGTCAGTAAGTGTTGATATTAGGTAGCGCTGGATCTACAACCAAGACATAGTTCTACAATATGTCTTCATTTTTCACCTTTTTGTTTTGCAGAGGCACAGCCCCTCTTGCTCACCTGGTGGACTGAGTCATCTGACATTACATTTGCACTTTCCCAGAGGCCAGCAGGCTTCAGCTACTAAGCCATCATCATCTAGCGTCCCCCTATGGGCATAATATGCTAATTTATATCCACAATCAAGCATCTGTGATACCATTTGTGCTGCAGATACTGTGGAGGGAATTGATGGTTATTCAGATCTTATGTTAACTAAGGAAAAACTGATTTATTTCCCCACTGAGTGGAGCAGTTACTAAAACCAGTGTGGATGAACTCTCCTTTTTCACTGTGCCTTGGCTGCATGTTAATAGTTTGGAGTTTAGGTGACTCATTCATTGGAGAAACTTTGCTCTCTGAATTATTCACTTATTCAGCCTACTAAGCCAGATAATAGGAGATGGCAGAACCTTTCCTCATCTCTCAGAGGGTATATTAATGTCTTTTAAACATTCATACTCTGCCCAAATATATATATTTCAAGACTTATTTGTGCCTGTGTTCCTTCTCTTTAGTCGGTTTGATACTCTTTTGTTCTAACTTCGCTTGTATCAGGAATGTTTGGCTGGGGATAGAGCCATGCTTCCACACAGAGAAAGGAGATGGGTTTCCTTTTTTATACAGACAACTTATATGTGAGGATGCTTGGCATTTATTCCCTGTGATGGGGAAAATCCCAACAACACCACCCTCTTTCCTGCCCTATAGACATTGTCTGCACCCTAGGATACAGTCATTTCCAATTTATTTTAGAACACAAACATCTCTATATGGTTGAGTCCTTCATCATAATTTATGTATTTACCTCAGCTTTTTTCTGAGATAAAATCCAAGAAGAACATTACTTCTTGTGTCAATTCAAAACAGATTTTTTGACACCTTTGTAGCTGTCTGCCCTTTTCCTTATGCTGATCCCCATTTCCACCTGCTGCCTTACAGTCCTTTGCTGTGCCAGGGCCAAGCTTCCCGAAGTGCAGACCCCTTCTGCCTGCCCTCCTCTTACCAAAGGCCCTTGTCCTCTATCTGCTTTGCTTCCCGTTTGAGCCACAATAAACAACATACTACTTCCATCTCTCTCTTTTTCACACCTTCTTCTGTGCTGATCCCTCCTCCCGGAGCACACTCGCACCACCACAATGCGGGTCACTCACTGTGTCCCCAGGCTGGTCTCAGCTCCTCCAAGGCGAATCACCGAAACACTGCAACAGGGAGATGCAAGCACCAAAGGAGAGAGAGGTACCAGAAGACCTTGCACACTGGCAGGGATTTTAGCATTGTTCTTGCTCTTATATACATATCAACATATATTAATTTATTAACATGTATTTTGATAATGAAGAACAATACTGATTCTATCAACAGAGAGACAAGATAGGTCTGACCCACCATCCTAAATCTCTCTTCAAAACCCACTTCTTCCAGGATCTCTGAAGGCTGAGAAGGAGTTGCAAATGGATGAGATGGTCTTCATTTACAGATTTTATTTTATTCCATTGCATACCAAGAGTGTTAACAGTTTTTCAGACAGGGAACAGATCATTCTGTGAGTATAAAGCACCACTCTGTAATTGTAACAGCCAAATCTTAGTCCAGCTTGTCTGCCAGCCCCCATTTACACAAATTATGATAATATCTGATTTCATGCCTTTCCCTTTGTCCCTCCCTTGGAGCATCCTGTGTAAGAGTCAATCAAGGAGCAAATCACCCTTTGCATTGTCTATTGCAACAGACTATGTGCCAAGTTCCTCTACAAAATTAATAGAACAAAATAATATATAGAAAATTTTCACTCATATTGCTTTTTTCCCATTTACTCTTACTACAGGAACTTAGCAAGGTCACATGTAATGATAATAATCATGAGATTAAGTGTAATTTTGAACATATATAAGGACAGTTTCTGATCACAATAAGGTGAAACATACCTTTTTTTTTTTTCCTGCTGAGGCCTATTTGCTCTGAGTCATTATTTACCTCTGGCTCTTCACAGCCCTGCTGTGCTAATACTGTTTCAACAGAGATTTTTAACATTTAATCAAGGCACTATGTTAGCTTTTAACCAACTGATTGTTATATTCTTCATTGCTGAACTTAATTTTTTCCCCTTCACTTTTTTCAGATGAAGCGTTACATTTCACCTCAACCTGTCTCTGAATAGGCCAAATTTAAATATGTGCAAACTGTTGTGTTTTCTCCGCTTCAGGATAATAAGGCAGCACATGAAATTAGTGTTTCTGAAGTTTAGTGCTGAATGACACACTGAGAAATAAATAACGCAGACAGTAATGGGTGAGAGAAAGAAACAACATGGTGAGTGCTGTTTTAAGAAGAATTAACACTTTCAAGGAGAACTGGAAACACACAGAGACTGTGCCCATCCCATTGATATAAGCATAGGAGGGACCCAAAGGAATTTTTGCACAGCCAGTGTAAACCACAGCAAAACCCTTTATGCCTTGTTGCTCGTTGCAGGGTCAAGAAGCAGTGAAAACCTAATGCATATACAGAGACACAGGCAGAGCCAAAGAAAAAAAAAAAGGTCTTCCTCAGAGGTGTCCAGAGCCCTATGGGTTCATGCTATGGTGCTATCTAGCACAGAGCAATATGCCAACCCTTTACAGCAGGTAAATAAAGGAGAGACAGTGTTAAATTTTTTGGCATCCAGTTTAACACATCTTCCATTCTGGGACCTTAATTATATCCAGGTGGTGTCCAGGTGCAGTTGTCTGGACTATCTCCATTGGGCACATTTGCTTATAGAATAGTCTGGTGGGTGGGTTTTTTTGTTTTAGAAAAATGTGCTCTCCTGGCCATTCATTACAGGCTTCCACTCTTCCCAAATTTTCCCTGTGTCCCCAAACTGACTAACAGCTAATCAAAGCCATAAATAAAAGAAGCCCGCTTTGACAACTGAGAACACTTTTAACACAGTTTATACAGTATGCTTGGCCTTGCTGATTTTTCGGAAATCCACAGCAAGGGCATATTTCAAAGCATGCAGTATTATTCCTGAGATTAATATAGTTGGGGTTTTTCTTTTTGTTCTTGAGACCACTGAATTTCACCATGAAATTTACAAAATAACCTGAAATTTATAAGGCACTTATATGAGAAGAAAGCCATAATAAGAAAGAAGGATGATACCAATATAAAAGAAGAGCTTGAGGACAAAAATAAATCACTGTTGAGTGACAAAGGCATTTTCTGATGATCAGTCATTGAATTCCACCACCACATTCAGCTATGCCCAGCAATCTCACTAAGGTTACTCAAGAGGTAAGTGCTGTCAGAAACGTTATTTTGGCATATATAAATTTGTTATTTGGCAAATATAAAAAAAAAAACTGACAGCCTAGATCTAGGTTAGCAACCAAGTGCTTGTATGGCAGTATGGTCTGGCAATACCGTTAGCTGGGATGGCCAACAGGTATCTTCAGCCTCAGCAACCCTCATTCAGTAAACATGAGATGATGACAGTCTAGACTTGGTTTGGTTCATATTAAAGGCATTATACAAGACAGCTGATCATAGAAAATAACTTCTATGAAGTTATTACAAACTGGTTCAGCCTAAAGTAAATGGGAAACACAGCAAAAATGTTTTGTAAGTTAGGTCATTGATTTGAAAGAACAAAAGTGCAGGTAAGTCTGCCAGACTGAATATTGAATACAAAGAAATGTTCAGCTTCCCTAAGACAAAGGTGACCAGCATGTTCAAATAGGAAAGATGAGAAAATATCCTGCCTTAAGTTAGGACAGCTTTGTCATATGAATTTTCAAGCATATCTTTTTGTTATAGCAATCAAGTCATGGACAGTGGCATAGGATTGGGAAACAGCGAGGGTATGACCTACTATGAAGAAGGTGAAAAAATTGAGCCATATTTATAGGTTTATTAGAGCCACTTAAGTAGCTTCCTAGGCTTTAAAATCACATTCTGTGGGGAGTCTAATTAATGATGCAAAGGTAAAAGCAATATGGGATAAAATGCAACATGGGTTTGCTAAAGGTAGACCTTGCCAGACTCATTCCATTTCTTTTTTTTTTAAAGGTAACTATGAGGGCAGCAGGGGAGGTATTTCCATTAAAAATAGGGAAGCATTCATGTCATTGTATGAGGCCCATGTGATACCATATGGAAAACTGCATACAATCCTGGTCACCCACGTTTCAGGGAGATACCTTCCAGCTGGAAGAGGCAAAGAGAGGTCAGCAGGAAGGTCAGGAAAATGGATGTGAGATGTCTGGCTGTTCAGCCTAATGAGGGGTGGCTGACTGGGGATGTGTCTGCAAGAAGCAGCCTGGGGGGAGGAGGCGTATCTAAAATAAAAGACAACACTGCCACAGAACCTATGCATACAAAGTGGTAAAGAGTTAATTTAGGCTTGAAGGAAAATGGCATGCAAAAGCTTTACAGCTCAGGCAAAGGTTTCCAAGAAGAGTTGTGAGAGAGAAATCTAATTACAACATCTCAGGATGAGCAGTGGCCATGCGAGAAAGGATGGCCCAACAAAGTGACCTGAGAGTAGGGAACTGTCAGACATGCAGGAGTTGTCTTTATTTCCTCAGTTCCCACTCAGTGCTTTTCAAAGACCATCGCTATGTTTTACATAAAGCACATGCTCCGAACTGACTTTCAAATCAAATTATTCAGATTAGATCATGTTAAGAAATACAGCATAAAACTAACATTAGTTTTGCATGTTAATGTTGCAAAATGGCAATTAAATGCAAGGTTACTTGAAAACCGATATACGTGGGTTGTTACAATATTTCACATGATTTCTATTTTAAAAATCCTGTATTTTAATGTCAATTAATATTATCTTTAAAACAATTTGTCACGTGGATAAGTTAATAAAAGTAGGAATAGAAAAAAAGCCCAGCAGCAATACATAGTTATTGGTATAGGTATAGGTATAGGCTGGATGTTACTAGCCATGAATACTGACTTCCCCTATGATTAAGAGGAGATACAAAAAATGCCCAATTCTGTATCCAGTTAAAACAACTGGATAAGAGTCAAGCACTCCCCCACTTTTTGATTTGTTTTCCCCATCTGTAGCACTGTAACAGGGCATAGCATTTTCAATTAAAACTTTATTAAGGCTGGCCGGGCTGTGAAAGGATGGCTCACAGTGCTCTGTAGGTACACGAAGTCTGGGAGACTGACATAGCAAATGGAGGCAAAAATCTGGAAAGAAACGGGGTAAATGTTGTTTTCATGTTATGTCCACTACCACTTCTAACATTTGCCACCTTTAGTGTCCAGTTTTCACTAGACACTGACTATGTTATCTAGTTATTTTTGTTATTTTTGCATATCCATGTTAACTATGTTAACTAGTCAACAAAACAGGGCCTGCCAGCAGTGGCAGGCCGGGTGTGATGTGGCCGGGGACATCGCTGGCTGTTGGCAGTGCCCTGGACAGGTGAAAGCCCATGTCTCATGTCTCACTCTGATGGGGCAGGGTGCTCGAGCAGGTAAGTGGTGGATCCCATGCATCGTGATTCCCATTTCACCACCTCAGAAACATTCCCCACCATGCAAAATCTGTCTTTCTTTACAAGTCCCTTACCAGGAAAACAGTTGTGAATGGTAGCACTGTACTTTCTGTGCTTTCACTGCCTTGGAGAATCAGAACTGATACAGAGAAAGAAAAGATGAAAAAAAAACCAAAAACAAACCAAGGTAAAACAAAGTGATCCCTGTCAAACTAAATGACTTCACAGGTCCACTCCAGCCAAACCTATTCTGCAATTATATAAAGTGGCAGTACAGCTCCCTTCAGCCTCTTCTCTCAGCGAAGCACTCTCATGGAAGCTGGAAACGATGTGGAGCAGGAAGGCTCTGTTCGGTGCCAGGTACAGTATACCTACAAGGGTGACACTGCAAGACCAAGCTGTAAGAAAACTGCTCACAGATTCCCTAAACTCATGAATGTTTGAGGGGAAAAAGACGAACTTTGGTTAACAGTAATTTCAGTGGCATAGATCACTTTGAGCAGGACATAAAGTATAACCGAGTCAGCTATGAAACATGCTCGATTGAAACAAACTCTGTTGCATGAGGAAGCCTTAAAATTGTTGACATGTCTGAGGGACAGCCTGCAAAGCTGCAGCTAAGCTGCATTAAAGATTTAAAGACAATTTATTATTTTCTACTGATCTAAATCCTTAAATCACATTAAACTCTTACCTCACCTAAGACCTTAAAATAAAAGAACTTAAACTCCCTGTGTCACTGCATCAAGCATTAATCTGATCAATATGTATTAAGCTTAAGTATGTAAATAAAAGTATAAAATGTATATTTTTAAAAAGTTGTGAGGTTTCAGAAATGTCATGACTGACTGTGGCACACAGCTGCCTTCAGAAAGGCATGCATGTAAAGGTGAAAACTTCAGAGGTAGTTTACACTCTGCATTGTAGACATCCTTTAAGCTTGGGGATCCCTCTGTCATTTATGAGGTTGGGGACCACTACAAAAAGAAATAATAAAATGATACCATAGCTTTTTGGGGTTGCTTGTTTTTGTGGAAGAATGCATTCCACAGTATTTGAAGCTTCACTCTATCATTTCGTTTTCCTTCAGTGGGGTTTTAGTCACACATTGCACAATTGTCACCAATATTATGAAACATAAATAGGATTGCAGCTAGTCTTCTGCTTTCTTTTTCAAATCTTACCTCATATTCCAGAGAAAGTTTACTTTCCCTACTCAGTGTTAAGTAGCCTTGTACTTCCTCCTGTCACTAAAGGAGGTAACTCTTCTTCTTCTTTCTGTTCCCTTAACAAAACCACATAGATGGAGAGAAAATTTTGCTTTCCTCAGCACTGAAGAGATGCCCAGGGCAGTTAAGGATGAGAGAAGGAAAATAAGGAAAGAAAAGAGACCTTAAAGGACTAGCATCTCCTGTTACTGGAACCACCCTGAACACTGCAAGGGGTGGTGGGTGGTGATGGTGGGAATTCACGGTGGGAATTCATGCTGCTGACAGCAGCACTTTCATATACCCCAACAGCACAGGGGTGATGCAGCAGCCTAAGGACCCAGCCAAAGTGTGTGCTCAGCCAGAGATCTTCCATGCTGGCCCTTGTCTCTTTGCTTCGCCCTTCAAGCAAACACCTCAACCACACTGACTCCTGACCAGTAAATAAAGAGATTATAGCCTGGAAACCTCCTGAGACAGCATTTGTAGCTTAATTGGAGGTATTAAAGAGGAGTAAGTACCTTTTGGGTATAATTGGAGCAGGAACTGAACATAAGTTTGCAGGCAAGAGAAAGAAAAGTTATTTTTTTGTGAAGCCTGAAATTTAGTGAAAACCCAGAAGAATCAGAGGACATTGCCCAGCTTTGAACTCACAGGCCCAAGGCAAATTGTAAGTTAGGCAAACCTGCCCTCGATGCATAAAGATAATTTAGAATTAGGGCCCCCGCAAGCTGGTCCATCCAGGTCCCCATGGACAGGGTACCCACATCTTGAAAGGTGTCTCCTGGGCATGGTGCCATGTTGCCCACCTCACATCTCTGCCCTCTCTCTGGGGCAGGGCATGGCTTTCAAATTCATCTCATAGCTGTGGAGTCCTTTTTGCTGATTACAAAAGCTAAATTGGATACTAAGTGCTCTGACTGTCAGCAGAACACAGCTGATGGCAAGATCCACTGCAGCAGTCTGAAGAACAGCACTTCTTTTTGCAGGCTGCTTCCCCACTGCAGGCTCAGCCAGCATCCCTTCAGGTGTCATGGTGGCAGCTTTCCTTTCAATTAACAAATCTGAACTGGGAAAAGCCATGGAGAGGCAGGAATTATGCAGGGCAGTCAAAGGGGACAAGGCAAAGCCTTGCCTAAAACAAGAAAGAGACAATCCAAGATTAAAAGAACCTAACCACAAGGTCCACCAAAAAGCACCCACGGGAGCTCTTACACTGGCAGGTTTTGCTTTGGGAAGGCCAGGGGGAGGGAGAGGAGGTAACAGCCTACATGAACACTTGTGGCTTCAAGTGCAAGAAGTAAGCAGGCTTGCTCCAGGAATATTAATCACTGCAGAGAGGCGCTGAGTTGCTCCGCTGTGGGTGAGGTAGTCCCCTATCCCTGATGTGACCATAAAGCTGTGATATTATCAGCAGCACAAAAGTCCAACTCACTTTTTTTCCCCTCTCTGAATATTTCTTTACACAGCTGACATGTAAAAAATTACAGATATGATTGTTTTAAACCCAGCAAAATAATAAACTACACCCATGTTACTAACAACCTTTTTAAAAGGCCCTGAGTTAAAATTCTACCAAATTGTGGGGCAGAGGGAGGGGAAGGGGAGGGGAAGGTGGGGAGAGACCTTATTTAACCTGTCAGATCTTTTTCAGCACAGAACTAGATATAGCATAGCACTGAATCACACCTGTTGTTTTGCTGGTTCCATTTCTCATGAAAAATACATCCAAAGAAGTCTGCTAGGTATCTCTGTGGTAATTGATTCATCTGATCTTCAGTTAGTCCTTCATAGCATCTAAGAAATTATGTGAGAAGAGACATTCAGATACAGCTCAAGATCTTTACCTAAACCAGAGGGGTTTTGCCTGTTTGCTGCTTTAATAGGCAACTATTTACTCCCCCTCATATCCCCCATTTGGCTCAGGCTTTTCCTTTCTACTTTTCAAGATCAGTGTGGTTCAGGCAGAACTACAGCAATTCAACAAGGTACATTTGGATGTGCCAGCAGTCTACATCCATCAAAAAAATATGTATATTTACCCATTGGAGCACTGGTACATAAAATGCATTTTATTGCTCAATATTCCAGGTCAAAAGTTAAAAAAGTAAACAGTATTTTTGCTGAATTAGGAGTAGCAAAACTCCCCTGGAGCTGACCAGTAGTACTGGCTCCAGCATCCCAGTACATCAGGAACGACACACACAAACACCCTTCAAACAGGGCTACAGTTTTGGTGTCCTTCTCCTTCCACCTCCCAGTGTCACTAGAAAACCAAAGTCCTATCAATATAAGTGTCAGTAAACCCACTGATCTCAGTCCGTGAGCCCATCAAATTGGACATGAGTTTTTTTTCCCTAACAAGCCCTGCCCCACTCAGCAAGGGACCAAAGAAACCTCCTTGACTCAATCTGAAAACTCATTGCCCTCTCTGAGTTGGTCATGGGTTTATTCTATGTTTTAAATGATAAAGCGGCTCCTCAGCTCAGCATCAGATGTTTTTGCAGGTCTAATACCTTGGTGATTTGCTCTCCATGCTGGTTCCCTAATGGAGTTCAGGTCTCTCTTTTAAGGCTCAAAAGCTGCAGTAAGTTTAATCCAAGCCTCCTGCTTTTCCTCCCTGTGCTGATGTGCCCTCCCACAATACCAAGGAGCATAAAAACCTAGTGACTTCACAAGAAATAATTTGCATAGAGAGCAGGGCCTAAGCTCTGGACATGGCAAGAATCTCTGAAGGAAATAAAAGCACCTTTTTGCTTCAGTTTTGGTTTAAACTCTCCCTTCTTCAGTCTCTTATATGCACAGGTTCAAGTAGCAAGGGAGACATAAACCTCTGTATTAGGTGGGAAGAATATTACAAAAGATAATATTGCCATTCCTTATAAAAAAAAAGCCCAAACACAACAAGCATTTACATACAGCTCCTCAAAGGACTCTTTCCCGTTGTTCCTCCGGCACGAGAGGAACTGTGGAGAGGCAGGGTGCAACCCCAGCTGTGAGGCTGTCAAAGGAGGCGAGTCAGAGGCCAGCGCTGCTTGCTTCTGGGGGGGTGCACGTAGCCCGGTGGTCGGGTGCAAAGGGGCAACTGCCCAGGCAGAAGACAGCAAAGGAAACCTGATGTATAATAGCGAAAAAACTAACCAGTGCTTTCTGACGGTAACCAGTGTGAACAATCCGCAGACAGAGAACAGAAAATAAACAGTGTGCTTGTCAGTATAATGGCAGAAAAGCCGGACAGTTAATTAGCCTGAAATAGTAATAGTAGAACAATTTGGAAATTAATTGATCTGCATACACCAGAAATTGTTACTGAAATACAAATAACGCAAACAGTTAAACTTCAGAGGCTATACCCATTAACTTCCGTGGCATTATTCCAGAAATTAATTTGGCTCATGTCCTATAACACAGGCATTTGCACTGACACACTGTCTTTGTATATACGTGAGGACTGACTGTACTTGCAGTCAGCTGTCAAAAGCAGCAGAATAAGTTGAATGTAAATGTCTCAGCAGGAAACCGCACTAATTTCAACAGTTACGGGCAGTTTCCCCCATACAAAAGAGCTAAAGTTGCTAAGGCCCTTGGCATGCCGGGGAAAGCAGTGGAACTGAGACCTGTCCCTCTGGGGAAGCCCCCCAGCCCCAAAAGCCCAGCTGAGCAGATCCCCTTGAAGTTGTCTACCATATAGATCAGGCGAAGTCCGACTCCGTTCTAGTTTGGCACAACTTTGCTAAAGTTGCTGGAGGTCTACTAAGAGAGCCAAGCTAAAGCTCTGATCTGTAGAAAACGACTGAGAAATGTATCCAAGTACTGATACCCAAAGCCTTCATCGTGGCTTTCAGCTGGCCCAAAAGCAAGCTGCTGACAAAAGCAGAGGTGTCACCTCTTCTGTTCCACCAGCAGCTAGCGTTTCTGTGCTTGTGTGATAAATTCACCCTGAACTAACCAATCCAACAGAAAATTGTTACAGACTGACTGTCCTGCGCAGTGCACAAGCCCTCGCCCAGGCCAGCAGCAGGGCAGGACGGCGGGGCCGGGAGCAGCAGCCACGGCAGGAAGGGTAGGAGGGATGGGACAGCTTTTATAGCAGCACCCCACAGTTAGAATAGTTTAAAGCAATCGTCAGAACAAAGCCTTTTGTATCAGAGGAGAGAGCACATTTTTTTGATGAGCCAAGGCTGAGGACTTGCTCTCAGCTCAGCAGGACTCTCCTCCTCCACAGGTGACGTAAGGCTCTGCTTTTAATGCAGAGCACAGGGTGATTTCTGCACAGGGCAACTTAGGAAGAAGTCCTGCGCTGATTTATGATTATCTGCGTGACTAAAATCTTATTTTCTTTGCCAAGGTAATGAGCCCTTCCCCTAACATTTTCTGCAGGAGAGTAAATATTAGATGTAATGTAACACATTCAGTGTCAGTTTCAGCAGAAAGATGCCGGTGTCATATTCATATCATGCAGGATTGTGCGTATAAATGGCACCTTTTGAAAAACCCACGGATTTGCAAGGTTTAAAAATACCATGTAGCACTAGTGACATCTGCAGGAACATCTCAGTTGGAACAGCATGAGGAAAACGCCAAACAAGGCTTCTGTGAGAAGCTATCATAAGGAAAACCAGCAGATGCACTCACAGCACCTGCCTTCACAAGTGTACCCGGGGATGAATAGGCCCTCTCAACTGCTGTCCCAGGGGATTAAGTCAGACCCCTCCTCTAAATCACCCTCTGGCAGAGCTTCTCATTTAGTTGGCACTGCAGATGGCTGGGGAAAGCTGGCTGGCCTCCTGCTTTACAAGGCACCTACACAGCAGTGAGACTGTCCTCCTTCCCAGGAGTGAGAAATGTGAGCTTTGGGGGGGGTCGTGTGGCTTCCTTGGTCAGAGCAAGGTAGGGTGACCAAGAGACACCAGTGGGAAGAGGACAAACAAATCATTGTACCTTGTCCTACAGAAAACAGGGAAAGGGAGCAGCTGATATTTTAATGTTTCCGTAGCTTGAGAAAGCACGTCAGTGAAGTGTCACTATTAGTTATATTAAGTCTCATTGCAGCTCATAGGTCTAAGGAACGTTCTTCTTTAAAGATAGAGTGAAGGGAGAGTCCCTACCAAAATAAAAGCATACCCAAGATACAAGTATCAGGCAGAGTTGTTTAACAGGGAAAGAAAACAAGTGAGTAAGTACACAAACGAACGAAGATCAGAGCACTGTATAAACACTTAAAGGCAAGAAAGTTTGATACAGCGTGAAGTATAGTAAACAGGTCCTGAAAAAAAGGCTTGAGGGGAAAAGGCTTGAGAGGGCAATACCTAGATTCAGTAATGTAAGGAAGGAGATAGCCTCTTTTTTCATTCCCCCTCTGTTCAAGAAAGCAGTCTATTCTGCACAGTAAAAAATTGAACTTTGCCTTCATCCTCTCTCATCATATGATGCTGTTTCAGTTTTACCATATACAAATCCAACCATTCTACTATAGAACACTTTATTTACACTAGGGGTGTAACACTACTGTTAAAACATTGTTTTTAAACTAAATGCACACAAGTAGTAAAAAAGACCAAAGAGGAACTGGGTTTTTCTGGTCTGGATACATATGTTGTGTTTCATTGCTTGAAGTGTCTTAATTTCTGATCTTGGTCGATTATTTTTTAAGAACACTTTGTCTTGAATAAAAATTTTGCATTTTATATCATGTTTAACCTAAGTTTTCAAAACCCTTACAAAATAGTGTGCCAGAACCTCCACAACATAAAAAGGAATCAGCTATGATTGTTTGTATTTGTTGGGAACACAGGCTGTTAGGTTTGGGCATTTGTGAGATAAGACAGCACTGTCATTTTAGAAATACTGGGGGTGAGACCTGTTCTGAAGTGATGATGTGCAAGAACCCTGTGTTCTACCCCAAAATGACAGCAGCCTAACAGCAAGTAGGCTACAAATGGTAAAGTTTGCATAAGGTAAGGGGGGGTATTTATGGTTGTCTTAAACTGCTAAACAACAGGTTTTTCAATCACTGTGTAGATCTCTTAAAAAGAAAGATGCTTTTGCAGTACAGGAAATGAGAAAGAAAAAGGTGGTGTAAGTGTGAACAGGTCTGTGATAGATTTAGTGGAAAAGCTGTACCCATATCCCTAGGGAACTGTCGAGCAGGGCACACAGAAATATGTGTCACAGCAAATCTATGGACACTACAACAATACGGAGGAACATGAACTACCTGATGCAAAACAGGAAACCAGGTACTATAGGAGTATGAGAAACAAGGGGAGACTAAAAAAAAAAAAAACAGCTTTGAAGGATGCAGTTGAAAGGAAGACTGATACAACAATGAAGTATTAGGATAGCACTGATAAAAAAATAAAAGGAAAGGGAGGGATCTGGAATTGTTTTGGGGAAAGAAGGACAAAAGATTCTTGGCAGGCAGAGCCAAGAACCTCCTGGGGAGCCCCTGATCAGACTGGGTTTGCTCTACTCGTGTGATTCTTTTTCTGAGGGACAAGTGATACCACAGATTATGCCACTATAGATGACTTCAGTTCCCCAGGAATGGCTAGGGGAGAACATGACACAAACAGGAGGTGACAAACTGGGTCCAAGGCTGATCTCAAAAATCCAGTCAAAACCTCAAAAAAGATGCAAAAGGCAGAGCTGAGAGCAGCCTACAGGCACCCATGTAGCTCAGGCCAGGACCACGCCAGTCCAACGGTGCTCCAGCGCCCAAGGTTGATGTCAAGGGTGGGAGTCCAGATGAGGATGGTCATGGCAGTTAAGGTGTGTTGGGCACCCACAAGGTCCTCACACAAACAGCGATAAAACTCAATTGTCCTTGACTAAGATTTATTCAGCAAGAGGTTCTTCATCAGTTCTTTTGTCAGAGCCCAAAGAAGATATTTTATGAAGGACTATACTGTTGTTCAGTAATTAAACTAAAAAGCCATGTCTCCAGAATCCAGACAGATTCCTCCTAAAAAGCATGACAGTTTATTCAACTTTAGCTTTTGCTCTTAGATACGCATCTGAATTTTGTTTATAAAAACTTTTTCTTCACACACTTTCATAGCAATTTTCAAATAAATTCTGTACTTCAAAGTAAAGTTTTACTCTGGTAATTTGAAACAGTTGTTTGTTTGGGGGATTTTTTTTTTAAATCTGTAAGAAAGACAGAAACTTGCCTGGGCACTCTCACTTACCAAATGATGCCTATGTGAAAAGCCCTCTACGGTTCTGTCAATGCAAGGGAGAAGTGAAATTTGCAACTGACAGCAGTATCACTTTCCCCTCTAACCAGCGCCCTTAGTGATGCCTTTCATCAGCATGGACCCCATGCCATGGCTTGTGGGACCTGTACTGACAATGAACTCAGAGCAGGTGTAAGGAGACTTTTATGTCATCAGCACTTAGGTCAGTAATGCAGCTTACTTGTGCAACTTCCACGGGGATTCACGGTCCACAAGAACCTTCTTGGACTAAACTTTCCCTCTGACAGTTCCCAATATTTCTGCTGCCTGGCTGAAGGATAAGGAGCACACTGTAGAGAGAGACTGTGTCTTTGCTGGAAATAACTTCTGCATCAGAAGAATAAAAAAAACTAATCTAACCCCTCACCTACAACACTCCATTTTTTTGCCCAGCAGCTTCTTTCTTCCTCCTCCCTCCTACCAACAATAGCTCACAGAGAGTGAGGGAGACAAGTGAAACTAGATTCCCAACTTATTTCCCAGTGCAGTTGCAAAGGGTGCCAGAAATAAGCCAGAGGTATTACTGAAATATCTGCCGATGCTCCCAAAACCAAGTTTACATCAAAAAGCACTGTCCAGTTACAGTAATTGTCTGTCAACTTCTAACATGTCAAGCAAGGCCAAACAGAGGCAGCATTACACGTTCCTCTGCTCCTCAGAGGAGCTTAGCGTCTGCTCAGCATCTCGGTTCAACTACTTCAATTTGCTTTTCCCAGGCCTTGCACAGGGCACTGCTGCAGACTTCATGGGGTCTCAGGCTGTTTAAAAAGAAGTCCCTGTTGATGCCGGCGTTCAGCTGTTGTTCTGGCTCGTACCGACCACTTGTGGCAGAGACCAGGCTGGTATGAGAAGCAAGCAAAAGATGGGAGCAAGGAAAAGGAAGAACAAAAACCCCATAACATGTCATAGATACAAGAGTATGTGTCCTTATCTACACAAGGCAATGAGTTAAATGTGTAGGTATCTTTTTGATAAGCTAACCAGAATGAGATCTGTAACTCCCTATCACTAACACTATCAAAAGCATGTCTTATAAAGCACTGAGGAGCTATTTGCTCTTAAAGCTGACACAAAAGGATTTGTTTGCACATGTTCAACATTACTGACTCTACAGGTTGCATTTTAAAAGAATGACAAAAGCTTTGCAGGGTAAAACTGATACACACTGCACTTAAAGAAAACAGATGGGTGTAGTGGACTTCTGTGTTCCATGTCCTGACCTCCTTTGCATATATCTGTTGACTTTTAGCAGCAATTACAAGCCCAACTCGTTGGCCATGACCCTATAATGCTAGGTGCTGTTTAAGCATCACCTAAAAAGCCAAAAGATCACATCTAGTTTAAATAACAAACCAGAAGTGCATTCAGAGAAAACTGAATGAAGCCAATATGCTTTTGTAAACCTCCCAGTTACACCGTAGGTTTCAGAAGTTTACATTTTAGATTCTGCTAGTCCAAAAAGAAATGTATCAGAAAGAAAAAAAAAAAAAGATCACAGAAAATGATGATGGGCTAGAGTCTGTAGAAGGAAAGAATTTCACTTCAACAGCTGAGTATGACAGTGGAACAAGACCAGGTTGGGTTAGATAATTATCTGGTCTGTCTGGAGACAATGCCAACAGAAGTACTTCTTGCTGTATTTGTCATAATGCAGCTTTTTTTTTTAGTGATAAGACAGTCAAATAAGGGCTGTGTCCCTGGCCATCATTCTCCTGACACTGAACTCATGTTTATGATTCCATCTGTCTGTTCAAGAATGAACCTTCTTCCTCAGCACTTCACACCTGAATCTTGGGCAAGTTTATTCCCAAAAGGCTGACTCCCCATCAGTGTTTCCTAGCATTTAAAAAACTTGAAAAATATCAAAATTGAGATTCTTCCCTTTAAGTTTTTTTTCTTAAAAGTTATATATTTCTTTCATGCATTCTTTGCATTATGTTATTTTCTGTTTTCATATGTTGTGTCCCATGATTAGCATCTTCAGCAGAGAACAGCTTCACTCAAGTTTTTAAAAGTAGTCCCTGTATTCCCCTCATGTCTGAACATCCTTGGCGAAAGGAAGTAATCCTGCTATGTGCCTGACAATGAAAGTCATAGCTTAACTGGATGTTTTATGATAAGGGAAAAAATTCTTCTGAATGTACTACAAACTACTCAAAGGAAATACAATAGAGAAGATAATAACTTTAGAATACTATTGAGCTTATGGCAAATACCCACATTTATTGTATTTTTAACTAATACCACCCATGAATATAAATGTAAGTTATACTGCAATTGAAGATACTATCTTCAACAACCAGAATGAAGATAATGAGGATTGACTGCTAGGGAAAGACAGACAGAGGCAATATCCCTTAACTGGCCAGTTGAAATAGCTGGAAAAAGTACACAAAATGTGTGAGCCTGCACATCTGTCTGAAGGAGGACATATTTCGTGAAGGCTTATCTAGGCTTTCTAGCCAAACTAATTTCCTTGAAGAGACAAATTCTGATTTCAAACTGTGGTTACTTACATCCTCATGAGGCTGCATTGCGCCCCGTGTGCCATCGGCGGGGCCGGGGCCAGGCACCGGGTGCCTGCCGGGGCCGACCGGGGC
>JAVJGJ010000037.1:54581384-54609449 GCA_035590215.1 Microhierax caerulescens
ATTTTAAGGGATGGGGATTCATTTGGCTCACTAATTGGATGACCTATATGGACTATGTCATTTACACAGGAAGTGGTTATCAACAACTTTCTTCAATTTTGTGGGTTTTGTTTTTGCTAACACGCAATACTGAAACATGAGATTCTTGAGGACAAGAACCAGTGCTTTCTGAATAATAATAACAACAATAATAATAACAATAAATAATCAGACACCTAGCTTTCACATACCTCAGGCTGAACACCCAGAATTTCAAGACCTTCAGAATCTCTTGTTGATTCTGAGCATTCAAAGCTTAGAGGATGCTCTTTGGAAAAAGAACATGTGTTTCCATGAATGGAATTGCATCTTGGGCAGCTGCAGCAGAACTTCATGCAATTCACCTGCTTCCCATATTAAGTAATTGTTACAAATTCAAACTTTCATAAAAGCAACAAAAACTTTGGAATACTTAAGTCAATAAAGTATTGGGAGTAAATGGTAAAGTAAAAAAAAGTAAAGTAAAAAATTTTTACTTTAAAAGAGTCTACCCATAAGATAGACAAACTATGAACAAGAAATACTTGTATGACCCAAAAAGGGCAAGACCGATACATACTGTAGTACATGGATCTCCTTGCTTGGGAGGAATGCAATTTTTATATCACAAGTGCAGATGCTAAGGCTTAACCCAGAAGTTTTACTATGCAGACAAGGTCGTGTAACTGCATAAAACTGTTTCAATAAATCAATGCAGAACCTATCTTCCAGAGAATCAGCAATAAAACCAAAAAATAAAAAATTTAAGTAATGAATTTTAGTGGTACTTTCCAAGTTACTGAAATTGTTAAGGACTATCTCTGTTGCTATCAAACTCTGGAGTAGTTATTTTGATTAGATGTCTTGGGAAAGGTTTTCTGGGGTACCCATGCTAGAGAACTATAACTAACAGTTCAGTGTAAGAACATACTGGCAAAAAGTTGTATACTGAACTGGTGGGCAAATCAGTTAGTCTTACAAATACACTTCTGAACTCTGTAAGAGCACTAGAGAAACATCATTAAAAATAGTCACTGTCCTGACATTACTGTATGAGCTCTGTAAGGTGTACCTGACCTAAGAAAGCACCTGCGACTCAGCTAGTAATTAATGGATCACAAAGTTTAGAAATTAACTTGAGAAAAAGAAAAAAAAAATCCAACGCATCATTAAAGTTCATACTCCCCAAGTAGAAGATATCAAGGGAATGTTAAAGCAATATTTACATCTAATCTAAATAGCAACATAACAATTAACTGACAAAAGGTCCTGTTAATTATTTTGCAATGCATTAGAGAACAGTCTGGAAGGTATTAATAAAAGAGTAGAAAATTCAAGTGTTTGCGATCACATTGTTAACACTTGGGTTTTTTTCCCCACTCTACACCATGGAAGTCACTTCAGAATGTTTACTGATGTTCGCTACTAGCTGTAACCATCAGATTTCAAAATCCCCATATTCTTTGTTGAAATCACTGGTTTCTTTCACTACGTAACACTTAATTCTCAGCTTTTCAACAGGCTCCTACAGTCCTGACAGCCACAGAACAATCCTCAAAAAAATTCTGAAGGTATTAATGTTTCTTAGTTTGTCACCATGTTCAGTCCTTCTCATGTCACTGAGCATGCCCTATCTAGTATGATCAAGAACTGCATAGACAGGACCAGGCTCTCAAAGGCCACACAGCACTTGGCCACACACTTTTCTTTTAATTACAGAAAATCTAAAACCTCATGAGTGACCTGATCTACGAATGACTCCAGTCTCACCCTCAATGCAACAAACTAGGGAATTCAATTACTAATACAAAACAGGTATTTGAGTTTGAACCCAGGAATGGAGAAGACAGGCAATCCACATTTTAAATTAGAGGGAGGGGGTGGGGTGTGGAAGGGGTTCCAGATGTTGCAATGCACTCAGCTCCATGTTATGAAACAAACACAAATACAGAAAACTTCTGCCTAAGCTCTACTTAAGAACAGCAAAAGAAATCACAGAACAAGATTAAAATATATCTACAGCTTTATTGAATTATTTTTTGAATACAAAATGTCTGTTGTATTGGATAAGGCAATAGTGTCCAAGTTCTGTTTGTATAAATATATGGAAAATAACCTTTTATACTTTTTAAAAAATAAATTAGTGTTCTGTTCTCTTCTTGTCTTTCCTTATCTTTTTGCTCTTTCCTGCTTGTTTAGATGATTCTTCCTGAAATGAAAAACAAGCACTTAAAAATTTAAACAGCATTCTTAATACTCCGTGAGTATTCTCTCAAAGTCACTCATGAGAATTATTTTTAATACGAACAGTGTTCATAGTTCACTGGGATTTATGAAAGTTTTGAATTGTGTTATATTTATCCAGTTTCATTAATTTGTCTGCTTATCTTGCTATTTAGAAACTTCTGCCTTCAGCAACAATAAAATTATAGACAGAGCTATGCAACAGAAGCATTTAATGTAAAAATAATCTAAGCCATTTCCACTCAAGGAAGAGGTTTCCAGTACAGGAATATTTCTACACTACACTGCAAAACTCCTAGTGTGGACGGAGCCGTACCAAGAGACGTGCTGTACACCAATACATTAAAACTGCTTCCCTAAGTGAAACAAACCTACACTGGGAAAAACAAAATTTTGCCATTTTTGCTGGATCAACGATCAACATTGTAATGCACAGTTTACTGACTGCCAATTCTAAAAAACAAGACTCTTCTTCAGTAGGCATTCGCTGCAAGCACTCTCCAAAACGGCAAAGGGATCCGCCATTAACATTCACCAGAATCTGGGACATTTTAACCTACTCTCTCCTACCTGTTGCACATGGGAGGGAAACTGACCCTAACAGGACATCTGAACTCTGCTAAAAGAATACTTTTACTAAGAGCCACATCTATGGTACTAGAATAACAATTACTGTCAGTTCCATCTGTTATTTTTCTGATGAACACTAGTAACAAAATACCTTTGTTAATACACCATAGAGTCTGAATTAAGTTGTTAAAAACCAAAGGGGGGAAAAAAAAAAAAAAAAAGAAAAGTGATTTTTAGTACTAAACCTTTTTGTGAGGGTAAAATGCTTAAAAATCTTGTTAGTTTCATTTTATGAGCAACACTTTCAAATAAGGGAACATTGATAAACTGCCTCTAAAATGCAAAAAGCAAGTAACAGAAAAGTGTGGGAGGAACAGCAAAGAATGCTCAGCCTTCAGCCACAGCAGTCTTTGATACTTTCATATAAAAAGGAAAACTGACAGTTGCATACTTTCTCAAGTATCAAGTATATTATTTTCCTACTGTCTTAAAACAAGGATATTAGATGATTAAATGACCTAAGTCTCTGAAGAAGTAAAATGGCATTTAAAGACATTTGGAACTTTGTCACCCGAGTTATCTAAGCTCCCTTGGTACATTTTCCTGTAATCTTTTCTGTAACAGTTAGTGTTACTTTGTTTGAATTCTTCTAGTTGTCATTTTTCTTTTTAAATGGTGTCTATCATCTACAATTCTGAAAACTTCTTTGGGTCTAACAAAGCTTTCAATTTTTAAAATGCCTTCTAGTTACAGTGATTCCCAGGATCAGTCTGCCTACACACTAGAACAGGTAAGGATGAGAAGCAGCAGCTTCCAGATTTCTGAACACACAGGAAGAGTCATTTCCCCTTCCCATCCTCCCCCAACCCTCAAATTTGTGTTCTGGATCCATGTCCTCAACTCTCAACTGCTGCTACCCTTCCATTGCACACCTCACACTTAGAAATCAGGTCACTAACTTCTTTTGAAGTTCTTCAGGAGTCTTCCCACTGATCCTATGCATACTATCGATGCATCAAAGCAACCAGAGAACACCACAGGTTATACTACTTTTCTTCTGGCTTCATCTTAACAGTGGCAACTTACACAAAAATGCCCTCCTTCTAAGTGGCAGAAACTTACCACTGAAGGTACATAGTTGTATTCCACAAGTACATTTCTTGCACAATTGTTTATATGTTTAAAACGATCTGGTCCTAAGAGAATACCTCCATACCAGCGGGATACCACAACTAATACATTGTGGACATTCAAAATCTATTTAAAAAAAGAAAAGAAAGAAAAGAAAAGAAGATATAGAAGTGGTTTGTTGTTTGGTTGGTTGTTTTTTCCCACTGAACTAGTTTTACTGTTGACACAAATTTTAAACAAAAAAAAAGTCTATTATCTTGCATTTTTAAGAACTCAGTCAGGTAAGTGTCACACATACATTAACAGAGGGTAACAAACAATAACAAGTCAGCAGTTGTGGTAACCTTCCATCTCCAAGCTCCTACCCAAAGGTAAATCCAAAGTAAAATGACTCAATATCCCTCAGAAAGGGCACAAAGCTCTCTCACGTGTGCTAGTTGCTCATCCACATGTCAAAAGCTTCAGGCATGACTTAGACGGAAAATTATTGAGTTACATTTATAATTCTTTGATATGATGAATTATTATTTCCAGAGAGCCTCTGACACTAAGCAGATTGTCTATCCACATTTTTGGAAGTGCTGATGGATGACGGTAATAAGGGCCAGGGGACAGGCATTATACACATGGATACTAAAATGCCGTAAGCTAGTACTGTTGCAACGTGCAGGAGGACTTTTCAACAGCACCCAGATAATACATCAAACCCTCTTCATTCTCCAGGTTTGAGCCCTAGTCCCTTACAACCAAGCAGTTGCTTTCTGAGCTCAAAAAGGCATATACAGACTTCATGCAACATGAAATAATTGTACTAGCAATTAGGCCTGAAAGGAAATAAATTACCTTCATATAGCTTTTTTAAGACTCTACTTGATTTTGTTGCTCACAGAGTTAAACAGAAGTGGTGATTTCTTTTACTGCAATTGAAGGCAAGAAACGTGGAAGGCCTTCAACATCTTTACTTTTCGCAAAACCTAAAAGTGGTTTGACTAGACTTGAAAACTGGCATTATTCCGCCTTAAAGCAATTCTTTCCTCAAGATCTCCCCATCATCAGCAAACACTAGTAACACAGGGAATGCCAACTAAGAATCAGAGAGAAACACACATCTTGTCAAAATATAAGATATACATTACTGCATGGAAACGTGTAGTGACAATCACTAGTTAGCATTTTTGCTCAAATTAGTCTTGCATGGTTAGTGACCACGATTCTGAATTTGTCCCTCAAATGAAGTAATCTGAAATCTCTGTGGAAGGTCTTCACTTACAAGCAACTTTCTCTCAAGTCGCTATCAATGAGGCATGTTAACAACTATTCATTGACTCCATTGAGGAGAAAAATACATATATTTGTCTAATTTGAACAATACTATTAAAAGATTCTATTACTGTTTGTGAAGACAGAAATATTCTTAGAATTTAAAAATGAAAAAAGATAATGTAAAAAGAAAGAATTGGGGCAGGGGTTTTGACAGGCATTTTCTACTCCACATTTATACATCAGCTATAAAGTCTATGTATAGCAACTGTTCACAGTAAACAGGATGCCAAAGACAGTTGGCAAATTTTTTAACTCTAAGTTCGAAAGAATTAATCTAAAATACAGGGGGTTTTGTAATCGGAAAGTGCTATCTTGACTGAAGTGCTAGGTTTATCTGAAACAAGATAAGATTTCTATTGCAAAAGAGAAACTGTAACTACAGCTACTATTAAGTGTATTAAACCATCTAGTTTTCATGCCTAGATCGTATGTCATAGATGCTTATAACAGAAAAACTACGAGACTTATGAACATTTAGAAATCAGCCCATAAACTTCAAAATTTTTTATTTTAATGTTTTCCTAGAGGTAAAAATTGCACCTTTAGAAAACCCCTGTTGTGAAAAGGACATAAAAAATGAAAATTAAAAAAAATAATTAGTGTGCTGATATAGCTAAGTGGCTTGAGGCACTGCATAAGATATACCCAGCTGTCCCCTGTAGTTTTACTAGGGCTTGCATCATGCCAGTGAATCAAAATTTATCAATCTCAACTCTTATTTAGTAGCAAATTTGCCAAGGGATTATTGTTTCAACACTTGAAAAATGAAATATATGTGAGTATGAGTATGACCCAGAACTAGAAACAGCACAAAGAAACATATGAAATGATAAAAAAAAAACAAACTCCTTCACTCTCACTACCTTTTGCAACTGAAGCTCTACTCTGCAAGATCAAATGCGTCTTTTTATTACAAGCATTTGAGGAAAACAAATGAAAGGCTGTGCAAAGGTCAGCTGTTGCATTCTGTCAGTCAGCTTCTTCCAGACTTCATTTTCTACATACCTTACACCACATAGTAAGCAAAGGAATCAAAACTTACTTATCTTGTAAACCATTCAAACTATTACTGCACCTATGAAGCACTATTTGTTTCTATGATCCAAGACTTGGAAATGCAACAGTTTGTGCATTTTCTTTCACCTGTGAGAAAGTAATCCTCTAATTGGTTACAGGTAGAGCAATAATAATCTTCTAAAAGTTTATTTTTATATTAGTGATTTTTAAAATCTGTTAAAGACTTCCAGAAGTCAAAGATTAGTTTTGATAACCTGCATAAGATGTAGAAGACGTCCACCTGCTGCTGTCTCTCCATCATCTTCACAATCCTGTAAGAATGTCTGCTTATCTTCACAGTATATTCTTAAAAAGAAAAAAACCCACCCAAACAAAACAGATTTTTAAAAAGTCCATGAACTGACATGTTGACATGATTAATAAAGTCTGAGATCTTTTATATGTATGTGTACCAACTCTACTTCTCTACTAAGGACATTTACATGAAAACAGGATGAGGCTTAGGGTAAACCACAAATACTTATTCTGTACAGCAAAACAAGTTTTGAGAAGCTTTTACATGGGATTTAGCTACTTCTACTTCAGCTTAACTCCAGAGTCATTACCAGTGCAAAATCCCTAATCAGAAAAATCCTTAGTTTTTTCACCTAATAATTATGCCTAGCTGAAACCAACTCTACCAGATACAGGTTCGAATTATGATACACACCCACAAACTGGAAGAACTCAAACAAAAATATTATGAATAATTACTTAGGTCTGTATTTCAGCAGCAGCATGAAACTATTACTGAAATTCAACTTCAGATTCTCCATGCCATCTCCTTCCTCACAGGGCACTCCAGGAAACTTTGGTGTATATTGTTTGACATAAAGGACAGCTGCCCAGGTCTAAATTTCCAGAAGTAATGCTCAAAGGTCTACTGTTCGTTACCAGTTGATTTCATAACTTCCAAACTGTGGTTAATACACAGGTGACACAGTCACAAAGAGGCTTCTGGTACTAGATGACAAATATGAAACTATGTTTCTCTTGCTTTCTGGGAATATATTTAGATAGTATGAGTGAAAGAAACCAGATCACCATCAGCAACAACAGAAATCCCCTCTCTATAGAAACCTTTTACTTAGGTAGAGTTCTTGGTAAAGTAAGCTTTCACTTGGTCTCATTTCATGTTTCTTTAGGGTCAGGCCAGAATGCATATGAATGGATCAGTGCCTATACGGGCTTTTTCAGACAACCAGTTCCTCCAGTAATGAAAAAGGCTCCTTTAAATGTCACTTATATTCCTCAGAAAACCTACATCACTGTCTGGACCGAGAGCAATTAATTTCATGCAAGCTATGTTCACAAAAGTTGGCAGAGACAGACCACTGCCAAACTCACTTTTACCTGTTCCTCATCTTCCCTGAAGTTTCTCAGCTGAAACTTCATATGAGAGATGTCTGCATCAGGCTTTCTGTTTCAGCTCTTGTATCAACTAAAAATGTCCAGCTATTTCTAAATATAAGGTTGCCAGTAGAAAATTTACTTTGCCCAAGTAAAAACACATCTAGTTCAGGATGATGTAACATTTCCATGCTCACACTCAGTGCAAAGTATAACAACACGTTTCACATACACATCTAGTCTTTTTTTTTATTCCTAATGCTGCTTTACTATCTTAACATATTTACTACTATATGATCTACTTTCTTGACTAAAAATTCAAAATAAAGACTAAAACCTTCACCATACAAATAAGAAACCTACTCCTATAAAGATTTAATAGCAAGGAATTTCTTTGATGGATTTTACTTTTCTCACATCCTACATTCATTTTTCAAAGAACACTGAAAAATAAAAATATTAAAAAAATCACTATTCAGCTCTCACCTGTATGCATATATGTTGTGAGTAGCACTTGCAATTTTCTTGTTCTCATTCAATTTTTCAAGGACTCTCTTTACCTTTAAGAAAACAGAAATAAGTTTCCTTTTATAACGGGGATTTTGTACACACATCTCAATATCACAGCTAAGCGATCACCTTAATACTACAATGAAACTGGTTTACACTTTAATATAAAATTAATTAAATATTTAAGAACAATAACTCAAGAAGCAACTTCTCAGTACCCTCATGCTAGTTTTAAATAATTTTTCTGGGATGCCAAAAACAGCTGTTCCTTGCATTTGTGCATTGTGTACATTCATGTAATCGCTAAAGATGTAGAAGTGTCGAATCGCTTTACTAGACAAGGGAGGCAGTAAGATCTAGAAAAGATTTTTAATCGGTATTAAGTATCAATTACATCTGCTTACTTTTTTGAACTATAACATTAAGCTGGAATGTAAAAAAACTTGATACACATTTTCCCATGTAAAACAAAACCACGCTGCTTTTACATATTTCACAAAAACATGTGATGTTTAGAAAGCTCTACTATGTTTTGAGTTTTTCCTTCTTCCACAAACTTTTTCAGAGTTTCCATTTCACAGAAATAATACTTTAAAAAAAAGTTCTATTATGGGTCCAAAAGTGTCACTGTTTCCCAGAAAACAGAAACTCCCACCATGACATGTCTCTGCTCCTAAGTACCACCAAAACATTTATCAATATCAGTTCATCTTCCATTTCTAATTAAACAAGCTAGCAATTGTTCAATCCTTTCCAATTTGGTCTAGCAAAAGGAGAGCTTTGATCAAGACATTGTTTTGGTCCATAATACAAAATTAATACTATTTTGAGCAAAACATTACTGAAACGTTTGGGAAAACATGCTTGGCAAGTAAATTGCCTTCCACTCCAAAGAAAAACATCTCTGGGGAGTAATCAATATACATATTTAACACCAAACTTAGCTATACTATGCTAATTCAAATTTTTCTGGAAGAAATTCAGCTTACAAAAATCACCTCAAATATAAGATACCCCAATGAAAAAACTCCTTTTATTAATGAAGAACATCATTTCAGACATGCTTGGTCCCTTTTTTTCCCCATAAAGGGGAACACTGAAGACAGACAACTTATGTTACTTAATTCACTTTCATAAATATATTTCAATATATGGACTTAGGGTACAAGGCATATGAAATAATCATCACCTTTGACATTACTTATCTGTCAGCTACCAGGCTCCTAAAAACATACCTTAAAGATTCATTATGTATCTGTATTAGCAATGAACCTCCAAGACACATATCTTATAGCTAAACAATAGTTTATCTTTTTTCCTGTCATAGCTCCTGAGCCTTTGTTTCTCCTGTTCCCCTCTCTATTACTCCTGCTTTAGGGAATTAAGGGATATAATTCTCTACATTTCAGTGACACACCTCCTCATAAAAACAGAAGATGCCTAAACAGATCAGTTCTCAGTGCTACCTTACTAAATCAATGTCAATTCCAAGAATCACAGACATTTTACATGTCAGAATAAGACAAATTCAGACAAGTGAAAGCAATGGTACCAAATACAGCCTGCTACCTGAAATATGACGATCACTTTCTTTGCCCCATAAGGTTTATAGTAACATATTCTGTTAAGTAATTACAGTACCACTCTGGCTACCATTATTGAAAACTGTATCGGAAGTTCCACTGTTAAAAATACTCAATATAGCAATCTGTGTACTGTCCTAAAATATCAATGAAGATCACTGAAGCATATAGATTATGCAGATGAAGTATTATGGGCATATACTAATCTCTTCAGCTAATAAAGAAGCTAGCTTTCACTGGAATGAGTGAGTATGAACCTGCTGAACTATAGCTAAGGTATCTAACCTACCAGTTAAAACTGTTTCTGCAGCAGAAGGTGACGATGCAATACCAAACCTCAAAAGTACTTCAGAAAGGATGCTGGGAGCTAAAGACAAAAGTCTTATGTCCATACTAGGCAAACTAATGAGGGGGAAGCAAAACCCCAAAACCCATGGACAACTTAAAATGTTACAGCTTTTTTATACATAAATATGCCTCAAAATCCTGTCAATCTGCCAACGTTCTTTCAGAATCACTAAGCATGTAGTAGATCTAGCTTACTTGGAATTTCAAAAAGCATTTGACAAGATCCCTTACCAAAAATTCTTAAAATAAAAGCTAGGATTAGATAAAAAGAAAAAGGAAATTGTAGAGGAATGAAAGCAGTGGGTTGAGTGGCACTGATGGTATGCAGCTGTGGCCTTGCCTCAGAGGCAGTGGGTTGGTTGACATGGACAATGTGCAGCTGTAGCTCGTTCCTGCTAAGTGGTTAAATAGCACTGAGGATGGTGGGGGAGGGGGTCGGATGGAGGAGGAGCAGTGTGGTCTGACCTCTGGAGGAAGGACATACAGCACAGACAGTAGAATCTCACCAATGGTAAAGCCTTGTTTCAGCCTACCAGTTTGTTCGTGCTGCAACAAGAAAATCCTTTCAAGGTTCAACTCTCAGTTAATTACAAGAAAACACGAGTTGTTCAGTAGTTTCCCCACTAAACGGATCAAAGGAGACTGATGTTAATAGATGCAAAGTGATGTACGAAGTAATTCCAAACCAGCTAGTGGCATTTGCAAAAAAAGATCTTGCTGTTACAACAGACATTACTACTAAAACACCAACTCAGTGCTCAGTAAAGGTCAAAAAAGTAAGCTGAAAGGTATTACTAGGAAAAGAATATGGAAAACAAAAACTCTTCGCACCACTCTATAAATCCTTGGAGTGATTGCATCTTCATTGTTGTGTACAGTTCTGTTCTGCATTTCAAAAAGGTTACAGCATACGTTACATGTGCCAAAATAGACTGGAGGTCTTTAGCCTGGAAAACAGAAAACTAGGGTCTATAAAATATGACAGATGTCTAGAAAAATTCAACTGCATAGAGAAAGTGGAGAGGTGCAACAAACAGTTATGAGCAACTGATTCACAGCAAACACTGGAAGGCATGTTTTCATATGATGCTGTGAATTCTAGAAGTTATTTCTGGTGCAAGAAGCAATGAGACAAATTCCTCAAAGGACAGAAAAAAGAAAAATTGGTAATATTAAACACAAAGATACTTTTGTTACCTTGTGCTAAACTGCTGAAAGAGGGGAAGTATGATGGGAAACAAAACGTATCTGCCCTTTTCTAGCACTCTGTCTAGGTCTACACACACCAACGACCAGGAAGGGAAACTAGCACTAACATTTTTTCTAGCTATAGGCAAATACACCTCTAGAAGCATGCTCACCCCTCTAACTTAGGTCTTGATAAAGATTTACTTAAGCATTATCCAAGTGTATTTTTCAATAAATTCCTTTCTGAAGGAAAGAAAACATTCATAAACTCATTTTAATTCATTTTCCAAGTAACACATGGTAGACTTAGAAGCTTCCAAATATCTTATAATAAACTTGCCAACATCCAAAAGTCAAATTTTAGTTTTCTTATTCTCTTACATCTAATGCACATAATGGTAAAGAATAGCAGGAAGCACTGTGGAGATCATATTTAGAGTTATTTAGCTGATCATGAAGTGAGAAACTGATGACTACTCAGACAACATTAACAAAGACTGACAGACATATTTGGCTTTTCAGTAATACTTTTTCAAGATCAAAGTACAGACAAAAAAGAGCAGATTTGATTTCTACTAACTTGTTTGATTGTTACCACAGGAGCCAGATGTGCCTGGAAAGTACTCCTTCGATCTGTAATTGGGTTTCCATGATGTATGGATGGCAGTTCTTCATCTACTGATCACAAACAAGGAAGAGTTTGTTTTCTTTTAAGGGTACTGAAAAAATGTATATGGCCATGTAAGTAAAGCATGTCTCAATTTCAAAAAGATGGATTTGTTAAAATACATAAGATGACATACAGAACCACCAAAGATGCGTTGGGTTTTTTTTATGACTGTTATCTTTATTATAATTTTAATGTCACTAATTTTACTCAAAAGCTGAGTAGAAAACCAGCATCTTAAGGCCTCTCCCTTCCAAGTTATTTCATTAAAATTAACAACGACTTATTTTTACCTTCTTGATTTTCAGATGTAATGTAATTCAACATTTTAATTTGATCTTCCTGAATGGGCTGATATTCTAAGAGAAAATCATCTCCATCATCTTCATCAACTTCTTCACTGGTTTTCTTAATATCTGGTTCTATTAAGATACAAGTAGTAGAATGTATTACATAATCTTTTTTGAGACAAGACAAATTTTTAAATTCTTTTTCTCAAAAATCTCTGGCTTTTCAGTTCAAATCAGTTTACTGTTAAAATTATGAAATGCAGAATAGTAACGTTAATTATAACAAAACCCAGAAATTCTTAGTCCAGTATTAGCTAAAATCTTCTTTAGAATTTAGAATACAATACCCATGCAAGGATCATGGGATCCTTGCACAGTATCTTCTGTTTCAAAACTAATTAACAGTCTTTCTAAAAAGAAAAGAACAATAATGGGTTTTATTTCCATTAAGCTTTTACAGTGCTACCATTTATTTAGTCTGAATTTAGAGTCCAAAATAAACTGATATTTCACAACTCCAGTCTTTTATTGGTCATTTGGGGAAAAATGTAGACCTGTTGTTCAATGCTATTTCATGAAGCTATAAAATCTTTATATTTCAAACATCTCTCTGAACAAGTTTCCAGCACTCCGGGATTCCCAAAATCCTATTTTACTTAATTCATAGGACACAAAAAGTAACAGTCAACAGGAAAAGAGTAAATATCGCACACAGTCAGTGGTCTGGAGACTGGATTTAGAGGGAATCTACCACACAGACAAGTTAATGTATCACAATGTAGTTTCCTATATAGAGGGCCTTTGATGCAGTGACAATGAACATAGGTACATTCTATGAAAAAGCAGAGGGGTGATATAGCATGTTCAAAAGGCCTAGAAAAATCATTACATGCATTAAATAGAAGCCACAAGCTGAAGTCAAAATACCCAACAAACTTCCAATATTGTCAGTAAAATCTGCACTTCTCGGTACCCACTCCTTTAGTCACATCAATGAAAAATGACTTTTTAAATGTCTGTGATATAGCAACAAAATGCACCGTTTATTGAAAGACTAAAGCTAGACCTTATGAAGCAGCACTGAAAATAGATCTTTTTTTTTTCCTCTGCAGTCTTTTATTCCTCATAGGACTAAACTAACATCCGTAACACAGGAAAATACTTCTTCCTTTTGCCACAAGTGCATGCATGCATGTCACTCATACACCTCATAGCAGTCTAGCTTTTTAATGCACAAAAAAAAACCAAAACAACCAAGAAAACCCCACCACTTTTTGAAAGAAACTGAGTTTAAACAAATTCTGTCACTGTAAAAGGGCAGAATAATGACTGCAACTCTAGCGATGATGTACTTCTCATCCCAAGACAGTAAAATGCAATTAAGATAGAATACTTGGTTATTTGTCTGCATATTCCACCGAAGTTTATCTTCTCTTGAGGCTAATTGCAATGCCCCAAGAGTGCACTTAACACGAGAAATTAAGTATTGATATGAATAAACCCTTTGCAGAACTGAGGACAATGCATAATGCTGCGCGCACTCTTGCTTTCACAAAAGTAATTTAATTCCTGAGAGAACTGAGGACCTTGTTCTAGTTCACTGAGACCCCCCACCCACCTCCTCTTTTTCCCCTACTGCTTTTTAAAAAAGGCAACTATCACTGTAAAACAATGAGCCATGATGTTGAAGACTGTTGTTTTCTGTTATTCAGATCCAATACAAAACTGGGCATAAAGTTTTAACTTGTAATGAAATTTTACTTTGCAGTTGAACAAGAACTAAACTGAAAAACCCGTGTATTTTCTGAAGTACCTTGATCGGATGACTGTGCCTTTTCTATCAGAACTTCTCGTATCTTCTCCACCCACAAATAAAGTATACTTTCGCCAAGGTTCTGTCTGGAAGTTAAAACTCACAGTGAACAGGGGTTAATTTTTGTGGATTTCACTTGAAAAGTACACCATATAACATACAGATTTCAGACACACAGAAACAGAACATTATAATCTAGTGACATAAAGAGCTTAGATGGGCTTGTGAAGAGTTCTGTCTCAGTAGTTCACTGGGTGAATCACATGATATCAGCATCATTATAGATTCATTCTGTGAGTAGCTTTTTTTTTAAAAAAAAAACAAAATTAAAAGCACTAATGCTGGAGGAGAACAGCCAGAAGCTTTCTGACCACTAAGGAAAGAGAAAGCAACTGTGAGAAGAGGAAGCTGGCCAGTCTTCAGTATTTTCAAAAGAATACTAAGCTAGGATGTCTAGCCTTAGAGTTTGTTTTGGATCAGTTTTCTCCTCAAAACGTACTGCCAGTGGTGAACTCCTTCAGATGCTCTGTGGCTGAGGGCTCTTTCCCTTCACGTTTGGGAGCAGGCTCTTCCTTGGAACAGCCCCACTTCTCTTCCCCCTCAAGCAGCCAGTGCACGCACAGCAGAGGCTGATGTCGGTGGACTGTGATAGTAAGCGAGTGGCAGTCGACACAGTGGAGCATTGACTGATATGCTAGAGTCTGGGTAACAAGCAGTCCTATAGGACAGAGAAGTAAGGATTTAGGTTTAGGAGTCCTTAGTCAGGGGGCACAGGTGTGTATTAAAGCACTGGGGGAGGATGGAATTAATATGTTTTTAATGTCCACACTCGAGTTAAGAAATGCTGCCTCAATGGGCAGCATGACCCAAACAAAATATAATTGAAATGGTGTCCTAAAAAGTTGTCTTTGCAATTACATTTTAATATGCTTCAAAAACAAAACTAAAGATTCAGGGTTGTATGTAACTCACAGTTTCTCATCAATTTTGTTCTTACTGCCACCATCTGGAGCACCATGTAAGCACATAAAAGTGACAAAATTACATTTTTAAACTCTGACTTTGCTTAATGTATACAGCACTACTGCTGAATACAATCAGAAATTCAACTAAATATAGATATGTTAAGAAAAAAATTCAATCAAAAATAAGGAATTTATAACCTTGTAGCTCTCTCTTCAAAATCTGGACAGACTCCGGAACAATTCAAATTCTGATTTCATGTTGCTTCTTACCATAGAGAAGCACTACTTCAATACATGAAGAACTATATTTGTTATAATGATGGAATGAGAGAGATAAGACAACGAATAAGATTTCCCTGTTTTGCAAAAATAAATAGCAATTTCTTCAGCTATCACCCAATTTCAGTTTCTGCCTATTTGCAAATTACACTTAGTGTGAAAGGTTACCTTTCTATGTTGCTGTTTTTCTTGTCATTTGTGTCTATGTCATGAAACAAAGCTTTCTATTGAATAAAAGCCTTACCAGAAGAATATCTGGGAAGAAAAAAGAAACAACAAAAACCAAACCAAACATTTGCTATGTTTTTAAGAATTTTGGGTCTCCCACAACAGACCTGTGATCTGTAATTATCCAGTCTTTCCACCTCCTTAAGAATATAGTGACTGACAGCATAGTCCATCCTGTTTTACACTGCAGAACTACATAATTTAAATCGCTAGGGACTAGAAACCTTGTGAAACACACAATGTAAATGATGCAAAGTACCTCTGTTTATTTGATAACTATTTAGACACTGGATAGATAAAAGGCTTTTACAAACACTGTGCACTTCAGTGACTACTCCAGGTTTTTAAAGTCTAAAATGACATACACAGCCTAAAGTACAAATACTTTCATTTCCTGCTGCACAAACGAAGATGAGAGCAGACCAGTGAGGGGTCTGAACAGCAACTGATACAGACAGAATGGAGCTGCAAGGGACTCATATAACTAGCACAATTTAACAGCCTACAAGACTGCAGGGGGAAAGAAAAGAAAAGAAAATTGCTTCACAGCCAAGCTATTCCATCTCACAGTCCTCATGTGGCAACTTGTGCAAGGTGCTCAGGACATTTGAAGAACCACCTACAGCAGCTCTACCTCTGGTAGAAACTCCAGCAAATCCTATGAACCTGGGCAGAGATAAGGCCAATCTCTGCCCTTTTAGTTCCACTGAACAACAGTAGTTAATATGACCCCATAGAACTTCTCACTTAAAATCCTTGTGCGCTTTTAACACTTCAAATTTAGTTTTCCTTGCTTAAATTACATGTTGCTTAATTAGATAAGAAACCCAGTTAATCAAAGTAACTGAGTAATTAGACAAAAAACTCACATGCAAGCTAAGTGTTCTCTTCCTTATTTTATGGCATTAAAAAACATCTCTTGTGCGAGATGTTCAGATTTTAGTAGTTTGGGCATGACTGTGCTTCCTTATAACGTATTTTCATTTCATTTCATTTATATTCTCTTTGGGATCTTGAAGAATTAAATAAACCATATAAAATTACTACATTTACTACCCCAATTTCACAGCAATTCAGAAACGCATAATTTGAGTATTTCTAAATGTTCCGTTTATTGTCATGCATTCGTTATGCCTTGTTGTTAGATGCACTCTGTGATAGTAAACAGTCCGCTACGTTAGATTCTAGTTAATAGATTCTACATATGTTTAATTTGTTTTAAAACCTACTTATCCCTTAGCTATCTTTTAAGAAAAACTGTTTTGCCACTTATGCACTCTAAGACATGATCAAATGTTTCCACATCCCACCATTTAACATTTAAATGCAGAAATATCATACTTCATAGCACTGATTCATAAACAATCTCGTAGAATCTAAAGGGAGTCTGTTTTATTAGGAGTCAAAATGAAGGCTTTATTCTAACAGAACACCAGGTCTAAACAACATAAAACAAATTTGTCAGTTTAACACAATTCATTCTTGCAAAATGCTTACTAAACACATGGCACCTTTAACTTCATGCAGGTACTTCAAAAGCATACACTGAGAAAGGCAAGAAACTGAAAATACATTGTCTCCTTTTACTGTATTTCACAAATGTCTAACTTACACATATATTTCTTCCAAGCTATTTGCTAGTTCCATATAATCTTCTCCCCGAAGCCAAGGGGCACTAGAATGAAAAGAAATACAATAAAAATTGTGCCCATATCCTGATTCCAACATCTCAACAAACATTAATTTTAAAAGAAATGTGAAAAGCACCTTAAAAATATAATATTGTCAATCATTCTCATTTAACAAGATTCCAGTTTTAAATATTTTGGTAAAAGCATGATCACCCAGTTCTCCTTCAAGACTCCTAACTTGGGCTGCCTTTTCCTACCTCAGGTAAAAAAGCTGGAATCATTTTTCATGGTAGGCCATTGTCACTTCAGGGCCACCTTATGTATTATTAGTTTACCTTTCCAACTCCTTCAGCACCATAGTATCTATTATATTTAGAATGACCCTTCAGTTCTGTACCTGTACCCTCCTGGTCTCACGTTAAACTATAAACTTTGCCTCAAGTTTACCAGCACTCTTTTGCACTGCCTTGTCAATACTGCTGACCAAAAAGTAGATATGCTGTGTGTCATGCCCTGCAGGTCCCTCCATCATCCAAATCAGGGACCTGGCTTACATGTCTCCATTCCCATCTCGTTTACATTTTAGGCAGTAAGGGGAGAGCAGGGAAGGAGAATAGGAAGATGACACATGCCATGGCTCCATCCCAACAAGAGTCAGTGCTCAAATGAAAAGCATGCCTTACAATCTGAAACAAAGATCCAGACAAGGGGGGTACACCCAAGGAAGCAGTAAGACATCATAGTCCAACACAACAGGCAGCAGCCACCGTACTTTTCACAGCCTAACTGCTGCTTTGCCACAAAACAATGCTGCAAGAATCAGAGTTGAGGGAAGAAAGCAAACTGTCACAGGGAGCTCCATGAGGTTAATTCAGGAAAAAGAACAGAATATTCTTGCTGGAAACATCCCCCATCCCTGGTATGTTTTAATTCAAGGAGTTATCTTATCTAGACTTCAACTTATACCGTAAACAGTTAACAGAGGTAATACAGAAAAAAAATACATATGTTTGAAAGAAAACTTCACTCACTTCAGTTGATAAATAGGTGGCTCTGCAGCTGGATATCCTGGTGGCAAAATCACCTGAAAGAAATTCAGGATAAGTATTCACTAGACTACTCCTCTCAGCTTTACTGATGGACTCTGATGCCCAGCACTAGGACTACTATCAGTGTTACAAATGAAGAAAATAGTTGGCTATGTTGTTACAGAATGTCAAGAAAATCTGAGTATCTGTATTGCGGATTCCAACAATGGTAATGCATACAAATATTGCATTTCATAGTGCAATTTTTGTGGATGAAGTTTCATGCAAAATAAAGTGCAAAAGAAATTTGAAAGGAGCTGCATACATGGTTACTGGACTGATTTAAGTGGCACTGCATATCCATAAGTAAGACACTTCAGTGTTTTTTCCACTAAGTAAACGTTGTTTTTAGTTCTATAAAAATAAAGTAGCTAGTTACTCAATTAAGTTGATCCAAATTTCATTTCGTATCCACACTTTCCATAAAGTAAATGTCGAAGCAATTGCAGCAGATTCACTGAGGTGTCCCACAGAAAGTCAATGTAACAATATATGTCAGAAATTAGTCTTTGAAGAAAAACACTGAAATGAGGTATTGTCAGTTGTGGAATTAGGATATGTAACTACTGAAAATATCACAAGCATATTGATGAGTTACAGGAACAATCACTGGAAAGTCTATGCCAGTTTCCAGTCGAAAAGCTCCTTAATCCACGTAAGCAGATAACAAATCCTATTTAAAAGGGTTTCATGCAGGCACAAGATTTTCCCTGAACCAGTTCAAGTTCTGCGCCAAACTCCTTAACATCACTGTTACCTGCAAACAGATGGTCCATTTTGGTTGGTCCAGACAATCATTAATCTTAATGCAATAGATTTTTTCATCTTCATCAACAACACACCAGTCTTCACCATATATGGATGAAAGAGCTTCGATTTCATCAATCTGTAAAAAGCATTAAGGAAAAGTAAATAAACCCTGCCACAGGCCACAACCTTGTGTGCCAGTCACAGTTTTAAGGCTTGCTCTGTTACAGGCGTGACGAGCTTCACTGCACTGGAAGGCCACAAATATTGGGGACCCAGTCCGGATCCGCAGCACAAGTAACCTTTGCTCAGCTCTTCCATGCACACACCAGCTTTTGCATTTCCATCGATAATCCGGTAACTCTCAGCAGTGACAAGGTGAGCAAAGGGTGGCGGCGCTGCCAGACCACCACCGCCCCCCGCAGCCCAGCGCCGCTCCCGGGTGGCCCAGCCCTCCGCTGGGGAAGCACCCCGAGTACGAGCGCTTACGGGGTAAAACCGAGCGAAGGCACCCAGCAGAGTCCCACAAAAACCGGAGAGCCACCTTCCACCTACAGATTAAATACCTGAAACGGGGCGCCAGCGCGCACACGCGGTCACCCGCTGGTGCCCGAACAAGGCCAAGCTGCCCACGGACACGCAGCTCCTCACTAGAAGCCACAGTCACCGCCAGCGACGCGGCTCTCGCACTGCCCGCCCGAAGAACCCGCGGCCCGGCAGGACCGTGCCAGCCCGAGCGCACACACGCTGCTCCCCGCAGCCCCCCGCACCCCGCCGCCGCTCACTTGTTGCTGGGCCACCTCCGCGTCACCCGCCGCCATGGGCACCTGAGGGGAGCCGGGGAAGGGCGGGCGGCTGCCGTCGCCAGGCCGTGCGCGCATGCGCCCGAGGGCAGTCGCGCAAGAGCGACGGGGAGGCTGCGGCCCGTCCCCCGCCCCACGTTACCCCGCCGGCGGGCGGGCCAGCCGCCGCGCTGCCGCTGACCGTGTGTCGGCGGGCGGGTGGGTGTCCGTCTGCGCCACCGCGGCGCTGGTCCGGTCCCTCTTTGGTCGGTGTGCCCGTGCGGTCGCAGTTGCGTCCCGGAGGCCGCCTGGCGAGCGGATCGGAAGGGCAGAGACGGCTGCTCAGGGAGGACTCGCAGTGTCGCCGGGAGAGCCGGGCTGTGCTGGCCCAGCCTCGGGGCAGGCCCGGGCTGGCGCCTCCCGGACCGAGGCGAGATGGCAAAGCCTGGCCGTGCATCAGCTACTTAACGTGTGAGGGCCTCTGCGAGCCTCACTGCCCTGCCCCGGGCTCCGGTTCTCTCGGCACTGCCTCAGCACCCGCTCCCTTCCCCTTCCCGTGGCTTGTGTCCCTGAGGTACAAGCGGCACCTCAGGGCAGGGCTCCCCCATGGCCCAAACAGACATGGGATGCCAAAGCATGGCTACGTCCGAGCCCGACTCCCAAATAACTACTGGAGTAGTTTCTCCTGTGCCTTTGTCCCCATTGCCTGCCATGCAGCTCCCCGAACCATTCTCGTGTGTTTCTGAAAGAATGAGTGATCTCGAGTGATAAATTTGTTCCCAGGTTAGGTTTAATTGCTGTCCCAAGTAAAGGAAACTCTACTTAATATTTCTCCTACTCCTACAGTAAGTAGCCTATATAACTTGGTTAAGATGTAGCATTAATAAATTGTTACAGAATCTACTTCTGTCATGCATTGCTGCAGAATCAAGATTTTTTTAATTTACTCATTACATTTTCTTTGCCTTAGTCATTACATCCTACTTTTAAAATAAGATGTGTAAGCAGTTATACTTCAGCGATGATTTTACAAATACAGTCATTTTTACCTTGCGTTTATGTCACTCAAAATGAATAATTCGCATTCTTATAACTATATAATTTCTTATTTAAAAGGATTGAAAACAAATCACAGGTGTTCAAGCAGTTTTCATTACAGTTACAGAAATGCAGTTAGTTTACTTAACATTGAAAAGTTTTATGCATTTCTTTTCGAAAAGAGCACTGATCAAGAAGGATCTCTGCTTGAGTGCAACGTACAAGTGTCACCCTTTTTTTGCAGTTTGTAGTTCATATGTTTTCTTTCCAATGTGTTTCTGTACTGACATAGTTGTGAAGAATTCAAGGTAATCTCTGTTTTCACCTTTCTCAAAAGCTGGGAGAATTTGCACCTGCTCTGGATAACAGGATTAGAGTTCAGAATGTGACAAACAGTACACAATGTTCTAAAAACAAAAAAACAGTAACAAAAATACCCCAAGATGCAACTGAGCAGAGACAAACCCAACACTGTATTATCAACTGCATATATTCAGGATGGAGAACAACTGGTTACACATCAGTTCTGCAGAAATTATTTGGGAGTTACAGTGAATACCAAGATAAGCATTTGCCAACAGTGCCATGTTGTAATTGAAAAAATAAAATAGAGCTCTATCCTGATCTTGTTTGAGTACCAATACAGCTAAATACATAACTCTCCAGTTGTGAGATAAATACTAAAGGTTGTTCTATATGTGATAACTGGAAAGGTAATTTTTTCCAAGATCAACGAGGCTTCTTTGTCTTCAGTGTCATGGACAGAGTTCATTTAATTGTTTTAGAAACAATAATAAAAAAGAATATACCCGGTCTCAGAACATGACAATAATGCACATTTTAAAGGCAAAGTCACATCTTCCACTTAAATTTACAAGAGAGAGGGAGGGCTTTTTTGAACAACTGCTTTCTTTCTGATCAAAACATAACAAAGTTTTAATCTACAAGGACCTAAAATAGATTGTGCTGCATCTGTTAGTTCTAATACTAAATTGCCTTATAAACTTAAAGAGAGAACTGCAAGACATATTTTAGCTTTCTGTTAGCAGTCCCTATATACTGCTTGCACTTTATAAGTTGCTAGTTTTGACTATAAAGTTTACTGAAATATTTGGGGTCTTTTAGTACATAACTGAATCTCGCTGTTCTTTATGGGGAGCATCTCCCAAACTGATACTCTGCACAGCAGTACATGAACTTTGATATTTAAAATGGTTACTAAAACTAACCTTTGACAGTTACTAAATCTAACCTTTGGCCCATCAGTTCTGTCTTTGTGAACTATAGATAGCAAATGAAAACATTTAAAGCTCAAATCAAATCAATTAATCAAAAGAAGACCCTGAAGGTCAGGAAGTGGCCCCAGCTACTATGGGGAATTTGAATTGTTTGTTCTGTCTTTTCAGGGCAAGATAATACACTGGGTAGTTACTGATGCCTTTCTTGGACCAGAATCTAATCCTAGAGCACAAAAAGCTTAAACCAGATACAACTAATATTCACATAGTTAAAGAAGCAATATTTACACAGAAAGCATAAATAATAATATTATTTAAATACAATGCATGTAAAAACTATCAGCAGTTTTGAAAGAAAAAAATAAAAATCAAAAATGCTCTTTCATTTATTGGAATACTGTTTACATTCTACTTCCAAGTCTGTCCAGAGGGAGGAGGTAAATAGCCACATTTTTATCTTACAGTAGAGAAAAAGGAACTTGCTGAAGAGGTTCCTTCTCCCTGTGTATATAACTTCAGCTCATATGGGCTTTACTTGTTGCAAATTATCTCCACCAGTGTTTGTTTTTTGGGTTTTTTCTAAACTTAATGATCCAAGCCTTAGAAACTCTAGATTTGCATAACAAAGTGTTACAAAAATTATGTTAGGAAGACAGTATAGAGTTTGACAGCACAAATTAAATGTTGATTAGGAATAAAAACCACAGCTGATATGAGTGAAGAATTCTGATCTGTGACTAAGAATCACATGTAAAGCATACATTATGAAATCTTAACTTCACTAGAGTTGATGGGATTTTGACTGTCGACTCTGATAGAGCCACAGTATGTAAACACAGGAGGATATATCAGTACTGAGTCACAAATAAGTAAAAAATATAGAACTAAGAAATACAGAAAACCTAAAGCATTGGAATAAAATGTTAATAACCCTGCTTGATTTTGCATACAACAGTTCAAGTAGCATGGTGTATTTGCAACTTCTCCTTTATAAAAGAAGAAGAAAATTAAGAACAAATAAGGACAATGTCATGTCAGGTACTACCTATTAATGCCCTCGGTTTTGAGTAGGATTTTCTTCTACTGATGCTCTGCTCGTACTGTAACTTTATCTTAATAATATCTCAATGAGAGCATTTTCCTATAGTAACGTGGCAACAATTTTCTCTAATGTTCCCATTCTACTCTACATCCAATGGAAATCTCAGTCTGGGCCATCCAATAAGGAGCACATATACATTTAAACATGAAGTACTTCAGCTGATTTCAGTTTCACAGGGATGTGATTTGCTAGATTGCAATCAAATCTGACATAAATTAGCTATAAGATTCATAGTTAAAAACTCTCCCATGCAGCTAGTTTATCATTTGGGAACTAAAACCAAATCAAACTGATTGAATCACAAGAACAAAAAAGTGATTAAACAAGCCTAAATCTTGGTCTAAGACTACATGTCTGGTAAGGCTAAGGAGAACTATATGTACAGGTGACTTATACCTTGGTTAAGAATGTTTCTTTTCTTTTAGTCACAACTCAGTTTTGTGCTAGCTAAGCAGTGTACAGTTGTCTTCTGTAGAGCTAGAGAAATCAAAAAACTATTCTACAAAGTAGTAACTGCTAGCAGGTTTTAGGAGCCTCCTGGCAGAAGAGGATCAGTGAATTCTTACATTTTCTCCTGCCATACTTGCATTCACCATGCAAAAAGGGCATGTTAAAATGAAGTCTTCTCTAGTATACGGTTTGGTTGTTGGGGTTTTTTAATTTTCTGCTACAGGATACCTCCACAAACTGCCTGAGCTTGCTTCAGTGCTGCTTTGAGGAGCAAAAAGCCTTCCTAATCTTAGTTAATCTGGCTCACACCATCACACAATTTGAAGCACAAATACAGGCTGAGCAGAGAATAGATAGACAACAGCCCTGAGGAGAAAGACTTGGGGATGTTAGTGGATGAGAAGCTTGACATGGCCCAGCAATGTGCGCTCACAGCCCCAAAAGCCAACCAAATCCTAGGCTGCATCAAAAGAAGCGTGGCCAGCAGGTCAAGGGAGGTGATTCTCCCCCTCTGCTCCGCTCTCATGACACCCTGCCTGGAGTGCTGCACCCAGCTCTGGGGCCCCCAACATAATAAGGACATGGACCTGTTGGAGCATGGAGTGAGTCCAGAGGAGGGCCACAAAGATGATCAGAGGGTTGCAGCACCTGTCTTATGAAGGCAGGCTGAGAGAGTTGGGGTTGTTCAGGCTGGAGAAGGGAAGGCTCTGGGCAGACCTTATAGCAGCTTTCTAGTACCTAAAGGGGGCCTGCAAGAAAGCCGGAGAGGGACTCTGCAAATGCATGTAGTGATAGGACAAGGGATAGTGGTTTTGAGCTGAGAAAGGGTAGCTTTAAGTTAGATATTATGAAGAAATTCTTTACTATGAGGGTGGTGAGACACAGGAACAGGTTGCCCAGAGAAGCTGTGGATGGCCCCATCCCTGGAACTGTTCAAGGCCAGGCTGGATGGGGCTTTGAGCAACCTGGTCTAGTGGAAGGTGTCCTTGCCCATGGCAGGGGGTTTGGAACTAGATGATCTTTAAGTTCCCTTCTGACCCAAACCATTCCATGATTCTGTGATCTACAAATTAACCACATTACGTGGTTATTTCTTGCAAAGCATAAAATAAATATCAGCAACAGACTCAGATCTGTAAAAATTCCTAGTGTGGGTAGTTCAGAACAATGTGAAAATTTGCTTTCATTACTCGCTGGAAGTTGCTTTTGGTAATCCAGGGAGAAGATTCAGAGGAATCACGTGTGAGAGTGCCAGCCCATTAGTTAATTCTTCTGTGCCAGCCTAGTAAGCAAAATCAGTATGGAAATATGATAAAGCCTGTGCTTGCACTGCTTTCCAGACAGAGTTGAGGAGCAACTTTCTCAAGAAGTGCATCAGGGCTGCATGCAAGCTACTAAGGAACGAATACTGAGCTTCTGTCCAATGACCATTGGTCAGTTAATGAACACTCAGTCATTAAACATTTTACTGCATAAAAACACATGTGCAACCTGTCATGTATAATTTATTACTTCCAATTGCCATTTCCATGTGTATACTCCCTTGCTAAGTTGTATATCTCAAATTTGACCAGTATGCTCTCGTCTGAAGAGGAAGAAAACAAAGTGTCAGCGCAATAAAGAGTTATATCATAAATAAAATTGTAAAGTTTCATGGGGGATAACAACATCGACGCCCAGTAATTCTTGTCTGTCTCCAAGTCTGAAATGTTTTCCAAAAGTTCTTCCTTAGTTCAGCCCTGGATAAACCACTAGCAACCTAGGTGAACCGTGCAGAGGCAGAAAGCGGTGTAGGGAGGTGCTACTTGCCTTCTCTCAGCTGCGAATGGTACTTGGCAAAATGAGAAAAGGTCAGCATCTTGGCCTGTATAGTTGCTAATGATGACATATTTTTTTTTCAAGTAATGGCAATGAAGAGTGGCATTATTTCAAAATTTCCAGGTGAAATACTTCTAGTCATAGGGTTTGGTTGCCTGCAGCAATGAATTAAACTAGTTGATTATGCGCTACACCCAGCAGAAGTTCCTTCCCTAACTAAGTTTCTCCTCAGGAAATGCTATGGCCTTACAGCTTCAAATCCTGCAGTCAGGTTGCCCCATTGCCCCATCCCAGAATGCTAGAGGATGTAAAATATACTATACTGTGAAAATCATCAACTTAACAGTTCAGTGCATTCTCTGCAAGGCTGTTTGCCAGTGCATTCAGCTCTAACATGGAAGTGTTTCATGCTTTCTACATCACTAATTTCAGCAGGTTATCTGAAACAGGAAAGACACGAAAAAGAAGGATAAAAGATATGCTGAAAACAGAAAGAACCCTTGATATCAGCGACACTGTGGTTTTTTTTTTTTATTTCCACACTTCAAAACACACTGGGTTATTACTCTGGGATGTGCAAGAAGGCAAAATATGGGTGAAAATCAGGCACCCTGAAGATGCTGGAAGCAGATGGAGTATAGTGATCCTGACAGACCACTACATCCAGGAGTCAGTGATCCACAGTACAGTGAACCTGAGCAAGTCCAGGTCTGTGCTGTGGTGCCATCAGGCCTGTGGTGTGACACACAAATTCCTTGGCTGCAGGATGGACGTACTCCACCAGCATCTTCTCAGAGGAGCCTGATGGCAGCTCCCACTTGGTGCAGGCAGTTACACCACCTGCATGACCTTGCCTTTATCTAGAAGTGCAGCAAGAAGTTCTCATGTGAACATCCTTTGTGAATAGCTGTTTTCATGTAAGAATATTAAAAAATTTGAATGACCAAGGAGGAGCTTCCCTCCATGGATGGGGCCTGTGCAGTGTGCTGTGGGACAAGTCCACCCAGGGTCAGTCCAATGCTGCAGGAATCTGAAGTGATGTAAGATTTTCTTGCTATCTGTATTACTCATCTCCATTTTGTCTTTTTAAAGCAGAAATTTTATTACGTCATTTTTTGTCAGGTGTTCCTTACTGAGATTCAGAGAAAAACCCTGCACCATCCCTCCCAATGTGTTGCCCCTACTCCCTTGTGCAGAACAGGGAGCTACAGGTTAACTGACTGGCTGAAGGGTAAAGCTCTGTGCTATAAACTCTGTGCTGCATTGCAATGGGTTGCAGAGTAGGGAGATGCTGATACTTCCATTTTATTACAAAGATTATAATAAATATGAGGAAATAATATAAATATTTTCATATAGTATTTGTGTATGTAAAACACAATACAAAATAGGAAAAGGGAGGGATGCTTGATTTTATTGTGAGGCTGTTAAAAGCAGTTATGCATTGTGAAAGATTGCTCAAAGCCAGAAGCGAGAGGAAGAAATAAAGGGAAAGAAGCTTAGACAGACTTGACAGCAGTGGCCAGGAGCATAAGGGATGATGAATGTGGCGATGAAACAGCTAGTCCTCTGAAAGTCAGGACAGCAACTTGAAGACTCGCTTCTAAGGAAAAAAAGCCAATGCAACCCTTCACAGCAGCCTCTCAGCTGGCATATACTTATTGCTGAAGCATCCCTGGAATTAGATCTCTTAACTGAAGTTTAGAAGGTCATTTAAGTAATGAAAAGCAGAAGTCCAAACATGATAAATTTGTGCTATCTCTGCAGGTGCTGAAGTGTTCCTTTTCTTCTTTTGGTACTTCATTCTTAAAACATCAAAAATATATGTAGTTATAGACAACACAGAAAAATGAAGCATGCCTCATTATTTATGTCTCAAGCGTTTCACAATAATTGCTCAGGTTTAAACTTGCCCACTTTTGGAAGAGAAGTTTCATCCTCACCTTTTGAGATAGTTTCTCATGGCACCTCTAGCTCCTGCCCTGCCTTTTCAGCCTTCCTGCATATGGGACAGACCCGGTCGTGTCTCAACACCACAAAGCCTCCCTAATAAATTCCTGCAGGATTTCAGAGGCACTATGGGAGCCTTCAGGATGTGAAACCCCTCTCAGAGGCTAAAGGCAGACAAACAAGGTGCTGGCTGTTGGCTCCAAGAGAAACGTGTAGCAGAGAATAAAATAAGGGCAGGGCAAACAGCTGGGAAGGCGCGGTGGGCCAAAGGGCCTTGAAGGAAGGGAACACTTTGCTGCTTGTCCTCAGTAGTACCCAGTTCCTCTCACTTTTTAGGTTACTCTTGGCCACGCGGCTCTCAGGACCGGTGCACGTACTCACAATGCCCTTTTACTCGCACCGCGTTTGTGTACGAGGCTGAGGGGATTCCCGGGAAAGCCCTTTGATCCCTCTGGGGACACACCATCCCTGTACTCCCGCAGCCCTCTCCCGAGGCCGCTACGCACCCGTGGACGCCGGCCCGCGCTCCCGCCGCCTCTCCCGTCCCGTCCCGCCCCGCCCCGCCGCTCCTCTCCGCAGCGGCGCCGCGACCCACCAGGCGAACCCAAGCGAGCGCAGAGCGGCCTGTCAGGCAGCCCCGGGCTCGCAGGCATCACTG
>JAVJGJ010000037.1:54610161-54639699 GCA_035590215.1 Microhierax caerulescens
TGTGTGGTACGGCTGTCGCTGCCTCTCCCGCTCGGAGCCTCTCGGCGTGAGGCGGTGAGCCGTGCGGGGGAGCGGCCCGGAGGCCGGGGCTGAGGAACCGAAGCGGAGGCAGCCTCGGTAGCTGGGCGCGGGGGAAGAAGCTCTGGCCTTCGGGAAGCGGTGTGGGGGCCCGCTGTGGGGCGCGGGTGGGCCTTCCTCCTCCTCCTCCTCCTCCTCCTCCTTCTCCCTGCAGCAGCCCCGTAGCCGCGGCCGGGCTGCCGGTGGGGGCCGGTGCCACAGGTGCGGCGGTCTGAGCGCACCTTTCCCGTAGGCAAGGAGTGTCGTTGCCGTGACACGCGCGCCTGTCGCCTCAAAAAAGTGTTTTAATTACCGGTACCGAAACGAACTGCTCGATTCCAGACACGCGTGGAGAACTCCAGCGGGTCTGCTGAAGTTCTTCGGTGCTTGGCTTGGCACTGTGCTTGCCTGCTGATCCGGTGGGATCTCACGCTAGCTGTGGTAAGCTTATTCAGAGCTATCGAGCTGAAAGCCTCTGATGTAACAGAACTAGAAACTATGTGCAGAAAACAGCTAGGAGATGCCTAAGAACCAGGATTAGTTTACCTGTTGCCTTGGCAATGGTATTGCACAGATACTGTGTTATTGCATCTGCGTTAATTGCTACTGAGCAGGCAGTAACTTGATTTTTAGACTCACATGAGGTACCATGAGACTGTTACAGAAGCACGTTCAACTTCTAGAATCCTTTACTTGAAGTTTGAAATAACTGCTTTTAGATAACATCACTCATGCTTCTAGTACTGCAACTCTTTCTTCTTGGAACAGCTCCTGTCAGTGCAGTGTGCTGTGTGCGTCTGTAGACAGGTTCTGTCTGTTTGTGTGGTTTAGTGCATTTTGGCCTCCTCCTTCAAAAGCATCGCATCATAGCATGTGCATGCTGGGACGTGTAAGAAGTCTTCCTGAGCGAGTATCATCCTTTTCTACAGGAATCTAGTTTTCATTGCTGGAGGGAGATCTCTTGAAATACTAGCCAGTGCTGTGCTTTTTACCAGTCTTACTATTTGTCATGAATAGAAAGCTTCCTATGCAACCAGTGGCTGCTGACTCAGAACCTTAACATCAAGTTTGGCAGTGCCAGTATTGCATTTGCTGCTTGTCAAGCTGCAGCAGAGTGAAAACTAGCCACGTTCTGCTTAGTGTGTATTGTTATTCTGGGCTGTGTACATGGCAGGAGGCCTCAGCAGAACTCAAAGCAAAAGCAAGTGGGTCTTATCAATTGTGCTGCCCCGTGGTCTGGGATGGTGCTTCAGGTCTTTGTAGACTGCTTTGAAAGAAAAGCACCTTTTTTGGCTTGGACTCTCTCCTAGTGGTGGAGTAAGGTTGGTAGTTCGTAGATCAGTTGTTAGGTGGCCTTCATTCATTAAGTATTCTGCAAAACTCCCTTCAGCAGCCATGCAGGCAGATTACTAACCTGAGAGCTCTACTCTGTTGGAAACAACCTCTGTGTGAAGGCAAACGCTGTAATTGCATGAGGTCACTCTGGCATAGATCTCATAGAAGAAGATAAAAGCAGAGCATGTCAATGCTATTTTTTATACCTTCTTAAAGGATAAGATTCAATTAGCAGCCGAGTACTGTTCAGGTAGTCCTATTGAGTTCAGTGGAAGTGCCTTGCAGTCACATCTCAGCTGTATAGGAGACACTAAATACTAGTTTTGTGGTGTTTTCTCATGCTATATCAGTGACTGTAGAGACTACCATACAATCTTTTCAATGACAGGAGGCATAAAGATGGACTGTGAAAGGCAGTTTAACTTATATTAGCTGATTCAAGGAGTAAGGTAATGGCAGCAACACTGAACATGTCAGCTCTCTTAAGTGGCTTAGTAGCTTTTGCATATGGGCAGCACAATTCATATAGATTAACCTGCTATTAGTATCTTATGACTAGTAAATCCAAACTAAACTATTAAGTTTCTCCCTCAGCGGTGGTGGTCTGGCTCACTACCTCAAAACTAGCGGGTGAGGATTTTGGAGCTCTTTTGGTGGTATGTCATGTGATTAAATAAACTTGTCTGCACGGGAATACAGGCGTGGGAAGTACAGTTGAGTTGTAAGCACATAGCATTTGAGTGCCTGTGTGTCATTTTCTTTCCATACTCTAAACTTGCCACTCAAACTTCTGCTGATGGTTGCTCAACTCCATTATAGAGAAAATCCTGTTGCTTGAAACTGTAGTTTCAAGATTATGCTAAGTCCTGTTAAGAGCCCTTTTGCTGCCAGCTTCATTTAGGCACTCCATTTAGCTTGTTAGCTAAAACTTCGGGTTATATATCACTTGTCTGATGAGTTACTGCAGGCAGTTTCACTTTCCAGCATGGATTGTAGGAACAATTTGTTTTTCATGTGAGTGATCCTTCTAACTGACTAATAGCCAGCCATTCTTCTGCATCATTGCATGCTTCAAGCTTACAAAGTGTATTTGAAATTGGAAGCTTGGCCTAAACAGCAAAGTCTGGGACTAAATCAGTGAGGCGGACAGACCTTCCTTAGCCACGTTACTATGCATATCACTCTACTGCTCATATTTGTTGTAAGAGTGTAAACAAATTGGTGTTTTTAACCTGATGGCTATTTGGGGGGAGAAAAAAATCATGCAAATAATTTTACACAGTGATTCAGCTCTTTGTGTATTTTAAGGTATTTAAGATTCTGCTTATGTATGTAACTGCCCTTGCTGCATACAAGAGTTGTGCATTTGGATCAGTTTCTGGGTTCCTTTCCCAAGCAGTCTTTTCTTCCTTCTCATCAATATCAGATGGAAACTCCAGGTTCTTAATATGTTGAAAGTGCATTGCTATCCATACCTGCTGTGTATGTGGGATGTTGACAAATGATACAGGGTAATGATAGGAGCATGCTTCATCTGAGACATTTGAGAGGTTGCTAAAGAAATAGTGTGTGGGAGGGGGTGAAAACAAAGGATGAGCTTTGCTCACATACACACCCTACCCCCATTGCTGATGGGCAGACCAGCAAAATGAGTTCTAACTATCCTCTTAGCTTTTGTCTGTATGATTCTCAGTGCTTGCATTCTGTCTGCCCCGAAACAATATTGCTCAGCTTCAGAGAAAGTATTACAGACTAATAATATATTAACATATGTCATTACATATGTGATTTTGGTCTTTTTCTAGATACTGGTAGAACTGATTCACTGAGGAAAATTATACCTGCCCCAGTAACAACAAACTGTGCTGTGTTGCCTTGTACAAGTGGATAGACTCCTGTTTAAAGTAGAAGGTAGCTTCAGGGCTTGAAGGATTACTGGAAGGAGGACTAGTACTGGTGGTTTGTTGTTTGGTTTTAGTTTTTTTTTGGCAGTAGAACTGAAAAGTTAGCACAAACAGGAGTATTGTCTAACCACTGCTGGAGAAGGCATTTGTATCCCATGTCTGTGGTAAATTGCAAGTGACTGATGCAGTCTGTTCTGAAGCGTGATAGAAAGGGCTTGCTTAGTCTCCCTGTCAAATTCTTTGAAAACTGATTCCCTCTCTCCCTTTGCTGATTGAGCGAAAGGTAGGGGAAAATTATTTTCTATTGTTTGCTCTTTGGCAGTCTGTCCTGTTCTAGGTTCTGTCTCTGTCTTGAATGTTACAAGATCTGTCGCTGTTACAGGCTTTTTGTTGCTTACCCAGTGTTCTCACTGCCTCTTTTCTTGCTGAGTGGCTTTTCATCTTGCAAGGAGCCCTTTGACTACTGCATGTTTCAGCTATGAGTGTGTGTGGTGCTTTCAAGCTGCCTGACCAATGCAGCAGGGTGTAAACAGTTTGTGGTACCGATCAAAAGCTCTGCTGGTATAGGAAAGCTAACTATGTGAGGCCAGTAATATCTCTGCAACAATCTGACAGAAGTCTATAGATTCTGCATGATCTGGTAGACCTAGTGTGTCATGTGAAGACACTAAACTGGAGACACTAAATTTGGACAACCTCTACTGTTGCTTTTAGCATCATTAAACTGTGTATTGCAGCACAATCTTTTGAGGCTGCTTTTAAAGTTGCTTTTAAGAGGTGTAAAGAAGCAGTGTATTTAAATAGGACATTAAATATTTTTTTTGCCTGTGGTGAGCTGTGTTGCATCTGGATCTAGTTGTTGTAATAACATTAAAAAAGCAGCAAAACAACTTCAGATTGTGATTCTGTCAGTGTGGAAGAAAGACTGGTTAAGATATCACTTAATAACTGTATTCTGCAAGAGACCTGGTTAAGTAGCAGTGTCACTTGCCCAAAGATCTAAGGCTCCCTGTCCAATAAAGAGCTGAAAAAATAGCTATGGTAACAGGTTTTGTTTTCTCCCTTGTTGGAAGATGTAAGTACTGATAGTTTTTTGGTTTTTTTTTTTTTTTAGTTCAAGAGCAATGGTAGGATGAGCATTAGCTAGTGATGTTTTACAGTTGTTACTTCTTTATATTATACTATTGTGTTTCTTAAAGATAAGGTCAAATCTACAAAGTTGTTTGTCTTGACTCCCCTTCAAGTCAAGGCTGGAGCAGGGGAACAGCTATCTGAGTTCAAGGTAGTACCTTGATAGTACCAGTCACTGATGGGTATCTGGGACCTCCATGCATATTCATCCATGTGAAAACAGATTCTGTTCCCTGGGGCTGGCAGCCAAAATAAGTCTCAATTAATTCTGAAGACATACTTGGGCTAATGGGCATACGTAATTACTATTTTTTTTTTAACTCCTTGCCTCTGGAAACCTAACCTTTATGGGTAAAGGTAGAAACCTGATGAGGAAAAAGTAGGTGCTTACTAGTTATGCTTGTAGGAAAGCTTGCCTCATTTGTGGCATACATTCCAAACTCCCAAGCCATATTTAGAACCTAGAAAACTGAGAAACAAGAAAGCATGGATATTGTGTTATTTAACTGCTTTGTATGAGGAATTTTAATGCCTCTTAGTGGCATGGTGGAGTGCTGGATTGTTGAAAAGAGCTTGCACATTACGTTTGTCCCACGGAGGAAATAATCAGCTTTCTCATGCCAGTGTTAGTATTTAACGGATAAAAGTGACGTAATGTTAAGCCATAACTTAATAGCAGCATAAGAGATTGCAGAATCGGTTCTTTCATATCTTTATTAGAGATGAGTACTGAAGCAGAACAGCAGCTTCTCCATGATGCTAGAAATGGAAATGCTGAAGAAGTTAAACAGCTGTTGGATACCATGGACAAAGGAGAAATAAACTTTGATATCAACTGTAAAGGTAAGTAGCCTTCCTCAAATGTTCGTAATTTCACTGTTGAAGCCACATGCTGTGGAACTGTTACTGATAGTATAATCTTGCTTTCTTTGGAGTGCTCAATAGAGTAATATAGCTGCTTTTACCCCGTGAATAAAGGCCATACTTGCATAGGGGAGAGGTCATAAAAGTGGAGTACAGATAATTGTAATGTACAGAAGACCTCAGAGTAATTCACAGAAGCCCGAAGTGTCAGCAAGACAAAGAATCAGTACCTCTTTTTGCTTGTATTCATGCTTATGCCAATTTCAGAGCTTGTAATACTAAACAAAGTAGTCTGTGCTGCCAGGGTATGGTTCAGGGGAGGTAAAGAGCTTCCATCAGGGCTGCAGAGAAGATTAGGTCATTTATTTGTGCTTTGCTAGCTGTGATTTTTATATTTTTTTTTTTAGGCCATGTTTCATTATCATGTAGTAGGAGCAGCTACATCTCTTGCCATTTTCAGGAATGGTTGGGACAAATGTATGCTTTTTACCATTAGCAGTATACTAGGTTACTTGGGAAAAGAAAGTAAAACTGCTAGTCATCTAGGTCTTTGGCCAACACTGAAGTTTTGCACATGCATAGCTACAATATTTATAGCTAAGAACTTGCTGAGCATTAAAACTTCAAACTGGGTCTGCATTTCCAAGCTTGCTAGCAATTGCAGACTGTCCTATTTCTTTATTCTTTTAGTAGCTTTATATTTCTCTTTATTTACATGAGTGTGTTTCTGGTTGCTTCAAAAAAAGTGGATGTGCATCCCAGTCTTTCTGTACAAGTCGGCATTTTTGTTCAGCATTTAATTGTTAAGCAGCACTGCAAAAGGAGAGGGGAGAGAGCAACTAGGCTTCTTCTCAGCCATGACAGAGGGAACACCTTGCCCTAGATAACAGGCTTCACTGCTCTTCAAACAAGCTCTATCCCTTCCCCAAGTCTTGTTCTTAATCATCAGTTTACTCATCCTTTTGTTTTACTCAGCCATGTCTGTGTTTTCCCAATAGTTAATATACTCACCTCAGCAAAACAAGTTGTAAATCCCAAACCCTTGCTACTTCATCTTCAGGGCGCTAGTTCACAATTTAAAAGGGAAATAGACAGAACTTGATGGTGCTGAAGTCCTCCACCCTCACAAGCATATTCTTTGCAAGTATTCATGACAGCATATATAGTGCCCAAACAGTTGGAATGAAAGCACCTAAAGATATATGCAACACCCACAAACAAGTTGCTGAAATCTCTTGTGCTTAGAAGAGATTTCAGAGCTTCTCATATGTGTTCTTAAACATAAAATGAAGAAAGCATAATCTGCAGTCCTGTATTGTATCAAGCAAACTGGTCTCTGGTCAGTGTTTCTGCTCAAAGTCAAGTCTTGGTATTGTGAAAGTCTGCAGCGTAGTAGAGACTTAGCTGACTAAGGGAAAGATGGTGCTTAGCTGTTCTTCCAGTTTAGCAATACATGGCCAGGCAGCTAATACATGCTTGCTAATGGGAGGTGTGGGAAGCTAAAGGGAACGTGCTGGTGATAGTTCAGGTTAAACAAAATAATTCTGAATATGAACAGCAGAGACTTCACTATGTATAAATTCCAAGTTCTGATTCCTCTAAATAAAGCGTAGCTGAAGTGTTCTCTGGGGAACTGTTGTGGTTGTATGAAACTTCAGAGTTAAAACTCTATTCTTCCACAGTCACTCTTCAGAGACAGTTTCAATCACTCTGCTCCCATAGAGTACTCCATTGGAAACAGACTTAAGACAAATTCAAGCCAAACTGCCTCTATCTGCAGTGTAACTACCCCTGCCTTTCTGCCACCTCACTAGCAAAAGCACTACGTCTTGCTAGAAGTCCTGATCTGTTAGGCACTACCAGAGAGTAATTGCATAACCACATGATGATTAACTAATATGCAGGGTGTAGACTGTAACTGACTTCTCACAACACTCAATCTTTCTTCTCTTCCTTACAGCCTCTTGTCCTTCTGTCATTACCTTCTGGATAAGTAGATGTCCCTAGAAAGTCAGGGTATGGGGAGTGTCTTCAATGCTGCAGCAGTTCCTTCAGGACTTGCATCTGATGTGGCAGTTACACTTGGCTTGGAATAAAGTACTTTTGGAGCAGGTGGGAGGCTGTACTGGAGGTAGTGTAAACTTCCCCCAGAGTGTGCTTTGGGAGTGTGTAAGTCCGACACATTAATGTGCCTGGGTGCCAAAGCCTACCTTCAACATCTTGTGAAACCTATCCTGTCTTTCCATGGGTAAGCTTGTATCTGAGACCGTGCTCTAGATTTACAAGTGTGAAGTCTGACAACAGCGATCCCAAACATCTAGATTTCAGCCAAAGCGAAGGAGAAAATAAATCCAAGCTTCCTGTACTTGCACTGTTGTGACTGGATTCTAGCTGCAGATAAGCAAGACTTGCTTGATGAGAATTCAGCCACATGATGTGAACTTCCATTTCCAGTTTTCTCAGTTGAATGGTTTCGAAAGAAGGTATCCAAATTAAAACAGCACTAAACCCAGGTTTCACCCAAAACAATTATGTTTTCTAAGGCTGTTTATGTTGGCTCATTCTCCTTAAATACCAGAAAATAGAATATCTAGGACTCTGCAAAGTGAGAAAACTGTAAAATAAGGTCAATAGTGTTATGGCAAAATATCCATTTGAATGACTTCACAGTAGCTTAGTAGAACACATCCAGGAAATAACTGCCTAGCTTGTCTCCATTCTCTAAAAAAAAAAAAAATCTAGTAATTCTTTAGACTTGAAATTAACTGGCATCAAAACAAATAACTGGTTTGGAGGGGTAGGGGAAATTTTTTTGTGTGTGTTCTACTTTCTTGTCATTGCATTCTCCCCTGTGTAATGATGCCCTGGTTTAAAATAATAAAAAAGTGCAAACACTTGTGGTTACTTGAAGAGAAGTAAGAAACACCTCAAGAGCTTGAGAAGTAACTGGTCAGCTAACACCAGAAATGCAAACATTCAGAGTGCATGCAGAACAAGGGCCTGTGTCACTTTATCCAGTAAGAACTAAAAATCTGGATGGCATTCTGATTTCTGTGATGGAATTCCTTGGCAGCAGTATTGTCTTGTCAGTGCTCATGACTGGCTTGGGCTAACTATGAATCCAGTGCAACTTGGACCTCTCCTGTGTTCTTTGAAAGACCCTTCTTCCCTACTAGACTGAAGGTTGAATGATGTGCATTTGGTATGTCATCCAGCATAAGCAGCCCCAGAGTTAGTGATCCACAAAATATTTATCCTCTCTGGTACTTTAACCCATCAGTTGCATAGGGCAGGAGCTCTGTTGTAGGCCAGACTGGGATGAGGGAAAAATTAGATCTGGGGTTGGAATAACAGAAGGAGTTGAGAAGGAAGAGAATCAAGTAACAAAAGAAATAGCCAATAAAGGGCAAAAATGTTAGCTGGAAACAATTATAAGAAATATTTCAGCTGTGAACCACATTCTAATGTTAATTTGTAACATGAGAGCAGAAAGAACAATGAACTTGCAAGACTCTCGGCGGTTCTCTTATGCTAGTGGCTTGTCTCCTCGGGGCAAACTTAGATTGTGCATGTTCCAAGTATCAATGCTTGGGGATAGATGAAAGGGAAAACTTAATTGTGGCAGTAATTTCAAAACAATTTCTAATGCCTTGTTTTCATTTTTTTTCCAAATACAAAATGATAGTTTTTAGGTGGCGCTTACAATGCTGTAGGTCTGTTGCTTAGTAAAAACAAAGTGCGTCAACTTTGATACAATTGAATATTAGAATTGGAATGTACCGTGCATTGTTAATTTAGTAATCTCTAATGCTTTAGTGTCTTGCTTTTAAAGAAGCAATTGTAGGACAGTTCTTGCATTTCATTCATACATCCAGTCTTCCAGGGCATGTTTTAATTGCTTTTTGAATCATACACCATAGTTTCCTTTGCATGGTCACTTCTGTGCCAGTGCTTATCATTCCTGCAAAGGCTTAGAGCTGTAGGTGGTACATGAGTTCTACAGTGCACAAAGATTTCAAATCATGATGCTTAGTAAGGCTATCCTTGTTAAAAATGAAATGAGCACAGGACAACAAAAAATGCCTAACATTAGGTCATCCCACCTGGGTTTTTGGGTTTTTTTAAAAAAATTCTTTATTTGGAAGATGCATTGTCCTACCTCTCATTGTAGAAAATAGTTAGGTAAACCAAACAGGTTTTTGATAAACAAGAGAAAATGTGTACTTACATGTACTGTTTTCATAGTTAATGAAAATAACTGAAGCTTCTTGCTACTGTCAAAGAACAAACTACATGAAAACGAAAGTTTTATTTACCATCTACATGACTTTCTCCTTTCAGGAAGATTTTGTAGATTTGAATCTTAACATTCTCAAACTGCACCCTGATTTAGTAATTCTGATGACATGAATAGTATTGATGTTTCTAGCCTCCTTGCCTCTTCTGTTACTGTGAAGAATGATCATCCAAGTACATGACAAGATTTTTTTTTGTATGGTGTGACAAAACTTAATTTACTTATTTTGTCTTTTAGGTAGAAGTAAGTCTAATATGGGTTGGACACCTCTTCACCTTGCTTGCTATTTTGGACATGCTGTTGTGGTAGAGGATTTGCTGAAGGTATATTTCTACTTGCCTGTGTGTGTAAGGCACAAAATTCTTTGTTATGCTAGAAACAGTATTTATTCAGGTTTTTATGATAGAAGAAAGGTGGCTTTGTAGAGAGGCAGAGCCACTCCTACAGTTTATCTGTATGTAACATGGAAATAACTGTTAAAACTAAGGAATGGAATAGTTGCAGTATTAAGATCAGCCCAGTTTACAAGGACCAAAAATAGTGACACTGGAAGTCTATACAGTAGTGTACAGTTGTTACTCTGAACAGTGTTTACAATTATCAGTACTTATCTAACTTTCTCATGGGGTATGTGTGTCTGTCTAGGTAACCACCCAAATGTAGGAATTAAAAATGTGTATAGGTATGCACTTGTGAAAGCCTGAGCCTTTGGCAAGCTTAGTGCATATCTACATATAGTAAGCCAGCATCTGATACCAGTAATGCAAATGCTTCAAGGGCCTGATCTTGATTACTGTAGTACATAAAGTATATAATTTAGGCAGTTTAACTTACTGAGTTGTACAAAACAGTTCAGTGTTTCAAATGCAAAATGGTCTGCATTATCTACCTTTATGTTGTGCATAGAAGTATGTCCATTATTCTGTGCAAAGTAACCGGTATGTGTTTCTTTCCAGGCACAAGCTAACATAGTTTGACTCATGATTTCTTTCTAATATGTATGAGATGATGAACTTTGAAATGGTGAACATCTGCTGTCAAAGCTGACCTGTTTGTATCTTTATAGCCACGTTTGCACTGCATTTGCAGTTGTTTCTGAGTTTATTTTTTTACCCTCAGCTCTCAGAGTAGCTTCAACCCTAACTGTATTATACCCTATTCATGTTTGAAAGATTTTGCTGCAGATGGAAGGAATATGCTAAACAGCCTCAAACATACAGGTAGCTAATCTAACCTTGAATTTCATTCAGAATAAAGGCCACCATCCATTATCATGACTCTAAAGCAGGAAATAAAGTTGAGTTTCTTTGAGAAGTTCTTCTCTAGCCTACGTGCTTGCTCAGTAGATAATGCTGTTCTCAATCCAAGAGGGCTACTTAAAGCAAAAGGTAAAGTTTTGTCACTTAATATGTTTATCAACACTTCCAGAGCTGGAAGAGTATATGTAACTTTGGCTCGTGATAGGGTATTATTTGAAGAGTAGGTTGAATAATAAAGCAGGCTGTGCACCTCTGGAAGCCTGGCATATATAGGCTGTGTCTGTGTGCTTGTGCCTAGATTTTTGTGCTCAAAGAGTGAGTGAGGTATTATCAGAAACAGAGCTGTGGAACTAGTCAGGTTCATTATTTAACTTTAGGCAGGCAGCAGTGACCTGGCTAAATTATGTGATGTAAATATATGTGATAGTTAAATATGTCCTGGCCTTTTTCTGACCCTTTGAGAGGTTAAGTAAAGCAGTGTAGAAGAAATCTTGAAAGAAGGAAGGATAGGATTGGTCGGTTTCCTGGAACAGTGTCTGTGCAGTGCAGCTATCAGTTGTCCTGTCAGATAAAAGGTACAGGATGGAGAAATTACATATGAGCAGGGAAGGAGATTCAAGACAAAGATTGTGGAAAAGAAAATGGAGAAGAAAGGTTAAGTTTCAGATGGTACCATCTTAATGCTGAAATGGAAGTTTTCACTTTTAAGTGAAAGAATAGTAACAGGTGCCTAAAGAGAACAACCCCACTTGTTAAATCAGGAGCACCAGGAGGCTGGTGCTACTGTGTGTACATCTGTAATAATATATGTATGCTTGTTATATAGTACCACTGCAGTTCTTTAATTAAGTTGTTTTTTTTCCCCAGTGCCTACCCTCAACCACCAAACCACCCACCCCCAAATACACAACCCCACTCCCCACCCACCCCCAACAAATGAAAACCAAACCAACAACCCCCCTACCCCGTGTTAATCTTATGTTCCATATACCACCTTCTTAAAAGTGAGAGAGATGCCTGGAAAAAATTCAGGAGGGTTTTCCTTTTTGAAGCAGTTTATAGAATATTGGTTATGAAGCTTGTATATGTATATATCTTTGTTTCCAGGATGGCTGTGTTACAGTTCTGATATGATTTGCCTGTATTAGTGTCCTGTCCTCCCCTTCCTCTCGGTCAGAGGGAGTAGCTATGTGGATCTTGTTGGAAGGACTTTCAGTATCTTTTGGTCTTGCTGTTTAGGCTGGTGCAGACGTGAATGTGCTGAATGACATGGGGGACACTCCACTCCATCGTGCAGCTTTCACGGGACGTAAGGTAAAGTATGTTGCCTTTTTGTAAGCCTCAATTGTGGAATTATTAAGGAAGTACTAGCAATAAGATCACTTCAAAAACATGTTTGTACAGTGTCTAAAGATTACTTACCTGTTTTGGTACAGTGTATTCAGATGACTAGGCACATTGCCTAGCTAGTATAACTCTGTCCAAAACAAAAACATGGAGCAAATATCTTTTCTTGAAGATGGGAGAATACTGGTCCATGGCTTTCCTTAGCATTCTTTATCATATTTTTTAGCTTTTTGTTGGCAAAGATTATGCTGGAAGACAGAGAAAGAGATAACACAGTTGAGTGCTACAGTGGAAAAAACCTGCTATCAGCTAACTGATGTCGCTTCTGCTGTGTGTCAGAGAAAGTGCTGAAGCATAGCACTACTTCTAGCTGCAGGTGCTAATTACCATGTGGAAACCAGGGTGAAGATCTCTCATCAGCTGCTAAAGTACAACATATTATTTTGTGTTCGTGCCTGGTATGGTTGGCACAGGAAAAGGAGTAGGGATTGTTTCTCCTAACTGCATATTTACATAGAGAAATTTACATAGAAGGGAAAAACCTGTAAATTAGGACACACTGGTCTATTTGGTGTCTGAAAGTGCTGTTTCTTTGTAGGAAACTAGAACTAAAGAGCTTTTTATAGGCCTATAATGTAAGACTAGTTTGATTTTTTCCCCACATGCCGCCATCGTTCCCAAACCAGTACTACCTCTATGAATAACCTCTTCACCCTTCTGAAGGAGTGACTACTTAAAGTCTCTAATCAAAAGAGCCAACTGTACTATTCTTATCTGTTAAATTCAGCATTCACGCCAGGTACACCAGCTTTTGAATCAGAGTGGGCCTGTTCAGCTGTAACTAATCTCTTGTTAGTTCCTTCAGCCTGACTGATGTGAGAGAGAAGCTTGCAATCCTCTTAGTCCCACTCTTCAGTCTCTTGAAAACATCCCTTCCTGTTTTTGTAAGCCAGCCATGGTGAGAAGCCGTTATACAGCTCATTTTACAGGATGTCAGTAGCTGGAAAGCCTGATTATGGCCTTGCTGTAACAGACATAGATAAGCAGTGTTTTTCAAATTGTTTTCCAGGAGGTGGTGATGTTACTCGTGCAGCACAATGCTGATACTTCTATTGTTAATGGGAGTGGAGAGACTGCAAAAGAAGTTACTCATGATAAAGACATAAGGAATATGTTGGAAGGTAACTTTAATAGGTCATAGCTTTGTTTTTTTTCAACACTTGTACATTCTAAAAATTACTGAAGTTACTGAAGCTAAATTTTCACTTTAAATTTGGTTATTAGAAAGAAAAAAGTCATAGGTTTTTGTTCCCCTCTGCAGTACTGACAGTTGGAAGTTTTTTTTCACAATATGTCTGCAAGTGACTTGGAGAGTTAAGTATTGTGAATGCCAATAGCATTATTCAAGTAACAATTTCAGCCTTCTTGGGGGTAATCCTTGGTACAGCTCTGAATGGTACATGGTAGTCAAAGCCTTAGCTCACTGGCAGAGAAAAAACTCAAGAATAGTAAGTGACTTTGTGTTGACAAAATCATTAAAAAGCAAAATTCTGAACAGTTTGCAAAGGTGACCCATTTTTGGATCAAGTTTAGGACTTGCTATTGCAATCTTGCAGGTTGTGTCAAAAGGAGAAAAAAGTAGAAACCCTTCCCCGCATTTCATCTGTTGCCTTACAGGTGTTGAAAATGAGGGAGATGGTGTCCAAATACTTACATAGGCCCACTGCTTAGATTTTTGGAGAGTTCAAGAACTGTGTTGCTTCCTGGTATTATTATCTGATACCCCTAAATACTGCTGATGCTCTGTGTCCAATACCACAGACTGTATATGAAAAGTGAACTCTCTTCTGATTCTACATGCAAGTTACAGATAACAGTCCTTTCTGCTGCTTATCTGCTGAATTGTTAGAGAAGAATGATATTTCTGTAGGATGATAGGAAGAAAAGAGAAATTTAAAAGAACACAGGGAAGATCTGATGGGGTGTTGCATAGTTCCCCTATTTTTCTTTTTAAAAGGACTGAGGTTGGGTTGTGTTTAAAAATAATAACATATATATGTGCATGTGTATACACATTTACACATCTTGTCAAATATCACATGTATTGAAAATATTTTTGCTCTGACATTGACTTTTCTGAATAAATATTCCATTTATACCCATCTCAGATAATACTGGAAATGCTTGTTTTGATACAGTTTTTTGAATGCTGTACTTTATGTGCTAATTCATTGAAACTGACCTTAAATTTGGTTTTTTTTTTAAATAGCAGTGGAAAGGACACAAGAAAGGAAACTGGAAGAAGAACTCTTAGGAGCAGCAAGAGAGGGGGAAATGGGGAAACTGACTGCCTTGGTAAGAATTCAAGTACTTGTAATACTTTTGTGTGAAGTGGTTCAAGCCATAATGCTAATGTAACAACATATGACATTAGGCCTTGCATTCCAAAGTGCTGTGACTTCAGAATATTACTGCTGTGGACTGTAGTATATTGGTAAAGTGCCGAACCCTCAAGGGTTTTCCAGCCTTCCTGTTGGAGGCTGAAAACCAATGGTTTTTAGCTTCTCTCATGTTTCTAAATACTCTTCAGTTAGTTGTAAAAAGCAGTTCTAGACCTACTGGTGTAAGCTGGTTACGTTTTTGTGGATACTTGAATGTCATGGGTGCTTAGGTTTTCACCATAGTATGGCCTATTTTAAGTCTTGAAAGTAAGCTTTTGTGGTTAGCACCCATTGCAGCTGAAGTCTCTGTAGTTTTTAATGGACTGTCAACGTCCATTTTAATGGACAGACATCCAGTTCAGTGCATAACAAATTTCATGCTGAGCAGGAATTGAAAACTGTTATGTGCACATGTGCACACTCGTAGTAATTCAAACTGAACAATATTGTGGAGTGGAAGGAGAAGCAAATCAAAGAAGAATTGAGGCTGGAGAGTGCCAACTCCTGTTTGCAGAGCAGAATCAGCTAGAGCAGATGGCCTAGGACCATGTCCAGATGGGTTTTGAAGCAGGGTCTCAATGTTTGAACTCAGGCTTTTGTGAGTCCTGAAGTTTCCTTGGAAATAAGACATGTAGTGTGGAATACTTCCTACCTAGGTAGCACCTGTAGTAATACCTTTTAAGACATCAAGTCAGTCTGAATACTTCTGCTTACTTCTACTGGAAAATTCACAAATGAGAGATTTGTATTTTGTGAAATCTGAAATTCTTTTCTGTCTAGAAGACAGAGTGAACGCTTACTCAAAACTCATTATTTCCATTCTCTAAATTTGTCTCTCCTAGTCTGAAGGACCCTTGTCTTTCTAACTCCTCCTTGCATGGAAACTTTTTAAATCTTTTGTCATTCTTGTAATTCTTATTTGTACTTTTTGTACTGTCCTCTTTGAAATGGAGAGAGAACCAGAGCTGTACACAGTACTTAAGATGTAGAAGAATAGTGCATTAATTCACTGGTATGATTGTATTAAATGTAATTAATACATTGGCATAAGGATCTGTTCTTGATTGTGGTAACTTGTAACACCTGTTGCAAGCCTGCTGAGTAAGCATTAAACTGGTGCAGAAAAAATTAGAAAAGGGTGACTCCTCATAGAAGTCTTATCATTAAAGAACTGTGCTTTTTCTCATGGGCCATGTAACCATGCATGCACATGTAACTGTTCCTGTAAATGTTTTAGTTTCAAAGTGATTTTTTAAAATATTTTGTATCATTGAAATCTGTATTTGTGAGGACAGATACAGGTTGACCTCTAAAACTTTTCAAAGTACTTAGCACATTGTTGACCATGAGGCAGTTCTTAAGTCATAACAGGTGTTTCTTGGAATCCTTCAGCAAGTACTTGGTCACAGGTCCATTGAATTACAATTTTAATGCTTCCACTGACTCTTGAGGAAGTCTAAAGAACTTTTTCCACTTACAGCTCTGTGGTGTAAACCTTCGTGACTTTCCTACCCTTAGGTTAATACCTCTGTGGAGAGCTGGTGTAGCTCTTCTGAGATGCCCTTTGTCTTGAGAATTCCTCATACTTTACCTACTGATTTTCAGGCCTTCCTGCTCCTAGTGTATCTTTTATTAGCAGACTGTTATACTCATGAAACATTGGCTGCTTACATCTGCTTTTATTGAGACTTAACACACCAGAATTTAGTCTCTACTGCCCTGCTTTTGGAACAGTGTGCAACTTGAAAGATACCCTTTTATTGTTAATTCTCCTTTATCTTGATTATTTTTACCAAAAAACTGTACTGCATATTGTAACACAGTTGTCTGAAAGACAGAATTTAATGGTGCATTTCCTCTAAACCTTCTAATTGCACTTCATATCTATTTTTTTCCCTCTTTTTCCGGCATGCACTTTAACTTTACAACTGCTCATTCTGTTGAAGTTTTTTGAAGTGAAATGGTAGTGTTGGCTTTTGTGTGTCTCTTCTGTCAAGATTCTTACAAGATCCCAGTGTGTTTTGCTATTAAAAGCTAGACTTTCAGTAGTTGAAACTTAACCCAAACTTTTTAGTCTACTTGAGCCTAAACTAGCGTGTTCTTCCTAAGAGTTCTCAAAAACATAGTGTACATTTGCTGAAATGACTGGAGAGCTTTTAATGTCACTGAATCAATGCATGAAACTTCCTTCAAAATACTTACAACATGGTGTTAGCTGCTGAAAGTGCAGGCATGCAGCTTAAAAGGTGTGGAGGCAAGAAGTCAGGAGGCAGAGATAAGGCAGATGTAAACCAGCTGGCTGGAAAGAGCTAAAACCTAGGAATCCTCAGGAAGTATTTGACCTCAGTATTAATGATGTTATACTCCCCAAAGCTGTCGGTTCTTGACTTGTGTTCTCTTTTCAGTTGAACTGTAAATAACAGCTGCAGGAGTTTATCCTTTATATGACTATTTCTGAAGCACTTTTAAGGTGGTTACTGTTGATGCTACCTTAAATTGCTCCAATGGGTGTTCTGTTATTATGAGTAATTTCTCTTAAGATAGCATATGGCTAATATAGAAGGCTTAAATCGAGTTTCTCTAAAATTGTCGTGCACTTGTCACTGCTTAACAGTGACATAGCCTTTCTATTAAGGTAGTCCCATTTGGCTTGGAATGGTTTATATTGGAAGGGACCTATAAGGATCATATTGTCCAACCCACTTGTACACATCCAGTAGCCATATATCTGAGTAGAAGTGTTGTATTTTAGGGCACTTAGTGGTGTAATCCTTAATGACCCTTCTCTTTGAGGTCAGCTTCTCAAAACATTTATGTTGTGTCCAGGTAGAACTTGGGTTTCCTCCGTTCCATAGTTGCTCTAATCTTAATTTCCTGAAATTGTTAGACTTCAGAGTGCAGTAAAACTGTTTGTATAACAAACTGCCTGTACTAGGAGCTTCCAAATGGTGTATGATAGCTCTGTCACTGAGACTGGCAAGCCTGCCGCCCTTCTGTATGAAGTTCTTACTGTCTGAAACAGGGTGACCACACAAATTTGCTCTGGATTTAGCACTGGCCTGTGCTGACTTTTAGACTGTGCCTGGGAGTCTTCTACAGGAAACAGTAAATTTTGACAGTAGAATCATACAGGACCATTCTAGCATTGTAGTTCAGTCATTCATATTGCTGGGCAACTCTCTCTGGCACTGTGCAACTGAGCAGGATAAATGTTTCATGTTGTGCAGTAGAAAGAATTACGGCAAACAAAAAACTGAGAAGTTCCTTACTCTAGCCAAACATCTTGCTTAATTGCTGTAGTCCTTGCCCTTCTCATAACACTTGTTACATGCCCTCTTTGTTGCCAGATCTGCACTGAAGCATCCTAGTTAGGAAAAGCTAACTTTCAAAAGAATGAACATGGCACCTGGAGAGAAAAACTAATAAGTAAGCAAAACTTTTTTTTTTCCCAGTTGAACAAACCCAAACCACCTGATATCAACTGTACAGATCAGATGGGGAACACACCATTGCATTGTGCAGCATATCGTGCCCATAAGCACTGTGCACTGAAACTTCTAAAAAATGGAGCAGATCCTAAAATAAGAAACAAAAATGGTGAGTACCAAATGAAAGTACATAAAGTGTTAAGAGGAGATAAATTCAACAGCTTCTATAAGCTATGTTACTTACCACTCAGTGTTCAGGGAAAATCTTACAGTGCTTTAAAAACTTTGTATCACAAATAAAAGAAGCCCAACACTGACCAAATTGCAAGAGACTTAAGAGCTGTAGCAAAATACTTACCATATATGTTGTTGTTTTCCAAACTTACCCATTCCTAGAAAATTTACCTGCTGTATGTCATAACCATGAAATGTGTTTGACTTTTGTTTTCTTGATCCTAAACACTGAACACAGGTAACAAAAGAAGTGGTAAGTTTGAAGAGGTGCCCCAGACAAAGTGACTCTTCAGAAGGTGGCTTCTAATGAGAGCAAATCCAGGAGAACTTTACTCAGATTTTATGCAAACTGTGTACTTGTCATCTGATTAACATATTTGTCTTGATATTTGTGAGTGTTCTGAACTGTTCATTTTTAGCTCTTCAGCTATAAAAATCTTAAGCAAAAGCAGAAGCCTCTCTGTGGCAAGTAGAACTCTGAAGGACAGTTCAGTGCACTAAAGTTCAGAGCCTTTCTAGTCTTCTGCCTCTGAGGAGTTTATATTCCCCAGTTCCTAGTAAATGTAGATGCTTGTGGGACCAAACTTTAATGGGTAAACAGAGTGTCAGATTGTTCTTAAGTACATCTGGGTTTGTTTGCATCAAATTCTCATGCCTCATCTTGATTACTAAACAGATCAGACACCCTGTGATCTAGCCCAAGGTGCTGAAATGAAACTGATACTGGGAGGTAAAACCGGAAAGGTAGGAACTTTTATATCCACTTCAAATGCCGAGGCTGTCTAGTTGGAGCTATTCGTACATGAGCTTTAATTTCTATGCAGGTTATCAACAAACCTCTGAGACGATATGAAGGTCTCCTATGGAAGGTATGTCTTATTTTCTGTTCTAAAATAGCTTGTAAAATCTCAAAGTATGTGCTTTTCTGCACTTCAGTAAGAACTGGTGAATGATGGAACTTTTCAGTAATACATTTGTTAAATTACTTCAATCTGGTATATCGGATAAATTGTAGATGGGCTGGCTGGATGGAGCAGTTACTAGATTCATGGCACTCTGACCTTAAACTCAGTCCTTAAAATCTGTCTTCATTTCTTGGTAATTTTTGTAGCAAAGCTTAACTGTGGTTAGATTTTATTCCTTGTCTGTGTGATGGGCAAAATGGTTTTTAGTTTGTGTTTTTTTTCTTTCCTGAATATATGTCTTTAATCTATGACTAATATAATATCTTTCATAATCTATTGCTAATATTTTGCCACAAGTTCACCACCTTCTGGAAATTTTAAAACTTTGAGGGAAAATGGCAATCAAATGGTTGTTTAAAGTTTGTTTTGCTGTGATACTCAAGTGATTGTTTTTTTCCTTGCTTAGAAAAAAAGCTTTCTCAGTCTTCCACATAAATACTTAATTTTTATTTTCCTTAATGAAATCTTTGAAGTTTTCTTCAGTGTAAATCTTCCTATGTATTCACTCACAATTGTAATACAAGGAACTGTTTTTAAACCAGGACTATATACTAAAGCTTGTGGAAGGTAAAATACTGTATTTGGATATCCCAATGTGTTTTGTTTCTCATTTGGTTTTATAAAGTAGAATTTTGTGATGATTGACAACCCCTGTAATACTAAAAAATTCAGCAATTCAATATTTAATATTTCAGTTCTAACTGAATAACAGGCTCAACAGAACTTTTGTCTTTAGATATTTCCAAAAAAGAGAATAGCACTGTAACTGTAAAGTATTCTCTCTCAGGTTGCTGCAATCACCAAGATAGGTAAAACCTGAAATGTGTTCCTAATGACTGCCAGTTTTATGTAAGAGCCTTCAAGCTAACTCTTCATCTGTTAACTTTACCTGGCCTTTTAAAATTCTTTTGGGTTTTTTAGAGCTCACGATTTTTTGGTTGGAAACTCTACTGGATAGTTCTAGAACATGGAGTCCTTTCCTGGTATCGGAGACAGTAAGTTCTGTGTTTAAATTTCTGAAAAGTGTTTTAAATTCCTATCTTCACTTTATTAAATCTCTTTTTCTTTTAAAGAGCTGATGCAGTGAATAATGATCATCGTCAGGGATGCAAGCATCTAACACAAGCTGTCTGCACGGTAGGAAGTGAAATTACTTCTATCTACTGGCTTTTTTATATCATGATAGTCCGTACCTAGGCAATCAGCTAGGTTGGTAGGCATCCCTATGTTATAAAAAAGGGAAAAAGCTTGTGGTGTTGCAAAAAAATGCTAGTTCTTTTCAAGCAAAGTATTCTTATATGTAAAGTGGCTGTAAAGCTCTTTCACTTCTTCCTAAAGTCTTCAAGATTTAAACAAACATAAGGCTTCCTAAAACCATGCCTCATCAGTTGTGCAAAACAACTGTTTGGAGCATGTGATATGGAATAGCAAAGCTCTAGTTCCTCCGGCTACTTGTGACTGATTGTGTAACTTAAGCTGATCTCAAGTTGCAGAACTGATCAGTTCTGAAGATGATTTTTTGAAAACTTTCTCAAATTCTATTATGCTTGTGGGAATTTCTTTTGGAAAGGGTGAACAGAGGACAGAAGAAAAACAGGCCAGGTGTCATTTATAATACAAAGGAAGATGAAGTGTGTAAGGAAAATGCATTTGGAATCATTTCAATACTTTTTCTTTTAGAAGTAAACCTGTCCTAGTGGATTGGCACAACAGGTTCTTTTAAACTACAGTTATATATACGCTTAATACATGAAAAGTCACTCTTACTTTCCTCTATCTACAGATTCCTTAATATTGGTGATCTTGCACTATTGCTGTGATTTTTGTTTGAATCAAGTGGTGCAAATGTAGTATTTTGACATAACCTCTATATTCTCATTCATGATGTAAAGTGCAAGACAGCATACTTGGCAAAACTGTTCTGACCAGGTTTTGTAAACAGTAGTTATTTTGTGTCAAAACTGAAGCAAAACCATCTGATCTGGAAGTAATTATCCTCCTTGCTTACTCCTAAGTGTTCTCTTTTCTTACTAATTCATTATACTAATTTTGTGTTTTTTCCACACTGCTTTAGGTAAAATCTACAGACAGTTGCTTCTTTTCTGTCAGATGTTTTGATGACACTGTTCATCGTTTCAAGATTCCTAAAAATAGCCTTCCTTCTCAGACTAGAGAGGTAATAATGACTCTCCATCAAAGGCTTTATAATATAATTTCTGTAATGGATAATTTGCATACTACTTGCTGTGAATGCATTAGCAGTGGGTTCAGTATCTGGATCATCAGGACTTGGCAACATAAGTGCAGATACTGAATTTTTTTAGCACGACTATAGACTAAATAGCAAAAATGGACAGATTGTCATTCTGTTCTTTAAAATTATTGCCACCTTGTTTTCCAGGTCTGTGCCTGTATTATATTCTTAGTCTAACTACTCTTTTTCTTTTCCATGTGGTAAATTTCTATTGCAGCTTCATTTTGTTGCACTTCATAGTTTGCTATCCTAAACAAAAGACTGTTTAATGGTACATTCTACTCTTAGCCATCCTCCTAGATGACTTAATTTTCTTAAAAGATGGACCTGAAACAAGAGCATAACTTTTTTTTTTTAGGGCTTTTTGTATTGTATTTACTATTGTGCTTCTGTAGGTCTACGAACATGATGAAGTAGTGGTGGAGGCAACTGGAGTCCTGTGTCCAGTTCTAGGCTCCCCACTAAGATGATTACAGGGACAAGAGCGTCTCTAGTACTAGGAAAGGCTGGGATTGCTCAGCCTGGAGGAGAGAGGCTCTGGGGGATCTTATCAATATATGTAAATACCTGAAGGGAGGGTGCAAAGAGGGATGGAGCCAGGCCCTTTCCAGTGAAGCCTGGTGGCAGGACCAGAGGCAATGGGCACAAACTGAAACACAGGACATGTCCCTCTGAACATAAGAAAAAATGTGAGTGTGACAGAGTGCTGACACAGGTTGCCCCGATGTGCTGTAGAGTCTCCATCCTTGAAGATATTCAGAAGCCATCTGCATGTGGTCCTAGACAACCAGCTCTAGGTGGCCCTGCTTGAGCAGGGAGGTGGGGGTGGGGGTTGGCCCAGATGACCTCCAGAGGACCCTGCCAGACTCTGCCACTCTGATGTAATGAACAAGAAAATAATCTACCTCTTAATTATGATAATGCTTCCGGTTTTGTAAACAGTTTGTCACGCATAAGGCAGCAGACTTTGTCACAGGGATCTTGCTGTCTGAATGGAAAAACAAAGATGCAAAACACATTTCTTACAGTCTTTTCTTAATTGGTGCAACTTTTGTCTATGTGACCTTGGGCAGACTGAGGGGCGGGTTATGTTTGTGCTTAAAGTTTAATCAGATAAGTCTGTGACAGTTTGACCACAGAGTATCTCATCTTCAATACATGTAACCATTTTTAATAATCTTATTTTCTGCTTATTAAGGTGTCTCATATTACTAATTAATACCTCACATCAGTAGAAAATTTTGATTTTTTTTTTCTTTTGCATGTATGCTGTTGTCTTCTGGGGATGACCTCTCCAATGTATATTAACTCTGGGTTTTTTTGTTCAGAGTTGGCTGGAAGCAATAGAAGACCACTCTGCTTATAGCACTCATTACTGCACACAAGAACAGCTGAGTAGTGATGATGAGGAAGATGATACAGTATCGGTTACAGATCTACAGGATACTCTGAAAGTATGTCTCGAGTACTTACTTGGCTCATGCATCTAGGCTGTTGCAGTTTAGTATTGTGTGTTGAAATGCTTTAGCGTACTTTCAGCTAAAATTAATGATTCTTTTGTCCCATGGATGCATAAGTGCTTCTTGTATTTGTACTGCTTACTGTCATGTACTTCTGTTTGGACTATGTGTAAAATTAAAATTATGTTTATCTACAGCTACAGGGCTGTGGTTTTCAGTTTTACCAGCACTTACTGCAAGGTAGACAGTTGCTTGAGACTTTCAGCCAGGAGAGGGAGCCTTGTGTACTCTATTTGGTGACACCAAGACTGCAGGATAACAAAGATAACCTTCAGCGATCTCTACCTCTTATAAAGCAGGCAATGGAATGGCTTAGAAATGAACCTCAGGTCACTTTAGATGCGTTGTACAGTGATCGTTGAGACATGCAATAGAAATGAATCTTCCTTGATAATTATAGCATTCAGTCTGTTTCTTGCTTTTTGCCATGCGTATACTTCTAAAAGCTTTTACTCTAAGGAAAAGTTGACACTGCCATGCAAAAATCTTCATGAGACTGAACTCCAAGTGGCTTGTACCATACGTTTTGGTACAAGAACTCAAAGTGGTTTGTGGCAGAACAGAGATGGGAGGTAGCTGGTGCTGGCAGTTCCCAGCAGCCTATGGAAGAAGATGGTATTATCTAATAGATAACTGTCTGCAAGTTCAAATGCGGGATTGGAATAGGATCTTGGGGTAGGTTCCTGCATGTCACTGTACTTACTGTATATCAGTTAACCTATGCATTTGCTTATTTTTGACCTCAGGTTTGTCAGAGAACAAGCATTGGCTCTTCTGGGTTTTCAAACTTTTTAATAAAAAAGGGGAGGAAATGCAAAAGTGGTACATCCAACATCCTTCCTTTGGTGTTTGGTTTGCTATGCTAATTTAAACAAAAGCTGATCAGCAATATAATGTGCATAAATCTTCTGTTTGCTTCTGTGACTTTAGAGGTACTTCAGGTAATTTCTTTAATATTTAATGTATCTGTCACTGGGAGTCTTTGTTATGCTCTCCAAATTTAAACATTTCAATATAGTTGATAGAGAATAAACATACACTTCCCTCAGAACAAGGCATTTCTGAACTAGCTATCCCTGCTGTCTTTCAGAAAGCACAAGCATGCCAACAAAGACTCAGCAAAGAGATTTCGGATTTCCTTGCAATGGCTAAATCTTTGGATGCTACAAAAGGTAAAACTTACTCTTCTAAAATGCAGTTTGTTATCAGGCAACTATTTTCTTTTAAGCAGCACATGCTTTAATTTCACTGAAATTAAATTTTCAGTAGCTTGAAAATACAGGATTGTTTTCCTCATTGAAAAAGCTTCAAATAAAGCAACATTATAGTAACTTCTAAGAACTAAGATTTCAGATTTGGAGAAATGACTAGTAAGTACATTTATTGAAAGCAGCTTTATGTGGCTGCAAATGTGAAACTGCCTTTAGATACAGTGCTTACTGAGTACTATCCCATAGGGGTTCACTTTGAAGGTTTAAAAAGAATCTATAGTTGGTAGCTTATTGCAGAGCATAACTGTCCCCTGACAGCTACGAAGAGCTAGCTGTCTTACTCAAAAAAACTTGTAGTGAGTAGAAATACAATGAAAGCTGAGGCATGTTAGACAGGATGTGAAGTGAAATCACAAAACTCTACAAGGAACTGGAGGCATAGTGTGATGGAATATATTCCACAGATTTCTGTGAGTTTTATGCCAGATTTGAACTTCTTGGGCTTCATTTTTATATAATAAATCTAGATATGTACCTGGACTTTTGAAGCGTAACTGCCAAAAAATAGCACAGGCATCAAGCTGTTAAGAGTTTAGATCCGGTTTCATTTAATGTCTGAAACATGTACACAAGTTGCTCATGTACTAAACACACAAAGGAATTCTGTAAGAGTATGTAAATGTTGTTCCTTATGAACCTGAGTCCTTAGTTACATATTGTGACTAAAATTTATGAAGCTCAAACTAGAGAACAAGTTGTTTATCTGTACAGATCCTGGTCTGTAACAGAACAACAGTATCAGGTGGAAAAAAATTCTTCCTTTTCCATCCCTGTGCCCTCCCAAAAGGAGTCTAAAAACCAGCTTTTTCTCCATATGCTACTGTGTAAGTTACTGCATGATGTTAGCCTATCTTGCACTAACTGAATTCTTACTGAATTTTTATTTCACAAAGAAAAGTAAGGTTTTATAATACATATGAGTGTTTTATTGGGAAGCCTTTGTAATTAATAATACAATAAAATCTAAATTATTCACAAAAAAAGCAGTTTGAAAATTAGTATGAGGTGGATAAATTCCCTTCGGAAGATGTAGGGGCAGCTTCTCTGACCCCCTATTGCTGACCTGAAGAACTAGTGAGGATATTTACTACTCTTAGGAAATACACAGCTTGAGTAACCAAAACCCATAGTAAAGCAAAACAGATACAGTCTGTTTCCTCGAAACTGCTACTCTTGGCCAATAGCAGTCAGAAGTTCCTGTTTTAGTCCTAATGAACGTTTGTGACTTGATGGGTCAGTGAACTGTTCCCACATTCATGTGTAACTTCTGTGCGTCTTAACAGAGAGAACTGCTGCAGCTCTCCCAGTTCTCACATTCAGTTGGTGTGGTATCTTTAAAGTATTTGACTCCCCTGGTTCCAGAAGAATGCAGATTTCTGAGTTAAGTGTTCTTCCATGTGGAACATCTCCTAAAAGCTTTTGAGTAATAAAAAAATGGCTACCTTGGGACCTGATATTTAAAATTCTCTCCCCAACTATCTGAACATGCTATTCTAAATCCAGGTATCTTGGAGAGTTACGCATCTTACACATGATAAATAATGTCTCCTGTTCCTGCACTCACTGTGCTGCCCCTTCTTCTAGAGGCGCTAGCTGTTCTTGATAGGTGCTCTAAGTCGAGACTCCTAGTTCCTAAGTCAGTAGTGAGATGTGGTATCAAAGACGCCAATTAGTGTGTGGATAGGTACTGTATCTTGTCCTGCATGAGCAGTATAAGTTGAAAAATAAATTCAAGAACTGTCACTGCCAGACTTCTTAATCTATATTGTTATGACATCGACTTGAAGCACCTGTGTTACTAAATGGTGTCAACTGATCCTGGAGTCTGTGACCTCTAAATGGACCCTTATTTTAATTGTAACAAGTATGCTTCCCGAGAGAATAGTTTGCTTGACTTCTGAGGAATTGCTGCACATCATAAAACTTCAAAGATGAATTCAAATATTAAATAATTTCTACTGGCTGATTGGGTTATTATGGGTTTCTGCTGGTTCTAGGCATGTAGCTGCTGCTATAAATGGTCATAGAAGTCAGGATGTGAGGTACTGTTGCCCTGCAAGCTGTACTACTTATCCAGAAGATGAGTCCACTAAAATAAGATTTCCTTCCCCTTTTATTGATCAGTGCCCTTGTAAGTCTCCATCTATTTTTTCAAACCTCAATCTCCAGCTGCACTATGGTTATTTTTTTCTCTTCTATGTAATACTGTGGCAGAAGGCAAAAGGAGCTACATTTCTCACTTACATTAAACCAGTGCAGTTTCCTTTGTATTGAATTCTGTCAGCTGGCAATTCTGAGGCTCTTAGATCTAGAAAGTGGTTAAAAGGAGATTGTTGCTAGTCACTTTCCAGTGTGTTGCTGCCATAGCTTACTACCTCTGTTTTCTAAGCCATGCTGAAACAGAAACTTGATCCATTCATGTGCCATTTATACCAGTACTAGGGAAAGAATGCAAAAGAAAGAACTTATGTTCCCTCGGTGCTACTTTTCCTTGCCCTTTCCTCACACAGATCTTGCAGTTCACCAGCCTTCCGTAGGATATGAATGTTATGCCTGTATTACTTAGAGGAAAAAATAATTAAAAGAATCCTGCAATTTACAGTGTCGCCCTAATGCTACTAATCTTTTGTGCTTTCAGGAATATCTTCTCCCCTCCTGCAAAAAGTTGATGTGGTCTCTGAAGTATCCCAGGAAACATGTGAGGCCCTGGCTGACTGCCTCAACCTGTTTGCAAAGCAAGAAGGGGTATGTATTGTGCTGTGTGAGTCTATAAAGGGTTGAATAGCTTAGCATATTTTGCTAGTTCCCTGCTTACCTGTTACAAAAATAAATATACTGAACGCATAGATCTTCATATTGTTGGCAAGCTGTCCCTTTGCATGCTGAATGTGATGAAAACTCATGCTTTTAAAGAAAGAGTAGCTAAGTTCCTCTACAAAAAGATATCTTACAATTGAGCGTTCAGAAGAGACACAGACTTTTCTTACAAACTACTGCTTGTAAGGTTCAAACTGAATGCTTGAATTCAATAAAGCAGTTGCTTTGCTGATTTGAAGGTTAAAATGTTGAGAATTTTTTTTTCTTGTATTGGCTAACTGAAGTGTTGAACAATATTGCTTCCGAGTTTGTTTTTCAGACCATGTGCTTGGTGGGTGTGCAAATGCTATCTATTGAACTTACGGCTTTCCCAGTGGCAACAAATGTATGGTGTTAAACTTCGTGCAAATGTTTCAATTTACGAGTATATGTCAAACTGATCAGTTTATGGGGTAGGATATCTGGTGTTTCTCTCCCCTCTTGAAGATACCGTAGTCCATGGAATAAACTTGTCTTCCTGTATCGTAGTAACAGTAATCACTTAGTTAGGCATTTGTTGTCGTCAGCAAACTGTTTCAAAATGAGGTTTGTGTTCGTGCTGTTAGTCTTCCAGTTCTTTAACAGAGAGCTGCAAACACTGGCTCCATTGTCTAGGTTTGGTTTAAGATACATCTTTTTTTCTCGTTCCTTTCCAATTCTTCTTGTCTTCAGTCACGAGTCTTGACTTGCTTGAGTCAAGCTCTAGCAGTAGAACAAGCATTGCTTTTTTACAGTGAGGGTTTTTTTTCTTTAAGAAAATCTAATATTAAAGTTGACAGTTCCATTTGTGGATGAGGGGGAAATTGTTACAACAGTGGGTGTATAGTGTTAGTTAGTATTCCTTAACTGTGTTGGCATCTTGCTTCAAGCCAGACTAAAATAGCTTTCCAGAGTAGAGTATGGCAAAACATATGGTGAAATTGTAATTTCACCTTACTTGAACTTGAACAATCTTGGTAGAGGCTTTATTTTAATCTGGAAGCACTAGGTTTCGGCACAGAGGCATAGGCTGAGGTGTGAACTCAAATTTCCACCATAGCTAGTGAGATCAGTTGGTCATGACAAGGAGATGTGATTGTGGAGAGTTTTCTGTCTTGGTATTTTTAAACTGAAAACTATTGCAATTCCAGAATGTAATGCAGGCTTTTAAGACACCATAAGCTCATGAGGGAATTTATAGCAGCAATCTCTTCCTTAAGACTTGAACCTTTCCAAAAAGTTATGTTCCTTGAGCATTACTGTTCTTAAACCCACAGCATTTGGGTTTATTGTTCATTCTAAGACAGGGCCCTGTTTTTTGCCATTCAGTGTTGATTTCAAGACTATAGTTCTGCTGGCATTGCAAAAACAGTGTATTGGGTTCTGTATTGACAAGTGATAGGACCCCAATTAAATGCTTTAATATTTCTTCCAAGTAGGTAAATATCAAACACTAATATAAAAACACTTGTGTAAAATACTCTAAAAAAAAAAAAAAATCTTTAGTGTTTGTTTCTCTTCTGATCATGACCCTCAATAATGAAGTTAAGGCTTAGGTGTTGTAAATGTTTGGGACCAGCTTCCATGAATGCTCTGGCAATTGGCTGCAGTCACCTTAAAACTGCCGAATGACCTTCAGGAAGGGTAACTCTACAACTGTTGTCTAAAAGCTTCTTTCCTGCCTGTCCTGTTGTCTCCAGGCCTCTTTTGTCAGCTGGACTGTCTGACTGCAGCTTGTCTTATGGGGGCTTCCTGTGAGTAGAGAGGAATTAATTGTTCCATGGTACCTTTCAGCTGTAGTGTATGTGGTCCTGTGAAATCTGGTTCCCTCTAGGACGAACATTTTCTCAAGCTTCTTGGTACCTTTATCTTGCCTCTTTAAGGAGAATTCTTTTCCCTCTAACTTAAATTGTCAGCATACCAGAAGCCACAGTTTGACTAATGAGGAGAGGCTGGGCTGCTAGCTCCAGTAAGGATAACCACAGCGAACATGCTTTGTCTTTTAGAGAAAACTTTTTTGTTTAGCATTGCCTATTGCTGCGCTGTGCAAACTGTAGCGGAAGCGTGCCGCCTGCAAACGGAGCGGCTGATGCACCACTAAAAGGGGGGGGGGGGGGGAGGGAGACGGAGAGGTCCAGCGCTCCTCCGCTTGCGTTAGAAATGGTGCATGAGCGTGACAGCGGAACGCTCCATCTGTCCGGTGCCGCTCCTTCCCCTCAGCGCCGCTCTCCGCCCGAGCGGCTGCGGGAGAGCGCGGCCGGGCTCCTCGCCCTGGGGCGGCCGCTGTGACCCGCCGCGGTGCCGCCTGCGGGAGCGGGGTCCCCGCAGCGCCGTGCCGCCCGCCACCCGTGCCGGAGAAGGCGTGACCTCACCGCCCCGCACGGCGGGAGCTGCCG
>JAVJGJ010000037.1:54659564-54672192 GCA_035590215.1 Microhierax caerulescens
AAGTTCCACCCCCCCTAGACCAGGCTGCTCAAAGCCCCATCCAGCCTGGCCTTGAACAGTTCCAGGGATGGGGCATCCACAACTTCTATGGACAGCCTATTCCAGTGTCTTGCCATCAAGAATTGCTTCATAATAGCTAATCTAAATCTGCCCTCTTTTCAGCTTTAAGCCATTACCCCCTGTCTTATCACTACATGCCCTTTTAAAAAGTCCCTCTCCAGCTTTCTTGCAGGCCCCCTTTAGGTACTGGAAGGCTGCTGTAAGGTCTCCTAGAGCCTCCTCTTCTCCAGGCCAAACAATCCCAACTCTCTCATCTTTCCTTTGTAGGAGAGGGGCTTCAGCCCTCTGATCATCTTTGTGGACCTCCTCTGGACCCGCTCCAGCAGGTCCGTGTCCTTCTTATGTTGGGGGCCCCAGAGCTGGGTGCAGCACTCCAGGCAGGGTGTCATGAGAGTGAAGCAGAGGGGGGGAATCACCTCCCTTGACCTGCTGGCCACGCTTCTTTTGACACAGCTCAGGATTCGGTTGGCTTTTGGGGCTGCAAGCACACATTGCCAGGCCATGTCAAGCTTCTTATCCACCAACACCAATTCTTTCTCCTCAGGGCTGTTGTCTATTTATTCTCTGCTCAGCCTGTATTTGTGCATGGGCTGGCCCCAACCAATGCACAGGACCTTGCACCTGGCCTTGTTGAACTTCATGAGGTTCACATGGGCCCACCTCTCAAGCCTGCCAAGGTCCCTCTGGATGGCATCCTTTCCCTCCAGTGTGTCACCTGCACCACACAGCTTGGTGTCATTGTCAGACTTACTGAGGTGCACTCAGTCCTGCTGTTCACGTTGCCAACAAAGACGTTAAACCGTGCCCATCCCATACCACCCCTGAGGAACACCACCTATCACTGGTTTCTACCTAGACATTGAGCAGTTGACCGCAACTCTTGATTGCGACCATCCAGCCAATTCCTTATCCACTGAGCAGTCCATCCATCAGATCCGTATGTCTCCAGTTTAGAGATGAGGATGCCATGAAGAACAGTGTCAAATGCTTTGCACAAGTCCATTTTTTTACATATATATACATATATAAAACATACATGACAATTCTTTCTCCATTAGGAGAAGTTACTTGACAAATTCATCTTTATTGTACTTTAAATAATTTTCCAGCACAGACTCACTTTTATGACTGGCTGTCAACTTCATTAGACTTCTGTTAGGTTGTCTTTTGTAGGTTGTTAACATTCAGTGCTTTGCAGTGGTTAGGGTCCTCTCTGTCTCTGAAGGCATGTGTTTGGGGGAAGGCCATTTATGATTGGGGGGGTGGGGGGGGCGGCTAGAGAAAGGGAAATGTGACATATTTTCCTGGCTGCTGGATGCACATTATGACTTTCACCTTGAGCACAAAAGGAATTAGGTTTTTTTGGGTGTGATTTGGAGTGGGGTTTTTTTGCTGATCACTGGGATCCTGGTAATACTTTCTTGCTTTTCTGCCACGTCTGTGGAGTCTCAGCTAGAAGGCTTCTTACCTCCGTATGACAAGAGTACAGTGAGAGCAGTGGGGTCAGGAATATTTGACACTGGCTCAGAATTTGGGAATGTGGGTCTTCTTTCTTGGGCTAATGAGAAACGGGATACAATCATAAACATTTTTATAAGAAGGCACAGTGACTAGGCCTAGTTGTCAGAAGCTAAAAATCTATATCTCCAGAAATCTAAACTACTAGGACTTTGTCTTCAAAGCTTTTGCTAAACTTCATTTGCAGTCCGATAGTATTAAGTTAAATGATACTGATTTTGGATAAATAGACATATCCGTGAATTATCTTACTAGGCTTTATAGGAAATTGAGCAAACACCGATGTATTTTAACAGGGTGATGTGACAAGTTATAGTGTCTGTCAGTGGGAAGATGCCACTGCTTTTGAGAGTGTTTTTATTAGGATACCATCTTATTCTGGTATCTTATAGCTACAGTTCTCTGAGTTTTTAAATCTCCAACGTAGGAGTGAGTTTAGAAGTGAGAGTATTGCATAACTAGGCTTGCACTTTGAGCTGAAGAATTGTTAGCTTTGACTTTGACACGTTGAAAGAAGAAGCCACTGCTACTTTTTGTTTTGTTTTTTAAAAGAATGTTGTCTGCATATTAGACATTTCTGCATGTTTACTCCCCAAAAAAAGTATTTCTAGCTTTGATAATTCAGTGCAATTAGAAAGGATATGTTCACAGCAGCAGCTACTTGTCCCCATTTACCATGATGTGATTCACATTTGTGGAGCAATCTGATTGCATCAACCAGGCTCCTGAATGAAGCTGAATCAGAAGATACAGTACAGTTGCTATTGAACAGCTAATCTGAAGAGAACACCACCAGGAATTTATCTAGTTCAGGTGTCAAGTGATCAGCACTATCTGTTTGGCTTGCAAATCTGCTTCAACTGAGCTATACTGCCTGCTAATGTTGGCATAGATGAAACTGGTCACTCGCAAGTCTCTGTTGTGTGGTTCTGTGTGTAGAAACTGGATACAATTACGGAAATATCCTCTTTCTTTTCCAGAACTGCGGTGAAAAAATGTTTGTAATGTGGTAAGATTGCTTACTGAAGTAGTAGTTTATTTTCTCAAGTCTCTCTCCTCTTTTTAAGTGATGTGCTGCTATCAGTGCTTTCAGAATTTTGTGGTAACTCCTAAGTCACTGCAAGGGGAGAGCAGTAGACACTGAACATGAAAGGAAGAACCTTCAGGAAATGGGAGTTATTTGTGTTACCGAAGCATGGTATCCAGTGTTAAGAACTGTAAAGTTAAGGGTGTTATTAATCTGAACTCTGATAGCAATAGGTTGGTCAACAGTGTCTCCTGGTGTGCTGATCCTCGCATCATGGGAGTGGTGGAAACATGTAATTAAACTTGATAGCACATGGATTGCTGGAGAACTCTTGGTTTCAGGATTGAATGCTTAACGTGTCAAACTCTTTTATGGGGATTGGGGTTTGGGGGAAGTCAGGCAGGCGGTGGGATTCAGGGGAGCACTGGGGAAGAGAAGAAGCACCAAACAAGTAGCAAAACTTACTAAGACTGATGGCATCTCCTAGAGAGCTAGAGAAGTTACTAGCTTTGATTAAGAATACAGACCTCAGGAAGCATATGGAAACAGAATACACATGCAGAATGCTGAAAAATGGCTAACCAGGTCAAGAATTAAAGAATGAAGGTACTTGCAGATAAGATTCCCTGGTTGTTGGTTGTATGCAAATTGCATACCCAGTTTGGGAAGGGCTTAGAACCGCCCTGATTTTTCTTTTTAACAGGTTTTATCTGAGAGGTGGGGATTTTCTGCAAACACAGCTTTTGTGTGTATCGAAGTGGGTATTGATGGTTTTACATAAATGCAATCTTACTATAAAAGCAGTTGTTTAGCTAGAGGAATATTTGGACTGTACTAAAGCTAACCTGTCATAGTAAAGCTTGAGCTGTTAGGTACCACTAATGGGTGCTGTTTATAAAGAACGCTTCTAAATGGTACAAGAAGTAGTAGACTAGTTCTTTTGCTTTTTGCTCGCTTCCTAGTTTGTCTCCAGTTACCAGCTCACTTTAAAGTAAAAGTTGTACAAAAAGCATAGAAACTTACTGCCCTTCCTTCCATGTTTAGGGTAGCTTGTCAAGGGGCTTTTTTTGAACGCTACCAAAAATACTCCACAGCCTCTGTGTTGCCTGGGGGCTTCTTGCTTTGAATATAGTTAAAAGAATGAATTCGGGTATCTCAGAGGGGGATGGGAAATACCCAGTCAGAACTTAAACCCAACCTTTCTAGCAGTTAAACACTGCCTTTTTTCAGCTGTATTTGTTAATCAAATACATTGGCCAAACTTTTCTATTTGGAACTGAAGATTTACCAGTCGTTGCAATAGGAGCTGAACTTCCCTTGAGTTAAGTTTCTGTCATTGCTTCTGCTGTTTCCCCTTGCTCTTCCACTCTTGCAAAATGTAACCGATGTTTTTACTGTTATCCTGACACTTCAGGTTTCATGAGCTCGAGAGCTTCCTAGTCAGCCTGGTGTTGTCTCAAGATCACTTAAAAATTTTGGCTTCTGAACCGGCATTCTTATTCCTTCTCCCCTCTCCTCAGCCCACATCCACCTAAGTTCAATAGAAAAAAAATCCACCTCATTTTCTTCTAGTCATCTGTTTGACAGCTGCTCTGTAGCAACTTGTGAATATAAATCTTTTTTTGCAGTGACGGGGGAGTATGCAAATCTTAATTCAGAAAAGAGTTAGCTGCAAGTACACAGGGAAGAGCTCAGGCCGAGTTGCCTGTTGATCTGTGCTCACAATACAATACTAGGCTTGTTCTCTCTGACACCTAAACAAACTCAAGGCTTGTTAAACTCGTTGGGTCAAAGGAGGTCACTGAGGTTCAGGGATTGGAGGCTGAGATCGTTGGCAGGAGCTGGTGTAGACATACTTTCTCAGTGAGAGCCATTTCTCAGGAAAATCGGAGAGATGTCTCTAGGGAGCAAGATTCTTATAACAGTGCCTGGTTTCATTCTTCTACCGTTCTTTATTGTACAGCATGCTTTTGTTGTATTAAGTGAGGCACGTGCCCTGGAGAAGGCTGGCTGGTCACCGTCCACAGCTCTGGAGAGGTTTGCCAGGTGCTGAGCTCAGTCCAGCAGAATTGTCTTTTGGCACTGTAAGATCAGCCTTAGGAGAACTGATCATGTGTGTAAAAAATCCTTGGTTATGCTGAGAAGCATATCAGAGAGTCGTCAGCAGTTCTGGTGAAGCCTACCTGTTCTGCCCTTCCCGCCCGTGGAGTCCTAGGTCTGTTGCAGAAACTCAGATTGACGGAATTTGTGTGTTGTGACTCTTGTCTGAAAACAAGACAGCGCTGGATGGTACAGAAGGGAACCTTACAGGAGGCAGGCTCTGCTTTACGTTACTGGCTTGGCTTCGTGCATTTCTTGTCGTGATAACTGTCACCACAGTTGGGCAGCTCTTTCAATAGAGATGTGGAATACTTTTATTTATGGCTTGTCATGTGGTCAGGATGCTGAGGCCACGTTATGTTCCACTGCTGGAGTGTCTCTGCCTCTCTGATATTTGGATACACAACAGTGTTTTCCTGACTACCCGGGCTTATGATCTCTGGAGAAATCTGTACTTTATGTAACAGACTTTTCCACAAGTAAAAATGCTTCTCCTTATCCTACTTGTTATATATAGTACCACCAAACTAATGCTTTGATATGTTATATCATAATATGGCACAGAACTAGACTGACAAATGGGGAAACTTGTGAGAAGATTCTCTGGAGTGCCAGTCCACTTTTTTAGCATATCCTCAGCACCAGCTGGCAGTTCTTTTTCATTCCCTAGCAACTGGCTTAATTTCAGTACTGTCTTGATGAGGGTAGGGATGGATGTTTTTAATGAAAGGGAAGATTTCCTTTATGCTCCTAGATCTCACTCTAGAGAGGATGGAGACATGGTGGCACAGCCATCCATTCATCAGGATTTTATCCTATTCTTGACCCTTTTGTAATGTGGATGTAGTAGAAAATCCTCTTGTCACTGTCCCTTTCACCAAAGCAACATAATATACATGTTGTAGAGAAGCTGCTGGCATAGTTTTGGTGTTTTTTTAAGAGAAAACAGGAAAGCACCTGGGAATGGACAGCTGTGACTGAGATACCCTTTTGGATGGATTACAACAGATTTGGATTATTAGTTTTGAATTAGAATCAGTGTGTGAGAGAATGACTAGTCTTGCAATTGTTTCTCTGGGTATTTGCAGCCAAAAGCAGGAGCATATGTTAAAAGAAATAGTACGTAGCAGGAATTGTGTCTGCTGCAGTTTCTGTTCACTTTTTTCAGAAGTGGCTTGCATTAAGCTATTTAACATTCAGTATGGTACCTGATTTCTGCTAAAGAATTTCCCAAATGGGATAGAAGGTGCATCATTGCTTCTCTTGAGTTGTTCCTTTGCTTCCTGGAACTTGCAATTGGATAATCTTTTCACAGTGTTGTCAGTTATGAAAGAAAAACATGAAACAAAAATACAGCCTTTTGCCAAGAAATTTTTACTTTCTGATTTGGGGCAAGACTGATTCTTCTCCAGAGCTGGTTAAGTATTACCTGACCAAAACACTGGCTGGAAATAGGGTGGTGGCACTAATGTTATTTTTAGTTCTAGATGTGATTGTGGATTGCACTATTAACCTACCTTCCAGAGTACAAAAGCAGGGACTTTTATGGCTAATGTAATACTGTATGATACCTCCTTCTGTTCTTTGATACTTGTTTGGTAAGTTGGGAAGTGGAGGTTGCTGAACAGTACCGACTGTCTTAAGAGTTTAGTCCAAACTGAAATATTATATAGAAGAAGGAGTCAATACTTTAATGTTGAGGTAACTGTATTTAGTTAGGTGAGGTACTGGTATCTGTATGACACTGGCACTTCTCCTAATCAAGTTGTAATAGCTTCAGCTTAATAAGAATGTCAGATTTTGCCTCTGGTAGATTTTTAACGTGTTGTGTTCTTGCTTGTCAAGCAGTCTCTTTATACCTAGGCACAGAGCTGCAGTGGTCTGTGGCAGTACTAGTTACTTACCAAATGGATGCTGTCATCAGCACACGGTAGCCTACTTAGGTTTCAGTTTTGTACAAAGAGGGAAGATCTGTTAGTGACTGAAGTCTAGCACAGGCGGTAGATTCATTAACATGAACCTGCTCTTTTGCAGATTCAGAATCTGAAAAATCATTAAGTGGGTTTGAAACAACAGCCTACTCGTTGGAGGACAGCATGGATTCAAAAGATACAATAACTTCAAGCATGTCTGAAGAAAAGGTTTGTGGCAGTGGGGAGTCGCTGTCTAACGGGATCAAAAAACACAGGTAGGATGTTGCCTGTTCTTAAGGTATTACAATATGCATTAGTGGTGAGTAAAAGACCACAGGAATCTCAGACAAGCTAACTGTGAAAACTTCCAAAACTTTGTTAGGAATGATTGACAGGTAGTTGGTTGTGCTATGATTTTATAAAGAATATTTTTCCAAGGCTAGTATGCTCCTTTGCACCTTGTTTTTTGATAATCAACTCCGATTAAGTAAAAATAAAATATAATGTGCTATGTAAAAATGAGCACACTTGGCTTTTAATAGAGCTTATTGAAATCTATGTGGATTTTAATTCCTTCATGTATCTTTAATGACCTATGCCTCCTATTGCCTCTTTAATTTCCAGTCATTTGATCCGTCTGTTGGTATCAGGAATGAATGAAAAATATTGGTAGCCTGGCATCAGAAACTCAGATATGAACAAAGGGAGTCCTATTCTAAACGTCCTCATCCATGTTTTATGTGCTTATTTTGTGTTGTCAAATGATCCATTTTTGTTTGTTTCCTTGCTGATAAAGGAGGACAATAGGTCTGGAGTTAATGAGATGTAATAGACACCACTATTCTCGAGTTTCAGTGAAAAGGCAATATAATGTTTGTGCTACAGATCAAGCCAGACTTCAGCATGTTTCAGAAAGACTACTTTGGAAGTGTTTTGGATATGCAGAATGATGATGGGGGCACCACACTTCTGTAAAAACAGGAAATTAATGTTCAATTTTACAGAAGCAAGACAGGCATGCATAATTACTTGGTATCTTAAATAGCTAAATTGCAGTGACTGTTGAAGTATGTGATAATGCCAGAGACCTGATGTTTCAAGGTTCAACCTTTGCATGTGTATCCCTCCCATAGTAGGCAAAGAGTAAGGCAGATAGGGGTGCCAGTGGAGTAATGGGGTTGTTTGGGAAGGTAATGTAAAGCAGCTGACTAAGCATGTTGCTCTGCCCTCTTGTGCTGTTAGCAAGGTGGTATTTATGGCCTTGGCTAAGTGCCTTTCCTAATTAGAGCAGGAAGTTCAAGGGTGGGGGAGAAGCACTAGGTGAAGGTGGACATTGAATTGCATTCATTGCCTAGGAAACTATGAGAAGAAAGGCAATTCATGATCTGCAAGAAAATGATGATGCATGTTGACATGCATTGTCTTTAAGAGTTGTAACAGAAATTGATCTTCTGTTTACTACAAAAAAAACAAAATTTGGCAGGTTTCCATATTGCTGCACTTATGCTGTCCAAACTGTAGGGAGCCGGTGACTGGAGGAGCATTTAAGATCTGCTGATTTTGTAAAGGGGAATGAAAAGTAATAAGCAAGTAACTCTGCATGAGTTGTTCCTCTGAATTGCATGTCTTTAGTGGTAAAGAGAGTATGGGGTATTGGCGTAAAATGAGTGTGTAAATTGTCTAGCTAATAATATACTGCTAAAGAAAAGTGGAACGTCTGATTTGCATGTAGATAAGAATGTATGGTTATATTTATATGGCTAAATGGCTACAGAGTATGTTCTAGATTGAGCTGTAATGACAAGCTTCTTTACCTGGCACATTAGGATTTGTCCACAAAGATACTGATGCAAACTGTTTTTCCCCAGAGCTCAGCCAATTTAAACTTTACCTCCTAGAGAACCTTCTCAGGGAATGGGAGTTGTGTGGTATTTCTAGGCTCGTTTCTGAGTTTCTTGGTGGCAGTGATATTTGGCCTGGTATGGGATCTGTTTGATGTGACTTCAGAACTGTGTTAGCTGCCTGGAGCTGCTGGCTCCAGCTAGTACCTCTTTTGGTTTGGGGCTGGTTAGAGAGCATGTGGTCAACTATGCATTGTCTGTGATGCCACCTGTGTCCTTTTGGGAGCAGACACCTTAACATCTTGATGCTGTGCAAAATGAGGGGGTCAGAATATTTTGACTGATTACATCCTTGGGTTTGCTGTAACTTTGTTTACTTCTGTTTGTGTTGACCACATGGAAAAAAGTCACTTGGAGAATAGCCTAGATCAATTTATTTTGCTTAGAGTCTTGATACTTTCTTGTGATTCCTCAGATGAATAGAGGATCTGCATCTCCAACTGGGTTGCATGTGAAAGTACCTAACACTGTTTAGCAGTCAGTATAAAGACTATTTTTTACCTTAATCTAGAAAACCTGAGCTCTAATCTGCCACCCTTATTTGAGTGATGAGGGTTTTGCATAGGGAGGTGGAGGCCACTTTTTAATGGAGGGTGGGGGTGGGGGTGGCGGATGGTTTTGGAGATGTAGGAATAAGTCTGCCATTTCCAAGGAATTTAAGTGTTGGGATGTACTTGTAAATATAGGTGGAACCAGTGCCACTTACCTTATTCTGATTTTTTATTAAGGTAGTTTCCATCCTACTGATTTTTCATAGAGTATTTTAACAATGGACTTCATTTTTGAAAACTTTTTGGGAGAGAATTTGAGAGACAGGAAAATAGTCCATTAAGTAATCCGGAAGCATTCAAACCACTTCTTTTTAAGAGGGGACTGTTTAATTTGAGCTAATTTTTTTTAAAAAAAAACCAAAACACACAAAAACGAACTTCAAAAAGAAAACCAAAACCCAAAAAACCCAACCACCCAATCAAATCCCCAAAAGACCCTTGCACAAAAATGTTTTGTATTACCTGCCAACATTTAACAGCCACTTGTTGCTGCTGTTTACCTCTTACTGCTGAGGTTCTGTAGCCAGCTTTCCCTTTGGTCCACTGACTGGGGGCCTTTCGGAATGTAGATGTGTTTCTGATTAACTTTTTGGGAGCCAGGAGGTTATTTGGTCAGATGAAGAGCAAGCTAAACATGCCTTTTTCACACCATATGTCTCTCCTTCCCCACAAGATTCCTGTAACAGTTGATATGCTATAGATAATGCTTTGGACAAGTGTTCTTGTTAAAATGAATGCTCTTAAATACATCTTATCTGTTCTACTGCACAGAAATTCCAGCAGATGTTTTTGTCACTTAAAGCTATAATTAACTTCCTGAGTTGTTTCTAAAATTGACATCTGAAAGGAAATTTTTGCATTCACAAACCTTTCCCTTAATCGTAGGGAGTATGTCAAGGTTAGTAGGCCTCTGGTCTTGGCTGCCTGTCATTTTTCCACATGTTCTTACTTGTCCCTGGGTTCTTTCTTGGTGGCTTAAAACTGCTTTGTTTCCTTGGTATGTGTGTGTTCTATGGGGAAAAGAACTCATATCAGGCGTGGCTGATACAGATAAGAAATATGGATGAAACTGAATGGCAGCTTTCAAGTAAGCAAGCAAATTGAACAGAGGGACATGTTAACTTTAATGAAAATTTAAGTTTTGGTGTGTAAGGAAAGCAATGTATATACTGTAGCAAACTTTACAATGTATACACTTGAGCAAACCAGAGGCAGGTCAGTGTGTTTTATATGCAGAAGGGCTTACGTAAACACAAATTCCCACTGTGCTAACTGCCTTTGTTAAACACACAGAAAAAAATAAGTCAACACTACAAATGAAGACAAGACTGAATACTTGGTGGACACTGTCCTCTTCTGGGCATTTATATCAAAGCAGGCACAGAAGTATTTTATACTTAATATTTTTCAAGACGATCTGTTTCATGAAATATTTTTGTATCAGTGGAAAATCAGAATAGGGAGTGAGTGATACCATGTTTGTCAATTAAAATAAATCCTCCTACCCACTCATCCCTTGCATGGGAGCTTAGTAAAACAATTTAGTGTTAGGTTGTTGCTACTTGCTAACAAAACATAGTTTGGTAGAGGAGCTCAGGCATATGACTAGGTTTTTGATTGGATGGGTGCTCCTTAAAATACGAGCATTTTTTGGTTTTGTTCTTTCTGAAAACTGAAGCATCAGCCCTGGTAAAGGTGTTTCAGTAGCAGATAAATATGGGAGGCAACGCAGCAAGTAGGGCTACTGAAACTATCAACTTAGCCTGAGTAGTGGTTGATTTTCTGTTATTTTTTTTCTCTTGGCCATGTTTCTGTTTATCAGAAAAGGGGTGTGGAGGAGGCAGCTACAGCCTGTTTACACTCCCTGAAAAGGGATTGCTTTAGTTGCTTTGAGCAGAGACAAAACTTCCTTGGTTAGGAGGGCAACGTGATCATTCAGACAGCTAACTAAACTTCAAAACTCAAATAGTTATTGCAGTTTGAGTGAGCTGTGGGTGATTCTTACCTACTGAGAGTTTTTCTCATTGGTAGTAGCTTCATGAGCCAAACACGAATTTTAGTGTTGTACACAAAGGGCTTTGACTGTATTTATGCCTTTCTATAGGTATATTGGATTAATAGTTTAGCTGGTCGGTAGCGGTAAGAAAACTGAACGAAATCTGTACCTGATTTCTTATAAAGCTGAGAAATGCAGTCTGCATTGCTCAGCCTAAATGTTGGGTTTGAAAGTACGTTTAAGACTTGCTTCAGAATATGTCAGCCTCCTGTAGAACAGGCTGCTCTCTTTTCTTTAACGATGCTGCTTTTTCTGTTGTAGCTGAAGGCTGGTTTTAATACAGGCAATAAATTTCATGGCCTTTCATTGTCAGTATACAGGTGACTAGCAAAAAAACCCCAAACCCACAAATCTGTTCAGACGTAGTGAACATACCTATGTACCTACTCAGAAAGAACTTTTTCTTACAAAGACACAACTAAATAGCGACTATGAAAATATTGTTTCAATGACTGATCTAGAAATTCTCTTCCACTGCACTTACACAAAATGAAGGGAATGGTTCTAACTCTTTTTGGCAAAATTCAAGTTTCTGTGTAAGTAAAACAGTATAAGTATTTCAAAGTAGCATTGTAAAAACCCCTTAGTTTTTAATTTAAAAATTTGAAAACTCTCACTTTCCAAAAAGATTATTTGGGTTTCTTAGTAATGGTTAGTAATGGAAAACTTTTCTTACTTCTGCTTTCTTCCTCAGAACAAGCTTGCCATCTCCGATGTTTTCCAGAAATGACTTCAGTATCTGGAGTATCTTAAGAAAATGCATTGGAATGGTAGGTAATCCAAAAGCTATGATAAAAGATGTGAAGTAATTGTTTCACTTGAAGCCCAAAATAAAACTTCTGGGGGAGATAATTTTTTTTTTTAATTTGCTGCTTATGCTTTATTTCCTTTCACAACTCGAGAAGGTAAGACTTGGTCACAGCAATATTCACAGAATTACAGCGTGGTTGGGGTTGGAGCAGATCTCTGGAGATCATCTAGTCCAATCCACCCTACTAAAGCAGGTTCGCCTAGAGCAGGTTGCACAGGATCATGTCCAGGCAGGTTTTGAATGTCTCCAAAGAAAGAGACTCTGGGCAGCCTGTTCCACTGCTCCGTCACCCTCAAGGTAAAGAAGCTCTTCCTTATGTTCAGGTGGAGCTGCCTGTGCTACAGTTTGTGCCCAATGCCCCTTGTCCCGCCGCTGGGCACCACTGAAAAGAGCCTGGCCCCGTCCTCTTGAAACGCACCCTTAAGATATTGCAGACATTGAGAAGTTTCAGTCTTAGAGAGTCTTGTCTCTCAACCTTCTCCAGGCGGAACAGGCCCAGCTCTCTCAGCCTTTCCTCATCAGGGAGATGCTCCAGCCTCCTAACCATCCAGTAGCCCTCTGCTGGACCCTCTCCAGTACTTCCCTGTCTCTCCTGAACTGGGGGGCCCAGCACTGGACACAGCACTCCAGATGGGGCCTCACCAGGGCAGAGCAGAGGGGGAGGACAACCTCCCTAGACCTGCTGGCCACG
>JAVJGJ010000037.1:54672253-54685481 GCA_035590215.1 Microhierax caerulescens
GGCCACCTGGCTGTCCACAGGACTCACAGGTCCTTCTCCCAGAGCTGCCTCCCAGCAGGTCACCCCCAGCCTGTGCTGGTACAGGGGGGTTGCTCCTCCCCAGGTGCAGGACCTCACACTTGCCTCTGTTGACCTTCATGAGGTTCCTCTCCTCCCACCTCTCCAGCCTGTCCAGGCCTCTCTGAATGGCAGCACAGCCCTCTGGGGTATCAGACACTCCTCCCAGTTTTGTATCAGCAACCTTGCTGGGGGTGTGCTCTGCCCCTTCATCCAGGTCACTGATGAATATATTGAACAGGACTGGACTCAGTACTGACCCCTGGGTAAATGAAAATGTAAAAGCATTTTCTCTCGATTTTAATCCTTAAAGTTCTTCGTTTTTTGTTTTTTTTTTTTTTTTTTTTTTTTTTTACTTTGTGAAAAACGAAACCAACCAAACCAAAATAAAAAGCTACTTTAATTTTGCTTTTCTCCCTTGTCCTCAGTATCTCTGTCTTCCCCTCCACCCCCACCCCCATGGTGTTACTGGCCAGATGGTGGCCAGATCAGAGGTTAGCTGGTTGGCACCTAATCTGTTTCCAGCTAAGGGTGAATTGAGAAGATTGCTTCTCTCCATTAGATCCTGCAGTAGGTTGAAAGTACTTACTGCTGATAAATCTCTTATCAGTCTGTAACAGTAGCCTACAGAAAGGAAAGCGTGTATTTAGTCATTGTTGTTTTCTCCTCCTCTCCATGCTGTAGTTAGAAACAACACCAAGCAATGAGATGTGGAAATGCTGGGGGGTGCATGTATCAGCAGCTCCAAGCCTCCTCAGTTGTTGTGAAGTATCTGAGGCTTCTCACAGCAGCTTTAGCAGAGAAGTGTTGTAACCTTGAGATACAAAGAGTAGATTGAACGCCTGCCTTGCATAAGGTGTGTGCAGGAAAAATATCCACAAAGGTCTTAATTCTGCTTTGCAGAAATTGCTGTACAGAAGCTGCAGTTTGGAGGGAGGGTTGGGCAGAACTTGGACTGAGTTGTGCTGAAGCGTCTGCTAAAGTTGTTAGTGCCAGATGCTGATACTATGATTAAGAACAGTACTGTTTACTGCGCACATTGCCAGTGGTCATATATGTGCTTTTAGTTTGCTACTGCAGGCGGTTTAAAACATGCGATGTTATGCATTCAGAGGGCGTGCTTTTTAAAACTGGGAAAGAGAATGAACAGCATCAAAACTATAGGACTTCTTTTACATTTTTATTCCTGTTACAAAAATACCTTTTTTTCTTCAGAATACAGAATTCGTGTTTTCACTCCTGTGCCACCATGCTGCCCTGTCCTTTTTCATCCTCCTCCCCCCACCTGCCTCCAAAAAAGATAATAGTGTTTAAGTAATTAGATGGCCTATAGCTATTTTAAGAGTGATAAATAACTTAGTCTTTAGAAGGGTCCTTAATACTTCATTCCATTGTTTCATCTCACCTTATTAATGCATTTGTTGATAGGAAGTTAGTTTGTTGGAAGTTTGGTTGTCTTTTTGTGTTAAAAGTAGCCTTAACATCAACACAGATAAGCTTATCAAGCTCGTAAGGGCTATACAGAGTTTTTTCTTTGCAGCATTAGCAGAGCCAGCTCAAGCACATTGCGTTAGCCCTAAGAGCATCATTTATTTTTGTAATAAGCCAATTACACTTGGGTTACTGAAGGCCAGTGTATCTAATCATTTGGCTTTTAACACAAATTTCATTTGTGCATCAGGAGTTGTCCAAGATCACAATGCCGGTTATATTCAACGAGCCACTGAGTTTTCTACAGCGACTTACAGAGTATATGGAGCATACATACCTCATCCACAAAGCCAGCTCGCTTTCCAGCACAACTGAGCGAATGCAGGTACTTTGGGTGCACTAGTTTGTGCTAGCTCTTGACGTATGCATTGGGATTTTCTTCTTCATTGATAGTCTTATTATAGGAGAAACACCAGTAATTCGCTGCATGTCAGATTCTCTTATTCATTACCTAGTTTTGCTTATCTAGGAAAGTTCTGCTTTTCCTAAGGCTTGCTTTTTTAGGCTTTTGATGAAAATTGTTTATTCCTCTGCCTTGCAAATAGAACGTTGCTAAGCCATTTCAGAAGAGTCATTCTGCAATACCATGGCTGCTGTTGATGCTTGATAAAGTCTAAAATTCAGGAGATTAACTATGTACTCTTACTCTTTTGAATAGTGTGTTGCTGCGTTTGCTGTGTCTGCTGTAGCCTCGCAGTGGGAACGTACAGGGAAGCCATTCAACCCATTGCTTGGGGAGACTTATGAATTGATCAGGTAGTGAATGGAAGATGCACTGAAAAGTGGAGAGTGATGTTCTGTGTAATGGATGTTTCATTAGACTTGTCAGGTGGCTGCAGACTGCTCGTTGCCTTGTAATATTCCACCCGTTCCCCCAGCAGCTGCTGGAGGTGCTTGCAGTGCGTTTTGGTGTTCAGCCATGCACCTTCCAGCGAAGGGAAACTACTTAGCTTTTCAACTCAGAGCAGTCAAAGGAAGTTTGCCAGGTTTAAAAGCAAGTTTTATTTACAAGAATTACTTTTCTTCTGAACATTTCCGAATGGAATTCTGAATGAAAAGACACGTAAGGTACATAAGGGAGGTGTTGGAATTGTGATATTCGTTATATGAGTGTGCAGAATACCAATAGGCAACGTTAGGCTAATAGACTAATAGTATGCAGCTGCACTTAGCAGATTTTTCTCTCAGATGAGGTTTTGGCTGATGTTTATGTGAAATTTTAAGGAGGAGGTCACTATCAAACATACTGACTGATCAGATTTGGTAATTCTTGTTACCTTTTTACGTTATGGCCTCAGTTATTTAGAATGAGGATGTTCTGTGTATTAGTTGATCTGTCTTTTTGTTTTATCCTGGGGTTTTAACTAACTCTTGCACTAAGTACAACTGTGCATGGGTCCAATTATCTGCTTCACCCTGGGGAAAAGAACTGCAGCTTCACTACACTTGATATGTAGATACATGTTTTTGGTAATCTTTATTTTGCAGAGATGATCTTGGATTTAGACTTCTCTCAGAGCAAGTTAGCCATCATCCACCAATCAGTGCTTTCTATGCTGAAGGCTTAAATAATGATTTTGTGTTTCATGGATCAATTTATCCTAAACTGAAATTTTGGGGCAAGAGCGTGGAAGCGGAACCAAAAGGCACAATGACTTTGGAGCTTCTTGAGTAAGTTGATAAGCAATAACTGTGTAGGCACAGTCCCACATCCATGACGATTAGTGTGCAGTAGAGTCTCATGGCTTAGGAATGGATGTGTCTTAACACCCACATCCTAATGTCTGATGGCAGATGATTTTGTGGGAAGGAGGGGATGAGAAGGTGAAAGGAACTACCATCATTTCTCTTAATATACTGCATGCTAATGGTAGCAGTAGTTGGGACCTGTGTCTGTATGTTCTGCAGACGCCCAGATGTAAGTCCTACCAAGACTAGCACACTCAGTGTGCTGTTGGCTTTCCTGGTGTCATTCAGAAGCAGCTGTTCTAAGGAACAGATAAAATTGGTAGCAATAGGTTAATAAAATTCTTGGGTTTCCTGACTTACTGCCATGCCCATTTCAAGACTTGGTGTGATTTATAGATGATGGCTTGTTGTAGGAGTGACATCCAGTACAAAAATACAGTATTTTAATTTTTATTCCCCTCCCTTAGACACAATGAAGCCTACACGTGGACGAATCCTACGTGCTGTGTGCATAACATTATCGTGGGCAAACTTTGGATTGAGCAGTATGGAAATGTGGAAATAACTAACCATAAGTAAGTTAAGAGTGTGAGTGCTTTCACTCGCTGCCAGTTTGAAAAGGAAAAGCATTTTGAAGTAATTGGTGCCCTCTTGTTCTGCCTTTAGAACTGGTGAGAAATGTGTACTAAGCTTCAAGCCCTGTGGCCTCTTTGGGAAGGAGCTGCACAAAGTCGAAGGCTACATTCAGGACAAAAGGTAACAGCTTCAGTCCTAGCAGGAAACAATTGGCTGCCCTCTGTTTCTGATGGGAGCTGTAGAACTGAATGTCTTGTGGAACTGAATAGCCTGTCAAGGGCATGAACCTGCAGCAGCAATGTTATGGATTATATAGCACCAGCAGTGGAGTTTGGAGAGTCGTTCTCGAAAGTTCTTTTAAATATTTTTGTCTGAAATGATTTATTAAATCTCTCTGATCTCCTTTGTAAATGTGGTCTTTTTTTTGACAGCAAAAAGAAACTTTGTGCGCTGTATGGGAAGTGGACTGAGTGTTTGTACAGCGTTGACCCAGCTACGTTTGAAGCTTACAAAAAAAATGACAAGAAGAATGCAGAAGAGAAGAAAAGTGGTAAACAGGTATTAATCACGTGAAGAGGTGGTATCTCGAAAGTATGATAACACATACTTTAGTAAATACTAAATACTTCAGTAGCATTTAAGAGCATTAAGATTTCTTTTCATTTATTCTCTCTTTCCTGGTAGGATACAAAACAGATTGGATGAGTACCAGCATGAAGGGATAAAATGCTTTCTCTCTCAAGGTCTTGTATTCAAACTTCCCCAAACTGGATACTTCTAAATACTGGCCTATATACCTGCCTCTTCTTCCCAAGTCACATGCAGAAAATTGCATGGCCATTGGTTGGACCAGTGGTGCTGATGATATGTAATAACATTTGTATACTAGTAAGAGGATTTGGACTCCTCGAGGCAGGATAGACTAGTTTCTCATCTTGATAGTAGATCATATTTTCCAGCTTTTACAAGGAATTTTTGTATTGCTTGCTGTTAAATTTTCACAACCGTAGAAACGCTTGCTTTTGGTTTTCCTCCACAGATGTTGGTTTTTTTTTCCCCCTCCTTCTGGAAAAAGACCTCCTTCTTAATTCTTCCAGATTTCTGGTCAACAGTACAGGTTTTGTTAATGGTGATAGTGGCAACATACAGCTTGATGAAGAACAACCACTCACATAGTAGATTAAACCAGGGATTGTTCTGCTTTCACTGAAGCCAGATACTTTTTTTGTTGGTTTGGGTGTTGGTAATTTTTGTACTTAAGAAAAAAAGAGACAGGGAAGTCTGAAAGCAGTTGTTCCTGAGCAGGTTCAGATTGTTGCTCTATGTGAGATTGCTCCAGTGCTTGTCATCAGGAGAGTGTTAAAGCACTGGGGATTACTGCTTCTCTTCTAGTCTGACCCTGTGAGCTCTAGGGAGAAGGAGCAAAGGAAAAACATACCCTGTATCTTTGTTCAGCTACCACTCTGCGTTTTCCAGCAATGCTTAAGATGGATCTTGCTTTTCACTTCAAAATGAGGCATCCTATTGCGTAAAGCTCAAGCTGCAGCGTTGCTCTGACTCCAGAAAAGCATGCTTTTTCTACTTATTTAATGGAACCGTTTCTGTGTTAGGAAACTGTAAGCTTTCTAGTGCACACTATGAATTGGGTAGTCTTTGTTGAGTGTGTTCCTGCTGCCGCCTTGTGTTTGAGGAGTTGATATTTACGGGTTTTGAGCATCTAGGTGAGCCAAGTCTCATGCATAATGTCTGGATGTGGTTTGTCCCTTCATGGCAGTGAAGGATTCATTCAGGCGTGAAAGTACATGGCCTTTCAAATTGCTCCCAATTAGAATTTTCAGATTCCTTTAGTTGTTTTCCAGCTATTCCTTCGTGCTGCATTGCTACTAATGAATAATCACTTCTGTCTCCCTTTAGGGGACCTGCTTGGATGCCAGTCTTTTTGCAAGTTGTCTTGGATTTTCCCCCAAATCCCTTTGATTTTTATAGGGATAAAACTTAAAGAAAAAATAATTTTGCAGGGAGCTAGGCAATCCTTCATGTATGCAAAGGTGGTATTTCACCAAGATCAGGAGTAAACCTGGGGTTACACCAGGATGATTCTGCTCTGAATGAACTGGAGCCTTCTTTAATCAAGACCAAGAATTTCATGCAGAATTGTCAGTGCAAATATATGGAAGGGCATAATGTCAGGCACCAGCTACTGCCCTCACATGTGCCTCGTTTACAGACACCAGAAGTCTTGCTTTGGCAAAGTCACTTGCTACCCTCCTAGCAATATAATGAGAGGTTGAGTAGTGCTGAGTATAAAATACGGATCACTGTGGCAAGAGCACATGAAAATTCACTTTTTGCCTAGTTCTTTGTAATTCTTAACACGTTTTTAAGATTATGTATCCAGCAAGGCACGAATTGCAGTGTGTACTGTAGCATTTCTATAAAAGTTGGTTTGGAGTTCGGCAGTCTGGTGTTGAAGTGTCTTTGTTTTGATATAAGTATATATTTCTAATCTGTTCTGCTTCAAATTCCCAATTTCTGAAAGACTGGTTGGTGTCTCCTTTAAAGGACAGAGTGGCAGGTTGCCAGCACAGTTCGGATGTAGTCAACTAAAAGCCCTGTTTGTTTTCCTAGTAGCTGAGGGACTGAACCTGGTCTGCATGTTGTTCTGGTTATTTTGCAACCTGTTCATCATTAAAAGCACTGTACCCAAGTGCTCCACAGTGAAACAGAATCCTTACTACTTCCTAATTTTCTTGGAGGCGTAACACATGAATCTTCTAAGAGCTCAACTGAGACCAGTTTGCGTACTGGATTTTTCTGCACTAAAACATCAGTCTGTATTATCTGATGCAGCCATCAGAGAGCAAAGCTTATTAACAGCAGGATTAAAGCAGTTGGCATGTAGCCAAAGGATTAGTTGCCTTTAAGTGCAGCTTTAATTTCCAGTGGTCTCTGAAACATGCTGCTGTTTTTAGCTGTGATAGTGACACCAGGTTTTCTTAGGAGAGCCGTATTCATCACCTAGCTGGTTTTAGTTCAGTATTGTAACATAGGCTTGTGTGGCAGAATTAGTGTCAGCAGCATTGGGCCCCAGCTGCTGTAAAGCTGTTTGTAAAAAGGGTGATGGTTAAGAACTAGTTCAGGTCACATCTACACTGGGACCACCAGTTACTCTCTACTGCCCTTGTAACCCTGGGTGGAGTTTTTCCCGTTCTGGGAAAACCAATGCACAGTGCTATGGCTGCAGCTGCTTCAGGCTGTGTATGTCTGCCTTCGTAGGATGCCCTTCCCAAAAGAAGTAGCTGATCTGGGATATTCATTTAACGTTTGCAGTTTGCCCTTTCGGTAGTACAGTGGTCATGGAAAGGCAGGTTCCTCTGAGCAAAGAGCAGTAGCGTAGGGCTTTCATTGTGCACAAACTGAAGACAGCGTTTGCGTTACGTGCTGGTGTTTCTTTGGTGTGGAAGGGTGAGGAATGTAAATTCTGTTCTTCAACTTTAATGAGGCAGCAATGGAGTCAAATATCAGGCATGGAAATGCTTGTGTTTGAGGGAACGGGACATGTCTGTGGTGGAAAAATTGGCATTTCATAACACTTGAACATCCAGATTATATCTATGAGGAAGTTGATGCAGGAAACTGCTGGTAGTCTTCCATTGTGAGACAACTGGGAGTACGCTGTTTGTGCTGTTATCCTTCTTGACAAACATCTAGAAAACTTTCTTTGTTGCTGAAATTATTTACTTTTGGTCAAGGAAATAATTTTACGTAAGTTCCAGTGTTGAAATGAATGGGTGTAAATGGTTTGTGACTCCAAAGGACGACTCCTCTTGTCTTTGTGTGCTGCCTTTAGGTGGGCAATACTGAGGAACCAGATGAGATGCCGTTGCCAGATTCTGAGAGTGTGTATGTTATTCCTGGAAGTATTTTGCTATGGAAGATAACTCCAAGACCTCCAAATTCAGCACAGGTCAGCTATGCTTCTGCTTACTGAAAGTGTGTGCTATCCTGTTACTGTGTTCAACACAAAACAAATCCATTTGATGTCTTTTTCATTAAGCCTCAATTCACCTGTGCATTGCAACAAACTTTCCCACTACAATTGTAACTCTGTAATGTGGGGTTGGAAGGATGACTGCCACAGGCAAGACTCCAGAGTTAGTGGTATTTCTCTGGAAAAGGGGATGTTTCATGTAGCTAGTGGTATGGGGACTTGCTCCACCTCTCCTTTCTACCCTGCTGCCCCTGCTGAGGTGCCCACCTTGTGAGAAGTCTCTTCTGAAGTACTTTATTTGACAACATATATTCCTAGGAGATGCAGAGCCTGCATAGCATGCATTGGTGCATGAAGGGCTGTGGAGCTTGAGAGCCAGTGGGTGGAATACAAGGGTATGTGTGCAACTGGAGGGACAAAGAATTGGAATGAGAAAAAGTGCCCTCAGTGGGTTAATCAAGGGGGAATCTCTCTACAGAGATAGGGAAAATACCAGTAGGACTGGAAAAAGAAGATAAGAGAGAAATAGTGCACTGAGTAATTAGATGCTGGCCTGCTTAAACAGAAACACCAAGGATACCTACACGCTGCCTGACAGTGCAGATTTGCTGGATCTCAAGTATTCCTGTCTTGAGTGACTAAATGATAAAAAAGCACTTGGATGTTTGTTTTCAGACGGCAGCTTTAGAGACATCGTAAAGTCACATTTTATCTTTGTCTCTGAATTTCAGATGTATAATTTTACTAGCTTTGCTATGGCTTTGAATGAGTTGGACAAAGAAATGGAGAGCGTCATTCCCAAAACTGACTGCCGGCTGCGACCAGATATCAGAGCCATGGAAAATGGAGAAATAGGTAACTTCAGTTATCGGCAAAGGTGGTTTTATTTTTTCGCTAAAACTGAGGCACTGGGGAAAAAGTAAATTCCACATTCAAGCTGTTAGGTGAACTGTTCAAGAGTAAGTAGCTACCCATAAAGATATGTTCCTCCATGCTGCAAGACAGTAACTCTTTAGTACAGCCATCTGCAAGTTGCAGTAAGCTTCTAGAAAGATATGTCATCCACCTGTACTAGGGCTGGTTGGGATGGAGTTTCTTCGTAGCAGCCCATATATTGTGCTGTGTTTTAGACATACATTTTGGTCACGTTGGTGACCAAAGCAGTGTTGATAACACAAGAGTGTTTTAGCTATTGCCAAATAACATCTGCACAGTGTTAAGGCCTTCTCTGTTTTTGGGGTTGGCACGAGGCTGGGAGAAGACACAGCTGGGACAGCTGACCCAAACTGACCAAAGAGATATTCCATACCATGCAACATCATGCTCAGCCATAAATTCTTTGTGTTGGGGGAAGCAGCTATTGCTTGGGAGACTGGCTGGAAACAGGTTGGCTGGTAGAAGGTAGTGATTGCCTTTGCATCACTGTTTCCTCCTTTTTTTCTGTCCCTTCACTTACTAAACTGTCTTTACCTTGACCCATGAGTTTTTTTCACTTTTGCTCTTTAATTCTCTCCCTTAACCCGCTGGAGTAGATAGGAGTGCGTGAGTGGCTTGTGGGTGCTTAGTTGCTGGCCAGGAGCCCACCATGCCATCTCCTGGCTTATGATCTTCCACGTAAGCAAGAACCGTAAACTTCACGATGGTATGCTATTTGTTTAGCCTTAGGCCCTCTGCTGTGCGACGTAGTCAGGCCCTGTAAGTGGAAACTAGCCTAAGACTAAAATCTCTGAGCATCGAAAGGGAGCATTTGTGAAATTTTCAGTTTTCTGTCTCCATCGGCCTGATACAAAAGAAGTATTTTGATATACTAGTTCTGAGAAATACAGTCTAAAATATTTAAGTGAAACTGTAATGCCAAAAAATATACTTAATACAGAATCATTCTTCACTGGGAGTTGAACACTTCTGTTGTCCTGGAATAGTGAATTAGAAATGCATTATGAGATTTCCAGTGAGTAGGAACAATGTGCTTCTTAGAAACCTCATCGAAATTATTACTGTAGATGCCATAGAGTGAAAAGTGTCTTAGTCTTCTGACACATGACTTGGTGTTAAATCCTTTGGTATGGTGCAGAACAGCCTTCCCCTGTTGTTCCTTCCCCTACTTTGTTCCTTTGGCCTTTTGTGCGTTAAAGCAGGAAGGCCAGCTTGTAGACTAAAAGCGTAGGGGCTCTGGATTGCTTAGTGATTGGGGTAAGTCACAAAACCTGATTCAGTTTCACCTGTGTAATAGTTCAACGGCTGTGACAAGGTCTGATAGGTACTCTCAGGTCTAGGTATGAAAAATGGTGATGCAGGCATAATAAGTGCAATTATACTTGCGCTTTTTTTTTTTTTTCCTCAGAAGCTGATAACCATTTATTTGAGACTTTTAAAAAAGCAGATCAATGCATTCCCACAACCAGTCTCCAGTCTGCGTGATTCTTTTGTGGCCAGCAGGATGGACATACTTGGTTCAGAGCATCCCCAGTAATTTGTCTAAACTTGAAGTGCAAATAATTACACTATCAGCAACAGGCCATATTCCCCAACTCTGTAGTAAGTGTAAAGTTCCTCTAGCAGATAGACTGGTAGTAGGCAGTGTGTTAGTAGCTGGCAAGGTAACTGGGAACAGCTGATAGTCTTCAAAAATGGTTTTCTCAACTATGTCTTTCTAAGATGTGATGTTTATGAAATGCTTTTTGAAGATTCAGGTGTGAAAGAGATCGCCCTTCACCTAATCTGCTTCTTAGTCTGACTTACTCCTCAGACCTTCTGACCATCCTTTGGGCCAAATAGAAGCAACTGCTCTGCTTGTTGAGGTCTGTGATCTGTGCCATCTTAGTGCGTTAGCAAAAAAAAATGAAGGGATACTGCAGAGAGACAATTCTTTATGGTTTGGAAATGAATATTCCAAACCCCTATTGCTCAGGAACTGGGCACTAGTAACAATTTACTCCAAACCTTAACAAGAAGCAGGTGGTCAGACTTCTGAAGTAAATCCAGCATTATCTTAATCAGTTTCCTTACTGAAATAAATTCTAGGTATGACACCTCCCCTAGCTCACATTTGCTGTCTACAGTAAACACAGTTTCAGGGTCCTCAAGCCACATGCATAAACATATATTTAGCAGTTTCGTCCTGTGCCACAGCTGGCCTGGCATTGCTATTAGACCAAACGAGAATTCTTCTGTATTATGTAGGCAGCTTTTTAAACAGACATCTTCTGCTAGTTCCCATATTTATTTGCTGGGTCAGATGGAGTGATGTCCCTGTCTTATATTACACTTTAACATTTTTATTTGTGTGTTTTTATTCCTTCAAGATCTAGCTAGTGAAGAAAAGAAGAGGCTAGAAGAAAAACAGAGGACTGCCCGCAAAAATCGTTCAAAGTCAGAGGAAGACTGGAAGACGAGGTTAGCGTGCTTGCTTGTGTTTGTGTTATTATATAAAGGTTTTGAACACTCAGGTTAACTGCCAGTTCACGCCGGTGATGTGCAGTGTTGTGTCAGCACGAAGAGCTGACATGCGCAGGTTTGGTAGTACCGCTGCTGTACGTGCAGACTGTAGTGCTTCCAGGGAGAAGCGTCAGGGCTGGTCTGTTCCTTCCCTCTCACTGCTTGCACACCCGTGTTCAAACACAAACTGTGCTGTCTTTCCTGAGCACCTCTTGGTTCTGACATGAAAAAGATGTAGCCACAGGTTTTGCTGATATATTGATAATTGCCTCAAATTTGCATGCTTGGCCAAAGAGAGGAGGAAATGCTTCCCCGGTGGACCTGATAGCTTATTGCCGGGACTTCTCAGATCAGTTGCCATGTGCTGGCAATACTGCAATTCCCACTGTGTAGAGTTCTTAAAGTTGGTGCAGAACTTGTATCGCCCAGATATCTGAGTCATTGGTCTTCTTTCTGAGAGGGTTACTGACTACAGAAGTTGGAAGAGCTAAGGGAAAAGTTAGCTTACAAGGGATCTGCCAGGATGTTTGGGTTTTTTTTTCATGTTCCTGTAAGGTGAGGGTCAGTTGGGAGCTCGTACACACAAGCTAAATTGAAACTGAAAACATCACAAAATGAGTCTAGTTTGACCAGACAAGGTCTGTTTAAAAGTATAGTATTAACATTGGTGGTGTCCTCACAGAAAAAAAAAAAAAAGGTAGGGCTAAAATCTTTAAAATAAGCAAGCTTCATCTCTTCCGTGTTAACTAGCTATTGAGACACCCAGACACCGTGGATTAAATATCTTTAAAATGTCTGTTTGTAACTATAAATCACTTTTTTCTTTTTTTTTTTTTTTTTCTTTTTTTTCTCAAATGAAGTCACCCATCATCCCAGAGTCCCAGGTTTGGACATGTCTGCCTTTGTCTTTTTCCTGTGCCTGCTCTCCTGAAGTGTTTGGGTTTGTTTGCCCTGAGACTGGTGGAAAATAACATCTTTGTAATGCTTTCAAGTAAATGTGTTAAGTGCTGGACAGCCTTGCGCCTCCCTCTTCCTTTCCTGAATTCAGAGTGGTTCTAGCCCTCACCAAGCGTTTTCAAAGCAAGGGTTCGTTATATTGTGTTCTTCCAGATGCCTGCAGTAGCTTAAGGTATAGCTCAAAGCACCTTGAGGTTGGTATTGGAAATTGGGGAATTTTCACAGGGCAACTCAGAGCAATGGTTTTCGGGGTTAATTAGTGCAGAAACCATTCACAAGGTTCTTCAGTTGCTGTTGTGCAGGTACTGTAGACCTGCTCAGTACTTGCCTGAGATACCCTCTAAGAATTCTTTTCCAGGGTGTTTCTAAAGTTTTGGCAGAAGATTCCTAGTGTCTGATCTCTTTAGTAGGCATGCCAGGAGTGACTGCCTCCAAAGGGTGAACGTAAAGTGTGTAGGAAGAGTTGTGCTTTGGGGGGAAATAATGCATACTGTGAAGGGAAGCTGTTCTCCCTGTTCCCAGAGAGTGAACCATAGGCCTTAATCTGCAGTGTAACATAAACTCTGATGTAAACTGCAATTTCCTTGTCACAGAAAAGCAGGCTTCTTACTCTGTCTAGTAGAGCTCCTCACTTGTCAGACAATATCCAAAGAGCCTATTGATTCTTTTCATTATTTTGAATCCACTTTAGAAGTGGGGTCTTGGCGTTTCTGAAGAAGTGATTTGTGTTGAAAATTTAGTGCTTGAGAGACTGACCAGTAGTCTTACACCCCGAGTGAAAGACTAGTTCAGTTCTGAAACACAGTAGCGGTCTGTTGCTTTTGATGAAAATCAGTTTCCTCCTCCCCCTCCCTCTTACCTGGTTACATTATCTGATTGCTTTGGGTCTCCTATGTCCCTCAAATTTAGTTTTTCCCATCGCCTTACCCCCCTGCATTTGCCCCTGCTGTATGCAGAAGTATTCTAGTAACTCATTCTTTCTCTGGCTTTAGAGTTCACTATTTGGTGAGCTAGGAATGGAGAGATTTT
>JAVJGJ010000037.1:54694260-54716019 GCA_035590215.1 Microhierax caerulescens
GCTGGAAGACCTTTTCTGTGAGGAAAGGCTGAGAGAGTTGGGGCTGTTCAGCCTGGCGAAGAGAAGACCCTGGGGAGACCTTATTGTGGCCTTTCAATACTTAAAGGGGGCTTTAAAAAAGACAAAAGACTTTTTACTAAGGCCTGCATTGACAGGACAAGGGCAACAGTTTTGAACTGAAAGAGGGTAGATTTACATCAGATATTGGGATTTTTTTTACAATGAGATCCTGGAACAACTGCCCAGAGAAGCTGTGGATGCCCATCCCTGGAACTGTTCAAGGCCAGGTAGAATGGGGCTCTGAACAACCTGGTCTCACGAAAGATGTTCTTGCCCAGGGCAGGGGCGTTGGACTAAATGATCTTTTTCCAACGCAAACCATTCTGTGATTCCATGATTATACAAAAACTGCTGTGTGGTATCATCACTGCAACATTTGCAAACGTACCAAAATTCAGCCTTTGATGCCAAGTCACACTGCAACATCCACCAGTCATTTTTACAAGGAAACTGCTACAAGTGCTGCAATCAGTGGTGGTTAGCTTTTTTAGAGGAGAGCCTAAGCTAGGAATAAGATAGTAGCACTTTCTGTTCATAGCTAGGGCTTCTCTTCATTGCTGTAATTACCTTAGTGTATAGCTCTCAATCTACAGACCAAGACTGTCTCAATGCTGGCTGGTTCCTGGGTTACCCAGAACCCAGGTTAGGCAGCCTTTTTGAATAAAGGGTATATTTGAAGATGCTGAACCTTATAGTAACCAGATGATGGAGCCCCAAACCAGCAGGACAGATACAAACAGGCTGTGGGCTAGACAACATACCCCTATCACTGGTCCCACACAACCTGCAGTGGCACGAGGTCTTCCAGCCCTTACAGCCAAATCAAGGAGCAGCTGAAAGCTCCCAGCACTTTCCAAAGGAATCAGCAACCCACAGAACTAAATAATGTTTTTATAAACAAAGAAATACAATATCTATTTACAAAGCATATGTAAGCATAAAGTCACTACCTGCTTAGAGGGTGATAGTTCGCACTGCAGTATCTTAAAATGAGAATGACTAAAGGCATCTAGGCTCTCCTCTGTACTCAAGGAGAAAGTACAGCATCCAAGGGACTAATTCTTCCCACATTAAATAGAATCAAGTGCTTTCTGAAGATGCCAGACTTTTTGATAGCCCAGAGCCTATGTGAGTCTTTCACATGACTAGATACGGATGGGATGCATCCCATAAGTGAAAACTACCTGCATCCATTCAGGTTGGAACATTGTCTCAGAGTATCTTAAAGGAACAAACAGCAACTATCTTACCGCTAACGATCTCAAACTTTTCAACCAGTTGTTATATCCAGATTTGGATGCCCTGAAAAAAAAAGCAGAAATGAAGCTGCAGTGGGATAGCACTCTCAAACAGCTCAGCTCTTCAGATGAAGTACCAGTGGGAACAAACCTTTTTGAAAGGCGACAAGCTCTTGGAAACAGTGCGAAAAACTCAGCAATGTGATTCAGGTTGTTTTCTACGGCAGCCTAGCTCACCCCCTCGAGCAGGGCCTTGAGGCTGTGTGGAACAATCAAGGGATCCCAAACTTTGAAGACTGCATCTTCACCCTCTCAAGTTGGCTTACAGTTTCCCATCTGTACAGACAAACAAACCCTCAGCTGAGCATCTGCCCCACTCCAGCGTGATGTCTGATGCCAACAGCGTGATCACAGCTGCTATCCCCTTGCCACGCCATCAATGAGCTTCCTCCGCCCCTTCCCAAACACTCTTTTAACTTAAAAGGGGTATTTACCATTTGCAGTGACCGAATCCTTTACTCCCCCTCTGCAACTTCAGGCAGCAGGTGGCCAGCCAACTAGGGAACCACGGTGTGAACTCAAACCCATGCCCTGGATTCATTGTTTTAAAGGTAAACTCCACCAAAGCACCCCAACGAGCCAGAACAGCCATTCATGTTCAAACAAAGAGTTTACAGGACACTTCTTCCTCCTCTCTCCTCCTCATCCATCCCCTCCCCTACTTGCTCTCTCCTGGTCCTGGCCTCCCACCAGCAGATCCCTTCAAGGGTGATGCCACACCAAGCTGGGAGGTATTGTCACAGTGCCCTTGCATCACCCCCACAGGTTTGAGCAGTGTCTGTGCTACAGCAGTGCAGAATTAACGGTCTGTTGGTCAAAAAGGATTACAGGAAGGAGTAGGTGGCAAAATACATGATTAAAACTTACCCTGGGGCAGTCAGAGCGCTCTGTGGCCAGGTGACGCTGCCACTTACCAGAAAGAGCTTTTCTCCTGCAATGAACACCTTGATTCCCACTGCCACACAAGAACCGGTGCATTTAATGGATGTAACCATTTGAGCACAACTCTATTTACAACCCTCTCAATAACGTATTTTAAGACCAAAGTACAGTGTCGTGGATACCATTACTTAGGACGAGCAGGGCAAGGGCGAGGCCGAGCACCCACGGGTGCTGCCTGCCACAGGGTGCATGGGAAGCTCACACCCCCTGTGCTGCTGCCTTTCCTCCCTTCCCACACTACCATGAAACCCCTTCCCTGCTTCTGCCACCAACTTGCCTTCAAGCACATATCTGGCTGAACCCACAGCACATGCAGAACACCTCCAAGAAAGTGTTTTGCCTTTGCTGAAACACCAGTTTTCCTCGCTAGCAGCAGGCAGCCAAGCCAGAGAATTTCTTGCCTGCACAGGAAGAACATAACTTTGTGCTCAGTCTTGGGTTATGATGACTTCACACAATCCAACGCTGCAACCTGCAGAAAGGCTGCAGCCACATCCCCCCCACCCCTCTGCTAGCCAGGCCAGGGAGCTGGGTGTGCAGACCCATCCCCTGGCTCACAGCCTGGCCTTTTAAGATAGGTGACATACAACACCCAAGGGATTTAAACTGACATAACAGCCTGCAAAATATAGCACCTGAGAAGCGATGTTCTGCGGTGACCTCTGGCAGGAGCTCACAGCAAATGGTCGGGGACTGTAATCTCTTCAGCCACAGCAGCTACACCCAAAGAAGAACAAGATTATTCCTTAACATGGTTCCATTCATACTGCAGAACCTAATGACTGCAAGGGCAAAACTTCAAACAAACCTCAACAGCCCCAGGGAACTGCTTTCCAGTACATACTTTCAGTGGATATGCACATATTTTTCTGTTCCAATAAAAGAAGCACAAAAAAAGTAACTGTATAGTACTGTATTTTGAAGGTTACCACTGTGTTTCTGAGGATCACAAAGGCAGGAAGATCATGGAGGCAAGCCACGATCAGGAGTCTGCCACAGGATAAAAACTTTTCTCCACCAACAAAGCTACAGTTCAGTCTTCATCACAGTTGGAAAACCATAATTTACCTACCTGCTCTTGCATTCCTGGATGTCTGCATCTCGATAAAAACCCAAGAGGAATTCCTACAGTACTGAAGACTCATGTATCACTGCTGCTAAAACACTTTGACTTACTAAAGGAAGCTATTGTAGATAGTAACATACTCATAAGAGGTCATTCAAAATTAACAGACTACTGTTATCACTTTCAAGTTAGTTTACTGGAAAGTACGTTAACAGTAAACTCACCATAAAATGCTTCTTCCATAAAAGGATCCTTAGCAAGTAATTTCTCATTAAGAAAACTTCTTACAATAACTCATCAGTCCTCAAGAGTGATAACACATACTACAATATGAAAAAAGTTAAATATGAATATATTATGACTTATGAAATTAGAAGAACAGCTATCCTTAGAAAGAATAAGATATACTTCAAGAATATATATGAAGAGTAGAAAATGTACCATTTCTACAGCTGAGATAGTAATCTCAAATTCTGATTTTGGGAAAATTTTATGGAGAACATACGGAAGCCATAAAGGTGTTAAACATACCTGGGTGCAAAGGCAGTCACATGGTTACTTTGAAACCATCCTTAACAAATACAGAAAAGGACTTCTAAATTTGCTTCTTTTGGAAACTTCCAAAATTCTAGGTCTGCAATGCTCTGCACAGCAAAAGCTTCAAAGCTGTTTAAGTACAGATATCATAAACCACAGAAAAATTTATTATCAGAGGTAACAGAACAGAAGTATAAAGCTCCTTAAATATTTAAAAAGGCTTCAGCCCTTAACAAGGAAGTCTGCGTGTCTGAAACTTCCAAAGAGCTACAGGAAAAATATGACTGGAAACTAATTCACTGTGGTGGAACTTGAATGCTGCATTTGGAAGCCATCTAGAGTAAATCCATCATACCAAGTGTACCAGTTACTCCACATGTTAGTTACCCTTTGGCCCCAAGCTGAAGAGCTTGTCAGCCTAACAGCAGTTTGCCCAATTGAAGGTAACTACCTTGCCCTACCATCCTTTGCCCCATCTGCAGAATTAACAGCTTCCAGACAACATTAGAGTCTTAAGATAAGAGATTGGACTGAAGTTCAGCAAACCAAGGTCCCAGATAAGCCTTATTTTTCTGCCAAAAAAAAAAAAGAAGCTCATTCATTGAATCATTAGAGAGTTCACAACAGGTTAATGAAGCATACTGGTTGGGGGCACGTGGGGTGTGTTCAGTTTTAATTTTTTTAACTTGCAATCTTTCAAAGCTTCAGCTAAACAGGCAGGAGGACTTGCATTTTTTGCAAGCACCATCTTTGTGTTTCTACCTGCCAGTAATTTTAGTAAAACTCTAAGTAGGGCTTTGCATTCATCTCCATGAAAACCTTCTTGCTTTTCCTACCAAAGGTAAAAAACACTGCTTTTGTTTAAGGTATCTTCACACATATCTGACCCTGTCTTTACCTTTGTTGGGGCCTTTGCTACAAGTGGGGAGAAGTGTATGCCCCAGCAGTACAATTATCTTTTTTGCAATAAAGTAAACAAATTGCTTTTAGTGAAAGACTAGGAAGTGTTTGTAAAGCAAATGGTTTTGTTCAGCAAAGCCTGATAATCTCTCTTCCCCCCTCCCTTCCCCTCTCAAATACTCAACTCAAACTAGCTTTTTTTCCTTCTCTTAACCCCTTTACCTGGGAACCCTTCCGGACATCTCCTTTAGGTAAGCACAGCTTGCTGAAAAACACTGAGGACCAGCCAGTTCTGCAGAGCTTAGCAGATTACTAGACTGGAACAGCCTGGAAGAAGTCACATCAAAAGATAAACAGCATTTTGGAAAACGTAGCAATGAAAATACGAGGGCTAACAGTAAGGCAACTGAACATGAACTCCCCATGGCTAAAACACACTGGTGGTTAAAACACAGTTGCTAAATAGGTCATGAAAATTTATATAAAGTTTATAATACAGAATTGGGTAATTAATCGAGATTCTGAGCAGAAGCAGGGAGGCAATATGCAATCTAACATGCACCTAACCTGTTAGCCTATTCTGGGTCCAGTTTTGGGGTCCAAACATACATAGAAGTGCGGTAAAAAACAGAAATAATTCAGTATTTAACTCTGGAAAGCCTGCCTCAAGTTGAATTTCTTCCTGTCTCATAAGAAGCGGGGGTGGGCGTGGAGCAGGGGTATGATTCTGTGCCATCTAGCATCAGCACACTTTTGTAACTGTTCAATTTAACAAGTTTTGAAGTTCAGGGAAATACAAATCTGCAACATTCTGATAAAGTAAGCCTTTTGTAAAAGGACCAAATCTTTCTTCTAGTGCACCTTGTACATCACCTAATTTCATACAAGAACTTGCTTTGGCATGAATTACAAGTATTCTCTATAGATACAGATAACTGTGTAGAAACAGCAGGTTCTCATGCTTGCTGAATCTTGGTCTAGAATACCACATTTTCATTGTTCTTTGGTCAAAATGAACCAGAACTAGAACTTGCCTATGTATTTCCATCTTCTGTAAGTCTGCTTGTCCAGATAAAAGTACATTTTGAAGCGGTATTTTCTACCTCTCCTCAAAATAGTATGGATGCAAGACAGTATTGTATAAGCAACTACTCAAACTGTAATTAGCACAAGAACAATTCCCTGTGCTGCCTTTTTTCCTAAACTCCTAATTTATATAAAATGATATGTCATACAGTACCTTCAGGGTGAAGGCTCAGAGTCAATATACCTGTAGTCCTTACTCCTAAATTCCAGTGAAGTCTACCACCTGTGTTCTAGGATGCCTGCAGAGCCCCTGCTGCACCAGTCAGATGCCACTGGCTGCCCAACTGCCTTAGAAGACAGACAAGTATAAATTTACTTCTTAACCTTCGCTTTAATAATGCTTGTTTGGGATTACATAATTTTTCAGTAAAACTATTGTGACCACTGTTAGTATTTTGTAATGATGACTGGAAAGGGAATGTCCTTTATACGCTACCCTGCTTCCAGCACCCTTACAACACCACGTATAGCTCTACCTGTATCAAGCTAACGCTTCCCCCTGTTCAAAATTCAAACAGTTACAGAGCTGTTTTTAAATGTGAGTATGATCAGATGCTGGAAAGACACCTACATTGTTGTAAACTGAAGAGGAATTCAATACAACATTTGGGAATTTTATTTAAGAATAAAGCATAACTAGAATATGAAACAAGCATTCAAAGTCTGAGAAGAAATTAAAGTGCTTGCTTTAGAGTAAATTATAAACATTTTTCAAAGGTGTAGGAATACAACGAATACAATTGTGTGTGGTTCTTGTTCTTTAATGAAGAACAAGTAAATCTGATGTCTTAAAAATTTATCTTAAACTTTGTACGCTCTATGGTTGATTTCAACGTGACATATGTAACTCACTTTCTAAACCAGGAGACTGTAATTATACTGGAAGAACAAAGGCTGAGGTAATTGCTGACTAGAAAAACTTGGTTACAGAGTCACTTGACATCCCAGAAGTTTTCCCAGTACTTGGTATCATCTTGCTCGAGGCCACCAATTTAAAGACAAATCTGAGGAGCAAGGGAACAAAACTCATGTCCACGTTTCTTTTAATTTTACTCAGAAATATAAAAGTGCAAGTTCTGTAAATCAACAACATTTACAGTACATCACAATAAATATGCCACCTCGTGACATCTAAAAATTCTAGTTATTTGAAATGAGTCATATTGAGATAGAAACTGCATCAACATCAACAAAAATACCTGACCCAGTAAAGATAATCTTAACATATTAACTAGCAAGATGCATATTCCATTATTGCTATTAGACCATGCCTCCGAGTTCCAAAGTATAAAAACTTAGCAGTTTACAGAAAATACTGTTGAATTTTTTCTCTTCACAGGCACAATCTAACATAAAAAAATAATTTTGACATTTACAATGTAGGATATTCTCCTACGAGGGAAGGAAAAAAAAAACCAAACAGAAACAGATAGTGCTATTTCAGTGATAATTCACTAAATTCACAGAAAAGCTGCAATTTCCACAGAGTTGAATTGTTATATGAATATATAGTGTCTTTCCATATGCGCTCCTGGCCTGGTGAGAACAACAGGCCTTTTAGTAAATTTACTACAATTTGCTAGCTACCTCCAAGTATGTAGACCCTAGATATCCCAACACAAATCGCATGCAGGTGCTTTGTGTCCTGAACAGCCTAGTCTCGCGTTATATTTAAGCAGTGTGTTTGAAAGGAACTTTGTCAGTAATTACCATTTCTAGCTATTTACCCTAGAGCGGACTGTCTCTCTGACTTGCAAAACATTAAAAGTCAGACAGGACGAAATAAGATCTCAAGTACATTAAAGCCCATTTTTAAAATCGTTATTTGAATTCTAAGCAGTCACTATATACACAATATATTGTTTTCTAGTCAATACTTATTTGGATTGACCAAATAAGGTTGAACACTCACGACTCAATATTACTGTCGAAGTTGAATAAAAACCCCAGTGTACCACCTGTAACACGCCTAGATTATAGAAAAATAAAACTGCTTTTTTAAGAGTTAAAGTGTCTCTCTCCTCTCCTTCACAAACTGCAACAGAAGTGTTTAACTGCTCTAGGAATGCCGTTTGTAGCAGGAATGGTGTATATTTCTAGAGAGAAATAGAAGTGTCTCAACCATTTCATTTGGCCTACCAAATAGGACATTACTTTGCTCCTCCATATCAGTCTTGCTTTAGATTCAACCTCAAAAGCAAATCAATGAAGGTTAGGTGTGGGCAAGATCTAAAACTTTGGCAACATATTCTACAAAAAGGTAAGGAAAAAAAAAAAAGTTCAAGCTAAGGAATTGTTTAAGGCAACCTGACCAAAGTAAAGATAAGGCTTTTGGACAACTATTTCCATGGATATCAAGTTTTCTTAGCTTTGCAAAGTAACAAATTCAACTAACTCTCTGGTCAGATTTCCATTCATAAGCTTCTTTAAAAAAATATTTACCTTCCTAGAATATGATATTAACTGAATGTAAAACATAAGGAGATACCACATATTATAGGCAAAAGTAATAAAAAAGCTACAGATGAACACACTGATGGCCAAGTATTAATAATTATATGGTCACGATAAAAGTTTTAAGCTCTCTGAGGTATTTCAGTATTTTAACACCACAGGTTTGGAATACCATATAGAGACTTAGGATACCGTAGTGTTGGTAGAACCACCAAAGCAGATTTTTGGTTTTGTCTTTTGTTTGGTTGTTTTTTTTAAATATCTTTAAAGGTCACTGCAGTGAAGATGCAGCAGCTTGAATGAAAAATATGAAAATTACTGTACCTGGCCTATGTATTTTAACATAATATTCAGGATATTAAGAGCAGATATAAGAACTGCCCACACTATAATTGCATGTCAAACAAAGTTAAGTATTTGCTGGAATGTGCCAGAGATCTTAAATATTGACATAATTTATATGACAGGTAGGAGTTGGGTTGGGAGGGAAGGAAGGAATGAAGAATGGAAGGAGATTTGAGGGTTAAAATTCACACAGTGGTCATCACAAAGTCACTGACGTAAGCCACTATAATTTAGTAAGATCTGCTTTTTGTGGCTGAACAGTTTTCCTCCTCCTCCTGTGTATTAGCCAATGTGCTCAAAGGAGAAAAAAATAGAAGGGGAAAAAAAAAAGTGTTCTGACTGTTCCCACTTCAACATTTACACCAATTACTTTTATTGTATCATTCTAATCAAACCACAAGTTCTCCCCTTGGCATATTTTAGATCTGGACCTATTTTAAAATTAAAAATCACACCTGCTAAATATTGTTGAAGCAAATCATGTGTGCTTATTTAGGCTCACCCACAGACTTACATGCAATTGCGTCCAGCTTGGTTTAAACAAAATAAAAACTGAAGCGTTGAAAACACAAGGCCACTTAACCTTCCTGGTTGATTTACCTTTAGTTAAAATTGTAATCTTTCACTAAGCCATACCAACTCTGACCATACTAGGAAAGTGTCTCTGGCACAAGTGGTTTTCAGAAGAAAAGCTGGTCTTCCCAACAGCTTTTTCTTCTGCTTCATCTTAAAGTGCAGAAACTGTGGGAAAGGATAACAAGACTTCCAGTCCGTCACTGTGGAACTACTTCCCTTAGAGAGGCTAAGGCTGCGTGTATGCGGACATGCAATCTGTTCTCAAAGTCATAGCCAGTAAATTCCTCCTGGGAAGAAAAGAAAAGGAAAGAAGGGGGGGGGGGGGGAAGAAACCATGTAACCATTACAACTATTACCCTCCTTCACTTCCAACTTTTCACTTTACAACGTGAAGATAATTTTACTACTCATGCTTAAGAAGTCACGTTACAAAAGAGACCAAAGGAAAGAGGTGAACTGGAGACTGGATGTTGCAATATCCCTACATAACCCAAAGCAACAGAATTACTACAGAAATTTCAAGTTGGTGAAGAGAACAAAAAGCTTCCACTTCCAACATGCTGTTCAGATCCCAGGTAGTTAAACAGCACTTGGAAAGTTCTGCAGGACCAAAAGCTTTAGAAAATCCCAACGTGCCCAAGGCAGGAATCAGTTGGAAGAGGCAAGGAGGGGAGTTGTTATTTTCAAACTTTCTGTAGCCAAATCTTAATTGAAAAACTTGGCAAGGTTCTAACAGTCCTGGAGACGTAACTAGTGTGGGCTCTGTGCTATGACTGACCTAGAAATACATATCTACATAATATACATAAATGTGTATCATATACATTAATGTATATCTATATGATAGTGTTGTAGATTACAGGTGAGGGACACCGACACTTGACTGTACTCCCAGTGCCCCAAACCCCCCAAAACACAACCTCTCAAATTCCCTCATCTGAAAGATAAATCCAAAAGTATCTTAGTTTTTACCTTGGCTTGGAGAAGTAAGGTTTTGCCTCTTGGCACAGTCTACAAAAAGACAAACACTGCATTAGAAATGCATTGCAGATGTTACAGAGAGTATCTTAAATATATGGCCTGGTCAGTCCAGAATAGCATCTCTATCTTGAAAACAAGGTATCGAGCAGACAAAACCCTTTCAAATTAGCAAACTAGAAATACTAATGAGGCACCTAAAAAAATGCAGTATTATATAATTCTAGTCTTCCACAGAAAAGGAGAAATTACAGCTTTAAATGCACGCTGCTATTGATGATGGTGAGCTACAATCCACGAGGAAAGAAACGAAGCTACAGATAAATGACTAATTGAGTAATTTTTGTTTCTTACCAAAAGTTTAAGCCATTTATCTACAAAATAAGTTACTAGATTTTAAGCATTAAAAGTTGTTTCAGAAATCTCAATTTCAAATCCTTAAGGAAAATGTATGTATTTGCAGATTAATATTTACTACCAAAAAGCTCACGTTTTATTTCTTATCATGCAGTACCTTTTTATTTTAAGCCTTACAAATAAATCATCAACTGCCTGATAAGACAGAAAAATATGAATATATGTATTTCTATTAAGTTACACTCAGTGTCTAAGAAATCTACAACAAAAAAAAAAATCTGTAAACTTCTTGACATAACCATATTCAAATCCTGAAGAACTTGATTAGAATTAAGTTTAAAATAACAAAGATGATTCAGATGACATGGTAAGCCAAACACATAACGATGAATAATGTCAAAGCAAAGTAAATTTAGTAACAGCATGGGGGTTTTTATACTGAAATGCATATTCATATCTCTGCCTGTTACTCAGGTCTCCAGCATGCTCAGCCTCTCAGGTAGATGTGATTTGTAAAATCCTGTTCCCTTCCCTTTCTTAACGATTATAGAGCTCTCACATGACACCTCAGCTAGGAAATGGAATTTTCTATAAACAGCACCCACTCACCTGTAATTTTACCTCTTGCTTTTCCCTGTCCTATCCCACTTTATTCAAGTCAAGCATCGTTTACCTCCCCATTACCCAAGTGCCAGGACAGGGAGTTTCCTGCATGTCTTTCATGTACTAAGCACTACCATAGCTTCTCAGTACAGCTGCAAGCTGAGGCTTGCTCAGTCCTCAAACATCCAACATGAACCACATTCAGTTACTGTGTGCACATACTACATTTAAAACAGGGAGGAAGGAAAGACTGCTCCCACATTCTCAAAACCTTCAGATTAAAAAAAACGTAGTGGGTAGCGAAGTTGAGACACTTGACATAATGAAATGTAAATATGAACATCAAAAAAAGGCAGCAGGAACATTACTGGACTCAAACCTCCCTACCAGGCTTCAAGGCCCAGTTCTAAGTCACAGGGCAGCAGGGTTTTCAAAAAACACAATTATTTTTAAAAGTGTTTTCTAGTTTTGTCCTTTGTCACAATAATAATTTTTCTTGAAAGATTTTCCTTTGCTTCCCTCTTTAAGGGGAAGGTTCAGCTCAGATTATTAAGTCTGACAAGATCAAAACCAACTGAAAACAGAATTTTAAGAATACAATATACTGTCATCACAGCTACTTCATACCCAACACCCAGTGATGTGGAGGTTCCAGTCATTACCCTGTAACCGCTTCCCCTACCTTGCAATCTAATTCAGGAAGTACCACGCAATGTGGCATAAACTCCAAGTATGGTATTACATGTCTGAGGAGGGAAACAGCACCAAGAGTGGTGCAGAAGTTGCCCTAGTTTAAGATTCTCTGGGCTCCCTAGGAGGCAGTGCACATACAAAGACCTGAACGATCAAACGTATCATCAATCAAGCCATGCAGACAGTCTGAAAGCCAGGTGGTTTATTTTCACCTTCATCTTGAGTAACAAAATCTTCACTAGTCAGAGTGAAAGCCAAAATGCCAACAGAAGCAGTTTTAACATAATTTAATGTTAAATTAAATTATGTTAAATTAAATTAATAATTAATTTAAATGACTAAAATCACTTTACTTATACGTCCCCTACAATGAAATGTATGATCGTATGTGTGCCCTCAGTCCAGCTAGGTTCCCAAAATGCAATGATGTGCAAGATTAGGAAGACACCAGTCTTAAAGCATGGGGATAAATAATTCCAAAGTAAAGACTTCTGAAAAACACCGTATCATTCCAAATAAAAGTTCGATCCCAAAAACATAGAGCTATTTTAGGAAGGCATCAAATTCTATTTGGAGAGGATAACTACAGGTAAACTTTGAGCTTGAATAGCATCCAAGAGGAAATGAAATACATAAGGATCCTGGGCATTCACCACACTAAATACCACCTGCGAACAACAAACCCCTGCCTGGTCAAGGCATTCTTGGCACCTCTGCTGCCACCAGCAGCAGGAACACTAAGGGAAGCAAAGGGGGAGAGAAGGCTTTGAGTCTGGAGGAGTAACAGCAGTATTGCCGTACCCCAGTATTTCTATCTGCTATTTCTATGAAAATATTTTCACATGAAAAAATGGGCATCATGGCACAATCAGAGAGGTGAAAAAGTCTCTGGTGCTTTTTGCAGTAAAGTATTAAATAATAATCAAAACAATGTGGTGCTACACTTATCAAAATTCTTGCTTTACTGCTTGCTGTAGGTTTGCAGGCATGCTCATTGTACTCCTAGAGAAAGACATCACTAATGATTGTAACAACTGCCCTGAAGAATCCCAGACACTCAGGCTCTGGTTTTGATGTAAAAATAAAACCCAGTAACAACAAAACAAGCCATTGCAGTGTTATCTAATCTCCTCAGAATGTCCTTACAGCTCCTGGTATTGAAAAATTCAGATTGTTGCCTAACACACATTTTATGTCTTGGTTTATAAAAAAACCTAAGTAGTAACTTTCTTTACAGCAGGTATAAACCAAATATTTAAAACTTAACATACATTATTATCACCTATAAACTTTGATTCATTGTTTGTATAGTGGTATTTTGACTCCCCACCTTAATTCTAAAAGTTTAAAAATAGGCTATGCTATTACCTCCGGATTGTCTAACAAAAGACAGCCGAGTTCATAGCAAGCATATGGCTGGACGTATAAGTTGTTTTGACGACACATTTCATCTTTAGCAGCTCGCTGAAAGAACTATGAAAATGAAAGACAAAAAAAGAAACAAAAGATTGCAACAATACATTAAAATTGACAGTCTGATACTTAAAAAAATAATCCAGAAGTACAATTCAACATTAAGCACTAGAAATCAGCCCACAGCTAAAATGAGAATACATTAACAATTTCAAATGGTAGAGATTCCTTAAGCTAGGACCTAGCCATTTTTACCAACACTACTGTATCAAGGCAAAAGTACTTGTTTGGATTTTTTACAAAGTAAATACATTGAAAATTTCAAGAGTTTTCCAACTTCGTATTGAAAAACATATTAGATCTAACAAGGAACTTTTAACATCAGAGATGAAGCACACAGATTACTTAAGATATGCTTAAGAAAAAAAAAAAAAAAAAAAGAAAGAAAGATGTAAAGCCAGCATCAGCTCCCTTGTTCCTTATTGGAACAGAATTGGATTCTGTTTGAGGGAGGTAAAAAAAGCCTTGTGCCTACAGATCAAAGCCTGGAGCAGTGGCAAAAGTGGCAAAATTATTCTTTGGTAAACAAACCTCTCAGTATATCTAATAGGTCTGGAGGTGAAGCAGCAAATCTATGCTTTCGAAAGGTCAGTCTCAAAGGTTTTTTTTTTAGAAAGTTGAATTTTCTTTGTTGGACAAAGTAAATCCAGCAGAGCAAGAACTTGCCCGTTCCTCTTCCCAGCTTCCCCTTAACTCTTGCTGCTACAAGCCACTTTAGCTGCCATGTTCATTCAACAGAGCCAATTACCTAGAACATAATGAAGACATGCTAAACCAGAAGATTTGAAAAGAACCTGACATACTCTGTTGGAATTAACAAAACAGAATGATAAATAGCACCCAAAAACTAATGGCTTGCTTAACACACTTACTCAACAATACTTACTGTTTAACAGAATAGTTCATAAAATAGGATTCTGGTGTAAGTTATCGTTTAACAACTTACCTGAACAGCATCTTCAGAATTCCCTAAGCATTTGTGTATGGCACCAAGAAGCAAATTCCTCAAACCAATAGCCGATGAATCATCAACATCCTGACAAGCTTAATGAAAAGATTCCAGTAAACAAACAAGGTGGATTGAAATCCTTCCTTAGAAAAGAATTGTGGTCTATGGTAACTTTTAGTTTGATGATTAAATTTAACCAGAAAAAAAAGATGCTAGGAACATTAATATAAATCAAAGTAATTTGATTTTTTAAAAATACAACCCATTTTATATGAACCTCATCAAGTAATGTGTCACTCATGAGAACAATTCCTAACAGGAATGAATGGGCTGAAGTCAAAGGCAGTTGGTGCATTCTTCTCATGAGGAGAGGAGAATCCATTTCTTTACTGGTCTTTGAAATATACACTAAAAGGTAAAGTTAAGAAATAATCACCACCTCCTGGTGTTATGGAAAACTGGTTTGTCCCAGATACTGAAAGAAAAATATATAGTTCAAGTTACAAGGAGCAGAGGGCAAGCAGTTCAGACGAAGCCGATTGTCCTGAACTGAAGCCAAGTCACAGACAAACAAAAATCTGTCCTGGACTTAACCCAGACTAGGGTATTTTGGCATCACAGTTCTCAACGCTGAGAGGATAAAGCTGATTTGCCAGACCTTAGCTGGCCCACAATCCAGGGACAGACTGTGACTCAATTGACAGGTGCTCTGATTCCAGAAAGAACTGAATCACCATGCACAAAACTGTCTCTAGATTAATCAGGCTCCATTTTGATCGAACTCATTAGCAGCAGCTCTGTTCAATCAAGGCCAGTTCCCTGATGAGCCATTTGCACTTGCCTGCATGGTCCCCTCCAGGAAGGCCAGGGTACAGGGCTTCTGCAGGGCTCTTCGCCCCTTCAGAAGGAGTTGAACTGCTGCACCTGGAGCAGCAGCTCCTTTAACTTCACATTCTGCCTCATCTCCTAAACCCTGCCAGATCTTAACTAGCTCTGCATTCAGAACACAGTTAATCCACAACCCAAATAAGCTGCCTATGAATAACTAAGAGTAGGCTGTATGAAGTATTTGGACATTACACAACACTGGAGGCTGTCAACTCTCACTTGTACTGCAAGTCTCAATTTACTTGGCATTTTACTTACAGAGATACATGTGGATACAAATTAATTCCTTTAAGTCAACTTCCAGCTCTGAGGAAGTCTGGAAACTTATCCCAGCAAATTACACTGGAAGTGTTCAAGAGAAGAGGAAGCAAATAAATATAAACCTAAATCCTCTACCACCTCATCATTCTTGAAACACACATAAGGTGCAGCAATAACACTCATCGTGCAGAAAATTTTAAACCAGGGATCGCTAATGCAGACACATCTGTCTGTGTCATACCTAGACAAAGCGTATCTCTGAATTTTAATCTATACTGCAATTACACAGTGAAACGTGAACCACCGATTAGAAGCTTATACAAGGAAGATCACTGCTTCTGAATGTACCAGGACTACATACTCTTTACAACCTCTACAGCTTATTGTTCTGAAGGTAAATGACAGATGAAAAACTCCTGAAATTTATTTTTACGTAAGTAAATCTAATTTTCAAGTCTTCAGCATTATCTTTGGGACTAGAAAACTAAGGATGTGAATGTAACCCACTGTCAACACACAATTTAAACAGACAAATTATCTTAAAATAAAACCAGAACAAAATCCCACAACCAGTCCTAACTCTCAACTTAAAGACTGGTGGTTTCTAGCTTAACATAAAAACTGTGCACAGTACCCAAAATTTCACAATTACAGAAAAAGCAAAGTATCTCAGTGGCAGATATTTTTTTATTACCTGCTAATTTTGAAAATAAACCAATTTGAAATTGTTTGCAGAATGCAAACGAGACTGATCGCTTGGATGTGCTGAAAACATGATAAACACTGCTACAATAAACTTCACATGACATACATTCAAAGATGTCTGGAGTCTAAGAAAAAGGCAACCATGAAATGCTCCTTTCACCTCTAAGATGGTCCCACTGGCCAAGATAAACAGAACCTTTATATCATAGATGGCCTCACAAGCTACATTTTTCCTCTTAGATGAGAGCTGACATCCAGAAATGAAGTGCTAGGTTTATTTTTTTTTATTATTATTTTGTAGCTAGGTTTAAATGAGTTAAATTCTGCTTAGTGACTTTGGACAGTAACTATCATGCTAGTGTTTTGTTTTAAACAATGGGCAAATGCAACTGGTTAAAAAATGACCATACACAGCAGGCAGTTAAATTTCCAAAAACCTATAAAAATGGTAAAAATAAAGCATTAAGCTGAACCTTAATGGGTCATTATTCTTTTGTTACTTAAACTGCTTTGCCACGACACATGCACATAAGTTTAAATTTTCATGCTACAACAATCAGCTACTCCATGCAACAGAAGAAAATTATACACCTCATTTACAAAAGTAAACGAATAAATCAAAGAATCATATTATACCTTGGCTCATATGCTGTAAGTTTGAGAGGGAACAGTTTGGAAGAGCTTTCCATAAGTACAATACTTCAATGGATGCCAGGACACAGAGCTCTTTGGTCGGCATTTGTTTTCTAAATCTATCTGCCTGCAAGGTAGGGAGAAAGAGGGGAGATCTGTCATTGGTCCCTTTATAGGGAACACAGTATTATTCACAAGTTATACCACGAACAGCAATTCTAACTGTTTCATGAAAGCATCCATCAATTTTATGAAAATAAACAGTAACTTAGCTTAAAGATGTTAAGACTAAAAAGCAAAATCTTTCAATTAATTTAAGGGCTTATATAATGATCACAATCAATGCTTCCTTGTAAGCAGTCTGATTTGTTTTACTGTATTTCACAATCCCAAGTACGCACTGACTGGATGCTGAAATGGTAACATCTGCAAGGTCATCAGTGGGAGAGATCTCCTGGACAGCTCCTAGCTTTCAAAACAACTAAGGCTTTAACAAACAAGACAAGATAAAAAGGAGTAAAAGAGGCAAAGCTACAAGGAAAATTACCAAAGCAACTACAATATCATGTATTTTTATCTTTAATAATTACTGTAGTTGTAAAGAAAATATCTAATTCACATTTCCTTTGCTAGGTCCTTACAAAACATGACACTATTGTTTTCCCATCTGAATCCTTCCCACTAATTCTACAGAAGCAACACAGCAGAAAACAGATACATCCTTCAAAAATAAATACTGGTAAAGAATTCAACAAAATTACCAAGTGTAATTATTGTACTGAAACAAGTCAGCCTAAGCTAAACCAAACCTTTTTCACTGAAAATTGTTCGATCTGATTGTTTTTCCTCTTGAAAAGCTTCTGAACTTCCTTAAACACATTCTGAGCACCACTGACATCACCAGTGGCTCCTTGACACACTGTAACAACACAGAAACAAAAATGTGTTAACACTACTGGGATATGAAACAGGAAGAATTAAGATTAGATATCATACAGTCACAGCAAAAAACACACTCACTTCCAGAAAGGATCCAGACCGGGGATTTGACAAAACACGCAAACCCCAACTCTCCCAAGTAACCTCTGTGATCATTAACAAGTCAATACCTCTTTTTCATACCCATTAAAGGAACTAGTATCACCAACCTCTAAGCATTTATTTATTTAATCTTTGCAATACACTATTATATGACTTGTCACTACACTGACAATCAGAACACATTGGGTGCAGGGTGGGAATGTTCATGTACACTTGCATGTGTGCACATGTACATTATATAAACAAAGGAAATTATGTAAGTGAAGTCTGGCATAAAGCTGCATAAGCAGCAGGCAGCGTGGAAGGCACTACATGCACTATTAAGTTTCCAAAACCAAAACAGTGCCAAAACCTGATCACATCACCAATATATCATTTATCTAACACATTGAATATACTCACCTGCTGTTAAATAAGCATAGTAGCACTGGGACCACCTGGATTCATTTTTAAGCCTTTCAAAGGATTCAAACGCATCTTTGAAATTCATCTCTATCATGCTGCACCAACCTAAAAGCAAGACTAATTTAACTTCAGAGAAAGCACGGTAATTCAAATTTGGTGTCAATATTACTGAAACAGAGTCTGAGAGCGGGAGCCAGTTTAACAACTGTAACAGTAACTAGAAAACTTAAAAACAAAACAAACTGAACACATACATTTAAAGCCTGATTTACATTCACTGGGAAATGTTGAATTATAAGAAACCATACAAAATAATGAATCTACTTCAGACCAACAACAAATCTATACAGACACTAAAAGCTCTTTTTTATTATTATTTTTACAGAATACTGTATTTTTGTAGGAGGCTGAAATTTACAAAGCTACTACTTTCTCCCTTATTCGTCCTCACTATGATAAGATCCCTTAAGGAGTCACATTTAAAGCTTAACGCAAAGTATCTTCTCCACTCTAAAGGCCTGTACGCAAATTAAGAACATACAACATATATTGCTACTCATAGATATAGGTCCTGCAATCTGTGAAACAGACGTACTAGGTTTTGGCACAGAAATGGTGATTCCACAGACAAATTCAGATGAATTAATTTCTCATTTGTAATAATATTCTCTAGGTGAACAGTTTGCCCTTGATTCTGCAGTCTGCTCTCTGATTTTGTACCACCTTTTATCTGCATAAAACAAAACCTGTTGAATTCTACTTGCCCAAACAAGACGACAGGATTATCACCATAGTCCATCCAAGACAAAAGGCTAGTATTCTAAATTCCTAATTAAACAAAACAACACACTTTGTTCACTGAAGTTGCTAGTCTAAACTTATAAGTGAGCTATTTATAGATTAAACATATCCAACTTACCTATTTCATATAAGCAGACATGTTGAATCTCCCTTTGGTCTGTTGCAAGTTCCAAAGCGGTATGAAATGAGGTCAAGGCACTATTGATTTGACACTAAGAAAAGTGAAAGAAGAAAAAAAAATATTCAGATGCCTGAAATCTGGGGTTTTTTTTGATAATCTGATTTTATTAAAGAGAACATTCAGAGTTTTGTTAACAGGTATTTAAAAATAACTATATGGTTAAAAAAAAAAATAAATGAAGTGTCTTACAGATTGCACCTCTGGTTTCATTAGATGAAGGAGGCACAACATCCTATTGAGAGGAAAACCTCAAAATTAGTTTCACACTCTAGATTATTTTAAATGAGCTAAAGTCCACCATAAAGCTAACCGTCTGAAGGAGAAGAGCTAATACTAACTCAATATACCAGCTCTATATTGCAGTTCCTTTGGCCAGCTTCTTTCCTCCCAGCTTTCTCAACCTGATCACTTCTGAATGGAAACATGGGCAAGTTATGGGAACGCCTTTATTTATGACAACAAACAAGCATCTTAAAGAGGTCCCATGGTGAACATTTTTCCATATATTTCATATTCATGATATGAAACACAAGAGAAAAGCTGAACTCTAACAGGCAAGGTAAGTAAAAATCACCAATACAAGGCAACTCAGAGTTATATTTAAATGAAACTTCAGACAATGCAAAGTGTTTGCTTGTAAAGTACTAACAATCAGTTCTACCATGTGCAAGAGTAAAAATTAAAAACACATGGTAAGAAACTTGCACTCTACAAGTCATATTAAAAGAGAAATGTAGGACATGAGTTAAAAAAGGGAGGGAAGGGGATAGTAGAGGAGTTTAATAATGTAGTAATGATCACCAATAACTTACAGCCAGTCCAGAACATCTCTCAACCCTAAAAATCACTGGCTGCATTCCTTTTATTTTCTATTAAGTCCTAAATTAATTGGTTTTGTGCAGTAAGATTTTGAATAATCTCATTTCTACTCTTAATGACCATTCCACCTTTAAAAGTCTTATTTTTAGTATCTGCCAATGAAGTTTAGCTTTATGCACAATAAGGGTATTTTTAATGTTTAATTTTATTTTTAACTATTTCACCTTCTTCCACATCCCTCAGTAACAACTTTAACCAAACTTTAAACTTTAAGTTGACAGAAAATTCATAAATGCTGCATGACATGAAAGAAGATAAAAAGACATATGAGAAAAAAAAATAATTAATAAACTCTTTACCAACAGCTTAGCAAAAAGAGGCTGACTGTTTTGTAAGAACTAGAATGATAGCTCTTTTGACTACCTTAATTACTAGTTTTTGCAGTCTAGCATGGGACTTCTCTGTAACAATCATCACAAAGAGGGGGATGCAAATCAACATTTAATTAGTTTTATGCAGATACACTATATATCCCAATATGACCTATACTCACTTCAATAGTGTTTCTATCTTGATTTTCACATACAATTGTGATGATACAACAGAAGAATCTTTAAGCCACTGCTAGCTAAGCATGTAAGTAAAAGAAACCCTTGTAAACGCAAATCTGTCATCTACGCAACCATAACTGAATTAAAAGATTCCTGCAGAAATCTGCAGCGCTGTATCTTAAAACCATGCAGAGAGCACTCTAAATTGATTTAGTTAGATCTTCTTTGTCTCACCAGGGAGAACTTTCACTTGCTAAGTAACAATTGAACTGTAAATCATATATATTGCATCAAGACAGCACAAATGCCAGCAAAGGGATCCACTGCTGTACCAATATAAACACTGTACACTTAGAAAATAGAATAGCAATTAGACTAAGATGCTTGTTGGCATAGCAGAAGCATATACTAGTCAGACAGGGGAGTTACATTTGCCCTCAAAGTTACCAGGGAGCCTCCAGCAACATACACCTTGTTTACTTTTGAAGCAGCACTTTCTCTATACTACACAATACCCAACTGATGCTGCATCACCCCAACATGACTTCCTAGAAAGTGAGTGTTATGAGTCCAGCCTTACAGAAAAAATAAAATCAAGTAACATCGGCTTAGAACTTTATCTTTGAGCTAGGAAGTTTAGAAATTCAGTAAACCTATTTTCTGAGGAAAACGCGCGCAAAAAAAAAAAAAAAAAAAAAAAAAGTATTATGTAGGCATTAGAGATTTTTACAAAACGATATTATCATCGTCTTCTGGTTTTCACATGCTACTTTATCCAGGAAGGAGACCAACATGGATTAATAACTTTTACTTAGCAAAGTCAACATTGAACTGGAAAGGAACAGGCTGTTTTCTTGCACTCTTATGCTTAAAGTGATTCAAGATTAAGTTTAAAATAATGGTAATAACCCTACTTAAAAGAAAAACAAACTCTGAGATTGAAGTAGTCACTGAATACACAACACATTTGTTTAAAGTTTCCCCCCCATTTACCTGTTACCTTTCCCTTCTTACGTACATTTTTTTGCCCCATTATTGCAAGCAAGTTTGCAAAAGAAGTCAGTCAAAAGATCAGGCAAACAACACAAAGGGACAGATCTGAAATAAAAAAAAATCCTATAAAAATATATTTTATATTATTATAAATTATTATTATT
>JAVJGJ010000037.1:54722233-54739157 GCA_035590215.1 Microhierax caerulescens
CCCCCCCCCCCCCCCCCCCCCCCCCCCCCCCCCCCCCCCCACACACAGGAAATGACACACAATATGACAGAGGGATGACCCAACAAACAAAACTAAACACACATCAGCAAAAACACTTGAAATCAGGATCAAAAAGAAACACATCCAGTGTTCAGAAGAACAGACATCTGTATGACCCACATCACTCCTGGAAACAAAGGCAGAGCACAAAGATTTCCAAGGCAATGTGAAGGAGGAAACACCTCCAAAAATACCCTTTTTCTTCCCCAGAAAGGAAAAAAAACCCAGATCAACAGGAACATTTAATCTTAAGCTTTCTTAACCAATCAGAAATCCAATTCTTCTCCTCAAATAGAAGAGACTTTAGGTCTCCTGTCAATGTTTCAAAAATTACATCTGGTGATACCTGCAGCAGGTCCAGTAATAAAAGCACTAATTTGGAGATAATGGAACAATAAACCCATTTACGAAGGCAGTTTAAATTAGGTCTGGCTAACCCTTTGCCTCATAAGAAGACCTGACTGTAGTACAAAAGCTTGGGAAAAAGGCTACACAAAACAATACTCTTCCAAAAAGACTCATTTTAATCAGATGCTAAAATTAAAAATGCACAGGAAGAGATCTTTGGCTATTAGTAAGGATAAACAGCTAAGTGAGATCAATGACTCATACAAAATGGTATGCTCTCTAAAGCAGAGACTATAACTCAGGTAAATCTACTCAGCCTTCAGCGGGTGCTTTTATTACTCTGCTGGCATATAAATTAATAGACATTACAATAACAGGTACTGAAGAATACAGTGAAGAGCAAACCTTGAATACACGTAAATAACAGCAGAAATATCTCATACACTCCAAAGTGATGAATTTACTAAAACATGGCATGTTAAACAACAAACTACAAGTTTATTTTACCTGCTGTTGTTTCCTTTAAAGCAACATGACTTTTTGGTTTTGACTTTTTTCCAGTTACTTATTTTTAGTATTAAGTTATCTACCAAAGCATTTCAATATAGCTACTCACGTAGCTAAAGGGGCCTTCATGTCCTTACTTTCACTTGCATACATCAGTGAAGAAAGCCCCTGTAGGCGGTCTCCAGGAAAACCCAGCAGGTTGATGATTTTGAGCAGGTTTGGGGGCACCATGGATATGCAAAGATGAAAAAGTCCATATCCAAAGCTAACAGCACCTTTCAGTCTGTTTAGCGAATCCTCCGTTACACCTTCTGCAGCAATATGATTATCATTTGCAGCATCAGAAGTCAAGGATTCCTGAGTTGTTTTCTTCTGATATATTTCCTGAAGTGTATTAATGTCCATATAGCACTTATTGTAAATTTTCCAGGCTTTTCGGAGTATCCACCCACCTTTTATGTATGCTAAAAATCAAGGAAAAAAGTATTTCAAGGACATATTTCATAAGTACAACATACTAAGTAGCGAATGCTATTACACAAATCCTAGGATGCTCTCTCTATTTGCATTTATTTATTCTATAAAGGATTCTGTAATAGCTACTATCCTCTCAATGAGTTCTGTCATACTGGGCACTACAAACTTAAACACTTTTCAACCACAGACTTTAAAACAGCATGCAATACAAAGGGACTTCCCTTCAGCCGTGTAGCAATACAACTGTCAGAAAGAAATAGAGAAATGAAAGAACTCAATGTTGGATTCTGCTCCACTACAGAGCAGAGATGAAATGGCTGCCTGACAGAGAGAAGCAAAGCTCTAGGAAGAGATGACATCTCTTAAGCCCAAATAACGTTAAAAGACAGTTGATGGGAAAATACCAAAGCTCCTTCCTTTGGGTTATACAATAAGGTTTTCAACACCATAATTTCCCTGCCCCTCATACGAACACAGCACCTTACAAGTAAGGAAAAAAAAAAAACATAGAAAAAAAAAGAAGAAGAATGAATAAATTTTATGGCTTTAAAACATTTTTCAGTTGCCTAAATTTCTCAATTTCAAATGCAAGCTGGGTACCTAAATTTCCCTAAAAATCTGGTTTGGGGCATTCTCAGTTGAGAATGGGGCAATTGTCAGTCTCATTACCTCTCTACAGGGGGTAAAAAAAGGCATGATATACCAAAAGATGAAGATGTCATATTTCCCTGTCTACACAGCACACATTTTGGTTATGACACATCCTTGGACATGGTAAGTGGTAAACAGAAAACAAACACTGAATATACTTGTACATATTAACCGTAAAAGCAGATGACAGCACTGTGTCTGACAGGAGCTCTGAGACTTAGGAACTGCAGTGACAAAAGGAGTTAACTAAAATGAAAGAAAATAAAAGCATGGTTATAGCAGTAGTGTTCTAAACAGATATCACCAAATTTGCAGAGATCCGTGTTTTAACTGATGCCAAAATTAGATCACAACAGGTGGGCTGTGTCAAAGAAAAGCAAAATGCTTTTAATAGCAAGCCAATTTTCATAAGCCTTTGACATCTTTAACAAAATCCTTCCAATTACAAAAAAAAAAAAAGTCTAGACAAAGTACCATCACAGACTAGATTACTTCTTTTTGGATTCTTGTTGTATGAAGAGGGGATGGAGCTAGTCTGATAGTCTAAAGAAAATGCACTGAGAAAGACTGTAGAATTTATATTCTCAGTTGTGACAGAAGGGTTCTGTCAGCATGAAATTAAAGTATTAAAAAAATTAATCCTCTATCTTGACCTCCATATTAAAGTATTATAATAAAAAAGTAAACCCCTGCCATGATTCAGCTGCACTACAAAACTAACATTACTTCAGTTTTAAGCAATTAGGTCACTTTTTGGCTGTACAGAATATTTTAAAAGTGATGTGGTTCATTCACCGCAAGATGAATGTTTATACAACAATGCACAGCGATGCAGCAGACTAATAAGGAAAAACCCACATTTTATTTGTCCTACAGATAGTGTTTCTGCTAATAGCTAACTAATCTGTTCTGATGCATGCATCAAATCGAACGGATATGATGTGGGAAAAAAGTATAGTTTTAGGCTTTACTTCGTGTGCTCTCATTTAACAGTTCGCTAACACAGCATAACCCTAATAGATTTGACACACTACGATAAAACAATCTAACAAATTAAATTAACGACTTTGACTTCTTAAACATAAAAATTAAAACAAGCCCAAACACCGAGCTGATTTCCCAGCATGAACTTCTGAAAGTAGCCAGATCCACAACAGCAATGGTAAATATCAAGAAAAGGTAGTTCAATATTGCTGTGGGAAGCTAATGTAAGTTGCTGTGTTGCTAATTTTATGATTTGTATAAATTTATAATTTGTAATACATCCACGAGGGTGGAAATAAGATCTAAAATGTGTCAGGCATATGAGAAAGCAGCTTACATGTCATCATATGCTTCTTGTCAAACTGTTCCAGGAAGAAAAACACGAGACATTTTTTACCCATCCACCGATTAGAAATATTTGTCTGCCCCTGGAGAAAGCCTTTTTATTTTAAATTAGTCATTTCAATAATCTGGTTGCTATTTCTGTACAGAAACACAACATAAAAGAAAGTTGTTTATACATAATCAGGAAGATAATAAACTGAAACAATGGATACAATAGTTCAGCAACTAGCAGTCACTGAAGTGGCATTTAACCACTTGGGATTTTAACTACAGATTTCAGGTGTATTTTTCACTCAGTAGACTAACCCAAATACAATGCATGTTCTGCAGTGTTCTGCTACCCACTTCAGTTCTCTGAGCAGCAGAGGAGAGAAAGGAAACAGACACCATCCTCAATAAAAGCTTGCGGGAAAAGGGGGCGGAGAGGAAAACCCCCACAAACAAAAACCTAGAACTGCATCAAAAATTTTAAGAAAACCTTCCTGCAGCACTACACACACAGCAGACAGAAATATCTCCTGAATTCTTGCTAGCTAGAACCAAACATATTCGTGATGCCATGGCTTGGAAGAAATCAAGTCTGCAGATCACAGAAAGCATTATGTCCTTGACTGAAGGTCTCAAGTGTTATTTTAAATAATCTGAATGTTATTTTCCTGGTTCCTTCCAGCTGACAGCAGGATTTTCACTGACAAGCTAGTCTGACTGCCATCTCTTGGTCTCCACTGATTTGGTAAGAACCTGGGAATGCACTCACTTTGTATACTACCTTGATCACACTTTCTATGAATGAAATGGATGAAGGCATGTTTTAAGATTATGCAAGAGGTCGAGGAATGCAAGAGAATGTCAGAAACAGCTTTGCAGCTGAGACAAGGAGGTCTGTATTCAACACAACAGGATTAACCTCTTCGGAATGCAAAGACACACTTTGGTGACCAGAGAATAAGAACTGATTTAGTAGTTCAATATTCAACACACTTCATTTAAAATCACTTTCACTGGAAGTTTGTCACCTCCCTGAGTTGTCATGAAGATAATGTATATGGGACATTAGGATTTTCTCAGTGGCTTGGGCTTAAAAGCCTCTTATCTTGCAGGACACACAAAGCATACAAGTGCTACCCGTCTTCGTACCAACTCCTCAAATGCCTCTATGGGACATGTAAAGTATGTCAACCCAGCTAAAGAGAATCAGTTGAATAGGATTATTGATATGAAAAAAGCAGGAAGCTGTAATCTGTAGCAATCAAACTCATTTTATGATACTACTACCTACACCAAGGTATAAAATACCTCTGCAAGTGTACTAATCTTGGAATGTTTAGAATGGAACTGTGCTCTCTCTTACGAAACAATCACCTTTACTGATAGTCACATTGCCAACTTATGATCAAGTTTTATTAAAAAGATATAATGCAAAAAATGTATCTAAATCTTAAAGCAACAGTATACCTGATAACTCTTGCTTTACAAATGAGAGCACAGCCAAGTATACTTGACAGTCTGCTACAATTATTTGCCTTTGTAGACGATCTATCATGGATAGGGTGGATTTTCGTCCATCAACCTGTTTAGAATATACAAACACAAAGCACAGAAAAATATTAACAAAGATAATACATAACACTAGTCTAAATCTGACAAGTTACACGATCCAGAATTAACTACAAGTGGTAGTATTGCTACTAAATTAACTCAGCATTTTGAAGTGCAAAACTATGCCAAAATTTCTCTCGCAGATCATCAAGCAAGATCTTACTTAATAAATATGGAAATCTTACACATATACGAGGGAACAGATTTACATTTCACTTAATTATTCCTAAATGCATCAGACATGCAACTAAAAGATGTTAGGAAGAACACAGAAAGAGGTACATACAAGTGGCAGGGAAAAAACAGTGCCTCTTAAGAGCAGAGAGTTAAGTATGTCAGGTTCAATATTTTGTTAGCCAGTAAACTAAATATTGAAGAGAAACAGCCTCTTTTTCTGCTATAGATCTGCTATGTCACACTAGGCAGGTCACTCACTGGACATTTCTGTATTACTACTATAACTAGTTCTCAATCTGCATGCTTTATTCTTCCTTCATTATTCAGAATGAAAAAACATCTAAAATAGGAAGGAAAATTCCCTAGGAATATGCCTGGCACACAGCACTCTGCAGCCTCAGCGTCACACCTTTTGAACACTATTAGAGCATGTATGAATTAAAGTTAGCCTGAATTAAGACAGGCTCCAAGGTTCCTGAGATGATTTTAGTACATCACTAATTTGAAGTGTTAGGAAAATAAGTACCAACACCAACAAAACCTGCTGACAAATTACCTGAGTACTTTATGATAATTAGAAAATCCAAGGAAAATATTTGATTTCATTTCTAAATTTATTATAAATCCCAACTGCTCTTCACATAGCTAAAATCATCCATTCAAAATACAAAGATGACAGAAGGGAAATTTCCAGAAATACTTATCCAATACATAATTCATTATTTTATAAATAACGTTCTTACATTCTTTTTAATTTTATTCTTGATTGTTTCTATAACTCCAGCTTCTTCACTTTCACAAAGTTTCTCTGTAGCCTTTAAGTCATCACATGCCAGTTGCATTTTCTCTTCTTCAAACGTCATCATGGCATTCTACCAAAATCCAAACAGGTTTGAACAATAAAAATCACAAATATTTTTATTTCTACAGAAGGTACAGGACAGTAAAAGTTTTCATAAAAAACTGACAATAAAACTTACTTTAAAAAAAAGAGAAGTATTAATACACACACACATCAGTACACATAACTACACAGAAACACCAAACTAGCTTTGCCAAAATTTCAGGACAAATCAGAACATACTAAGTCCTAAACCCTTACCTTAAAGCTTCATATACAGTCACACTGAATGTGTTGTCACATTATATTAAGTGGAAGAAAAATTAATATAATTTTCAATTATTCTTATGTAATGCATGATTCGCATCTGTGCAGGTACTCCTTTTATATAATTAATCCATACAAATAACAGGCCTCCAAAGTCAGTAACAAGTAACAGCTATTGTATTTTTCAAAATAATAATCATAATGCCTACATATGTAAGAAAAAAAAAAAAAAAAAATCGCATCTGACTCCAACTACCGCTGAACCAATTCAGAAAGAATTTCAGGACAAGTAACTTATTCTCTTGATGCTTTATTAAACTAAAGCTCTGAATGACACAGGCACACAAAGTGCTGCTGCTATGTTTAGAACAGTAGCTAAGCAAAGATTTTCAAGATCCACTGATGCTGCACTGTGATGTTACTGTGTGTTCAGTGCATCAATTCAAATAAGCAAGCCCAAGAGGTTCTCCTCTTTCCTTTCTCCTTTCCACTGACTTAAAAGTAAGCATACGCCCCAGGAGATTTCCTAATCAATATATTTTTCCATATTGCATAGTCTACAGGCACTAAAGAGAATTCAAATTATTTTCATTTACAACTTACCAATTTTTGGCATATTATAATAAATTCTGTCTTTAAAAGGAGTATTGTCACAGTTATTTTCTGGTGCGATCTAAGGTTAAGCAGCAAAGTCTGAATAAGGACAGTCTAAAAAGCAAGATCCAAACTTTTTCTAATACACCTGCTCAGGTTTTACATAATATATTCTAATTTTTAATGCACTAAAAAAAGAAAAGCATTTAACAGACCTAACTTGCTCAGTGTGACTCTTTAGTCAATCAATATCCTCAGTTCTTGTATATTTAAAAAGGAAGCAATGTCAACAGATCAAATTAACAACTTTCACTTGGCAGTATGATGGAGAAGTTTTCAACAGCAAAAGCTATCAGGAAAATGGCATTTAGGAGTATTATTTTAATAATACCTCTACTGCTCACTTAAGACAGGGTTTTATTATGGCTCTTTTAATGGAACACATAAATATTTCATACATTTGAGAAGCTGAATCACAGAACCTTTACTTTCTATTTAAACCACATGAGTAAACAAGTTTTATATAACGTGACTTGTTTTAAATGTAGCTAGAATCTAAAAATTTGAAAAATTTGTTTCATAAAAAGAAACAAGTTAGAGTATCCACCATTATGAACAAATACATACACATACAAACATTAAGCACAACAGATGTATACTCTGCTTTCACCTACTCACCAAAAAACTCACAAAACTGGCTCCAAAACTCATTAATGGGCTATGGTTTCTGTAAAGAAAACAAAATATAGTAACTATATTTGTATATATGTCCCATTGTAAAGATAAATATTGCTTTCCTTGATTTTAACTTATACATCTGTATATAGATCTTGGATTTTTTTTTATCAAGTTACAAACAAATACATCATTCTGCAAGATATAATGGAAACAGAAAGCCAAAAGCTTCGTTATTTTCACCAAACAGTATCTTAAAAAATATTTTCAAGCATCACGCTGTAGATATTTGTGGTTTGGGGTTTTTTTTGGTTTTGTGGGTTTTTTTTGTTTTTTTTTTTTTTTTTAAGAGAAATAACTGCCATGAATATACATTCAGTGCAGGTAAAATAGAAATAAAAATAAAGAGCTACAGAAAATTAAAAATCTGCTAGTTCTACTCTTCTCTTGCAATCCATTACAAAAATTTTGACCAAGCAGACAAATGTTAACTGGTTCTATTAAAATTTAAGTTAATCTGTTCAGATTTTAAAAGAATGTATATGCCACGTAACATAAATTCTTGGAAATACAAATTTCTTACAAAGCTTACAGGTTTATAGCTGCTTTGTTTCACGTCCAGAACACATATCTTACTACACTATGTAGAATGGGTTTAAGATGCTTCACCTATTCTGTTTGCTGCAGTATTCCAAAAGGGCAAAATCAATTGCTAGAACAAAAAATGCAGGCAAACAAAATCTTGGTTATATATGGGACAGGTTTCAAGTTTCAGGATTATTGTAGTCACACAGACCATGAGGCTGCAGTGACATCACACAGAAGGCAATTGAAAAAAAATATAAATTTTTCAGGATCTCAGCAGTAGCACTAATCCACACTGTTCAGCAGTGGGCTGTCAGGTTATATAAAAACACCGACTTCCAGGATTTAAGAAGAGGTAACCTTTATGCTACAGGTACATGTATTGCTACAGCACTGTAGTTACGCTGTTTCAAACTTAATTTTGCAAGCACCCTGTTAGAGTTTTAAAATAGGACAGGCATTTGAAAAACTCGAAGTAGGATATTGTTTATTACAACACAAATTCCCAGTACTAAACTCATATTATAATACAAGACTTTGGGGTTTTGTTTTGTTGTTTGGTTTTTTTTTTTTAAAGATAGTAATCTGTATTTCCCATAAACACAAGACACATCCCCTTTTCCGATTTAGCATAAATATCTAAAAGCAAGGACATAAACAAAAAGAAAGAAAAACAGGGAGGATAAAGGAGGCTTGAACCTTCCCTTTTTAATACGTTACTCAATTCTGGATATACATGCAAATGTGAGTTCAACATAACTTGCACCATTTTTTCATTCTTTTCTCAAGAAAAATAGTTTTCTTCCCCTTTGTTGGCCGGCCAAAGAACAGCTGCCAGTATATGCCTCTGCTGTTCAGTACCCGGGCTGTTTACCAACAGCTGTGTTACACAGAGCACTAGAATTCAGCTACACAAGTTATACTTGCTGCAGCTGGCACTTCTCAGCATGAACTCTTGCTGCAGAGGGCACATGGCTATCTCATAATCCACTTTTCAACTCATGAGGCATGTGGGACCCATTCAGCAGCCAGTCCTACCACCATACACTGCAGCACGTAACCTTCACCATACGTTTCAAGGTCACACCTACTGTATTATCAACACCCAATGGATCTACAACTGCAGAACAGATCAGCACAAGAAATTACATTTACGTCCTTACATACAAAGTTACACTTATATCATACTTTCAAGGAAGCTAAAAATAAATCAAGTGTTGCATTTTTGAGCTTCCTTAGATCTGCATTCAGAAAGAAAGCAACTCTGGGGAGGAAAGCAAGTAAGCATCTCTAGATCATCAATCTTTCATACCGAAGGCCATTCAGAACAGAAAATTGTTAGAGAAAGATTGTTTATCAGAGTGAATTAAAAGTACTCAACCACAACAATCTCTGAATACAACCAGAAAAATAAAAATAAATGACATAAGAAATAGTTAAATAAGTAATTAGGTTTGCACTTCTCAACATGATCCTTAGGGCACATCTCATGAATATTAAGTTTCCGTCCACAGTAAAAACATTACTTCACTAGCATGCACAGACACAAAGAAATTATTTTAATAGAATAGCTAAAATATGAGAATCTGAGCACCTGTAAAAAATTTACTTGTAAATTTGGTATGACACTCCTATTAGAACTTTGCACAACAGGACTAAGATTTTGAGGTGGGTTTTTTCCCCCTCCTCTGAAACGGGGGTAAGTAAATCAAATAAGCTAAGCAACATATGCATTTGGCTCTCAGAAGAAATTAGCATCTAGATATTCCCTAGTACTTGACAAGAAAGATGTGCATTCTTATCAGCAAAACATAAATACAAATCAAATATTGTGGAACTATAGAATTAATAGTAAGTGTTGCATACGAAAACATTTTAAGTTCTAGACTACTTTTCATTTTCTATTAATTTATAAAGAGATCCTAGAAACAGTTACTGAAGATTTAAAACCAATTAAATACAACAGCTTGAGAGGTAAACTGAATTCCTGTCTATGGGAACAAGTATTTTCAAACAGAGCAGCTTAAATAATGACCATGTTTGGGAGTGAAAACACTGAAACTGAATAAACAGAAAGGCAGCTGAGAATCAAAGAACATATATATGCTGTTTCAGCAGCTCGATACATACACTGATTCAGGCATACTATTAAAAATTTTTTAAAAAAAAATCTTTTCTTTCCAGGACTTTAAGAACCTGTTCTTAACTGTGCACGTAAGTGTGTGAACATTTAAATACATAATTTGAAAACATTTTTATTTCTTTTTGGTAAATTTTATTACAATGTTAAAAAATGAGCCAGCTAGTTACAGTTGAGAGCCAATTGCTCTTCCAATATTACAAAAGATATTGAAGCACTTATTACAAGCGATGAAAGTTTGTCCAAGTATTTTTACATATTTTTCAAATAAAACTGAGGTTTTTCCCCAAATATTTATCTTTTCAACTGATTTTTCAAAATTGCTTCCCCACTTGCACTCGGATACTCACAGCTAGCCTTGTTTACAATTCAAAGATGAGACAACAAAAACCTTGAGAACCACATCATTCTCTTCAGAATTTATCACTAGCTGTAATACACGAGGTGAAATGTTGCAGATTCATTCTTTTTAATTTTCAGTCTATGTGTAAAAAGCATTGTCATTGCAGCACATATGGGCTGTAGCACATAAGGACCCTGAAGCAAAAAACATGGTGCATAGTATTATACTATGTCTGGGAGATGCTTCTGTTGAGATCATGGAGTTTGGCAAACAAAACATGAAAACTCTACTGTAGCAGCTCCCCACACACGAGTTAGTGTCATCACTAAAGAAAATAAAGAAAGCTTCCATCACATTCCTACATAGTCACTCAGTACAAACTACAGGTGCAAATTTATGGAAGATCATTTGTTAAGGTAATGTCAGTGTTTAAAATCCATTCTAAACAACAACTGTGTTTAGTGGTCAGTCTTTGCGAATATTACGTTGACTGATAAATTCTTCAATAGTTTAGAGTTATCTTTTCCTTGAGAGCTAAGAAAAAAGTTTGCAATGGCACACTACTGTCCCAGTAAACACCAAGGCATGACTAAAAATGACAGTAAGTTTCTGAGAAAAAGCACAATTTATGAAAATAACCCTCAGCTCAAACTCCTTGTAAGTTTGAACTTATGTCAGCACCAGACACAACTCTCTATCTTTAGACAGATTCCAAAAAGTTTTTAAGATACAAAAAAAATGAGGCAGCACTTGAGAAAATATTAACAGCAAACCAATGGCCTTACTAATGTTGACAGGAGTTACAGAACTGAATATAAATGAATACTGGGACACTGCACTGCCCAGGTTGTTCTCACTACTTTGAAGCAATAAACTCCATCAGGTAAAGAAAAATCTCAAGACTTTTAATTAATTCAAAAATTCAGTCTCCAGACATATTTTGTAATATACTGTTTGTACCTCACCCATGAAACTAGGACTCAGAATATACCTGTATTACAAGAAACCATGCTATTAACACCATTTCTACAAGATACCACAGTAAAAGGTTCTATAGATCAATAAAGTTGGTACATAAAACTAAAGTCATAAGGTGTAGCCCTTTCTTCCAGGTATATAAACTGGTGGTTTTTGGGACATTGCTTCTCCCAAACAACCCTAATTCACCTCATTTCATGACACGTATTTAAGATATTAATTTGCTTTCAGAAGAAAGGTGTTTGCCAGGTGCCATTTTCACACATGATGGTAACATTCAGAAGTTTTAAGCCTTGGTTTAAAAAGGCTGAGATAATGGAATCCAATTTTACCATAAATAAATAAATAAATAAATGAGAACTGAACCACATTAAAAGAAAAATCAATTACTTCCTCAATATTTTCTTTTTTTCTACAGCCATTTCCATGATAGTATTTCACTTCCAAATACATCAGCTTCTAAAGCTACTACAGCCTAGCTCAGGTTCAAATTTAAGTAATGTAATTAACCTGCCAGCATCTCCTCCCCACTTTTCCAGACACTGCTACATCACGCTGATAGTGGTGCTCAAGCTGAAACAAACCAAATTATCTTCCTCCAGAGTGGGAGAGTAAAGCTTAGTGGAAAATTCAGGTAAGTTCACAGATAAAAATAGAAGCAGCTGCCAACTATTTTAAAATAAGCAGAAATAAATATAACCCGTACATAGATCAAAGCACGGGTGCACTAGCAAGCATGAAAAGTCTTTACAACATCTGTATCTTTCACAGAGTTGATTTCTTCAATGTTAGAATAACATCTCCTTACTATCATGCCTCTGCTGCCATCTCCACCAAATATGACTTCTAACTTCAGAGTTTGTTAAGCTTCCCGTCATCTTCCCTCGGAATTCTAGCCACCAGATTTTGTTCCGTATGCCAAATGGATGTCCCAACCTCCCTCTACCATTTCACCACTTCTCTCGGGAACAAGACCTGTCTCTGCCATGAAGGCCACAAAACTAAGCGTCACATTCAATGTGATCATCTCTATGTACCCAGGTCTTGGAAGACTTACAATGCAGAATACTTAAAATTCTTCTAATCTATCCACATAATTGGAAAACCGATGCTGGTTTTCTGTGCATCACTATTACCACTAACACGCTCTGCCTAGCCTTAAGCAATGAAATCTTCCCTCACAAAGGTACGCTGAATATTGCTGCTAAAAATCACCCCCCTCGTACATAACTCACTCTTCTTTCTATGTATCCATCTAGCAGCTGCTCATCTGCCCACCGCTGCAAAAACCAAAAGCTCACAGGGTTGCTTCCAAGGCAATTATGACCTGTTCTCACACTGCCAATGAAGATGTCATCATCCTTCTCCCAATTACATCAGTTTCCACCCTGCTGTCCTTATGTTTAAATAAGCTACTGAGACAACTACTATATCACTTAATTTTTTCTTAATGTTCCTTTGCTGAACTCCATAAACAAGAATTTCAGCAGTGGTTAGACTGCCCATACATGGGCTATAACCCATCTGCTGATCCATGCCAGTTTAATGTCACCTTGTTTCAACTTGTATTTGGGTCAAAAGTTTTTTGAGCCAGATATACTGTTATAAATTGGTAATGTTATATTGAAATACCTACCCACAATGGAATTTCTGGTCCATTACTGAAGTTTGTATGTCTTAATACATATACTGTTTAACATGTCATAACTTTAAAAATTGCACGTTTTTAAAGTAACCTTACTAAGCTTTTTTCTCACTTTCCCATTTGCTCCAACTTTCTACTATTCTCCATGTTCTGCTTTACCCTATCAGGTTGTACAGCATGTTTTCCTACACTGACACTATTCTTTAAGCCTTTAAAGATTTTGTCTTAGAAACGCATTTCCTCTACAACACCATCTTCTTCTTTCAAGGTGACCTTATTATATACATTATCCATCTTGTATCATTTCTCTTTTCATTCAGATGCAAGCTGAAAACTTTATCAAGCCTTCTCAGAAGTAAGAGTCATTCATGCAGAGAGTCAAACATTTCCCTGGTAGGAGACAGAGGATTGTCAGATTTCTTGTAAGATAATATCCCTAATGTTACATTTCATGTTGTGAGTCAACATTCAGCTAAAAAGCTCCTGATTTTATTTGACACTATCTTCTCTTAGCTGAAGGAAGTTTTTAAATAATTTCTGAATAGTAAATGCTCTTAAGAAGCAAAGAAAAAAAAAGGTCTTTTGACAGTTTATTCTTTTCCTAAATGTTTAGGAATCTGCAAAGCTAGAAGGGGAAAAACAACACTCCAATTCCAGCTTTATTGCTAGCGTCAGGGTAGTTCACATCCCACAGGTTGACTGTGGGCTCCATCTCCAATGCCTATGTCTTTGGTTAACCTCTAGGTCTCCTGCAGTTTTCACAGCCACTCAAAGTTCAAACCAATGAGAACTGGGATGGTGTCAGCATTGTTCAAGCTGAATAGAAAGATTGATACCTGACAGTTTTAAATAAGGTGGGGAACCAACCACAAGCATTAAAGATAGTGGTGCTGCTGTCTGTTGCAGATTTACAAAAGTATTAAATCCATTGGGTTTTACTTCATGTTCAGAAAGACATCACCACTAGCAGGTGGAGGATCTGGGCTTCTTATAAAGAAACAAAACCAAAAACACCCACAAAAAAGATTATGCAGATGTTGATGCTACTTGCAGATGACTTTTTCAAACACTGATATCCTCCCTCAAGTATAATTAAAACCAAAACAAGTCACAAACTACACCTGAACTGCTTTACAGTGATCATCAAAGCAGTTCCAACTAAATGTTGTATTCGACACACAACAGACATGTTCATCTGACTTCAGGTTCTAAATAAGTATGTATGAGCTCTAAACACCAAAAGATAAACTACTACTATCCCATGCCCAACACAGAAACAACGGTTCCATAGGCCATAACTTCAAAGTACAACCACTCTTCAAAGGCAAGATTTACCGGCGTTGCAAAAACACTGAAAAGCAAAGAAAGAACCACATCCTACCTTCTCTGGAATGAAAGCTGTCCTTAGGTACGTCAAGGCTGTCTACTGTCCCATAAAGATAGTAGCCTTGATCTGAATTAATTTTTCACAATATCATTCATGTGGAAAATGAAGACAAATATTAATCAAAAGCAGGCGCAAACCCAGTAGTTTCTAAGAAACACTTTTAACTAGTTTAAGTGATGAGGCTAACGAAACAGAAGTTCTACTGACTAATTGAGTTTCCAAATATTCTTGTAGGTCCTTAAACAGTTGCCATAAGAAAAAAAAATAATCCATTCCTCCCTTCACTTCTAGGATTCATCTGATAACTGTTAAGCTTCTGAAACAGAGCTAAAATACCTGCATAGGCAGTAGTCTAGAGTTAACACGTTCTATTATGAAAGGTCACTCAAAATACAGACAACACACATCAAGTTCAAAAAGCTGCATTTCATCAGACATCTTTGAGCTCTAGTGCTTCAAGTTACAAGCATCCATATTAAATTACGAAGAGCTCCCAAAAGTTGTTCCTTTGGTTTACCAGTCCCATTTAGGATGGGTTCTATTTCATAATCTCAAGCATACACCAATAAAAACATACCCTTTCAGACTCTATGCAAAGAAACATGTAACAGCATTACTAAGTCCTTATAGGAAGAACGCACCCAAGACAAGGATAGAATCAGAAACCATTGGGAAGAAAAAGTGGACGTCACCACATGTGTCTCCAAAATCCAAATTTATAGCAAGTTGAGCATACTTTGCTGTATCTTCTCTCCTACATCTAATGCAAAGATTCAATATACAGCTAATCTGCAATTCAACAGATGTCTATTAGTTCACAGCAAGAGGAACTCTGCTACGAATTTCAGGATGAGGTAGACAGGGCTGGAGATTTTCAGAGTCATATTGAAACCAAGACAGTGATTACTGATTTATGAATCATAAAACCACTCAATATAATGCAGAAATTCTTATTTATTCCTTGCAGGTAGCGTTTAAAGGCCAAGATCAAACAGTACACAACTTAAAGGCACTTCTTCATAAATATCAAACAAAGAAAAACCCACACTTGGGGGAAAAAATAGGCAGATAAGTTTCTGTGTTTAAGAAATCCTTAGTAATAAACCTTCTAGATAACCAAGAGAACAATTTGCAGAAGAGATCATCATTCACCCTTTCAAGGGACAATTAAACTGGATTTGGAAAATAGGAATCTTAACAGTTTTACTCCCTAGCACTCACAACACAATATAAGAAGTATCACATATTTAGAATTACTAGACTACCAGATTCACACTACTGAGAGAAAGCAAAGGCACAACATAAAAGCGGAGAGGAAACCTCATCAAGCGATCTTTAACTGGCACCTTATAAAAAAATACACAACACAAAACCAAACGATCAAAACCACAGGTTCCTTAGATACCTAGAACTGACAGCTACAACAGGTTTAAGAAATAAGTAACTCTTAGGCTGCAACCACATATGAATGTGAGCTGCACGTTATGCATGTAAGGAATGCAGAATCAGGACCTTACTTGTCACCTGCAACATTCCAGTTTAGTTCTACACAACAGGATTGTGTATGTAACAGCACTATACACTAAAAACAGAATGACATGTTTTAATATTTGACTGAAGCAGGTACGTAGTGAAGTTATTGCTCCATTATCATTAAAAGGTGTTTTCTTAATTTGTCTCACTCCCCCCACTCTACCTCCAAACATCCTCTTTGCAAATAGAATTTAAGTACGCAAGCACACCATCACAATGAAGTGCTATTTTAAGTCAACCAAAATCTTTTTTAATCATACTGACAACAGAAGAATAGTGCATATTAATTATTTAGAATACATGTGCGATTACAGCAGCTCAAGCCCGAGCGGGAGACATCAGTCCTCAGACAAAAAGCAAGCACAGGTATGGGCGCTCTCTCCTCTAACGCTGACTTACAAAGCTGTGTTAACGCCATGCCTACCGGATGACTACTCACACACAAACCTCGGCACGATGCACGTAGCGATTATGAACATCTCACAGCCCGAATATAGCCACAGCACCATTTCAAGGACCTCCTGTGGCTACGCGTTTTGCGGGCTGAAGCCAGCGCCGGTTCACATCGGCGCAGCGCAAACCCGCAGGCGCACGTGTGTGTTTACTCACGCACGCCGGCGACACGCAGCCACTGCCACCCAGGGACCCCGCCGACCCCCGCCCAGCCCTTCCCCGCTCCTTCAGCAGGGCGACAGGCACCCCCCGCAGCAGCCCACCACCCCCGCCAGCGCAGCGCGCTGCCCTGCAGCCCGACGGAGACCCCGCGAAGCGGATCCGCAGCCCCTCAC
>JAVJGJ010000037.1:54753032-54815876 GCA_035590215.1 Microhierax caerulescens
CTTCATTGCCAGTGGACTCTCTACAACTGAAAAGGCAGGCATAGGATATCTGTATTTACTTGATATGATAAGATTTTGTAATATGCCCTTCATAGGCCTAGCACGGAAACCACTGGGCAAACGGAAACTTCTTTATAGCTGCAGGGAGTAGAGAAGACAGTATTTGCCCTGGGCAACTGCAGCAATGGAAGTGTCAGCCTTAGAAAATATCAGTGTCCAGAAACGACTCTTCAGAGCTCGGTTTCCTCAGATGTGAAAGGAGTAACTAGGAACGAAACCTGCTAATAGCCCAAGCAGATATGGGTGTTTGGATTTGGGTCACTTGCATCATGTCTTATGCAGAAAGCAGTTTCTACTAGAAATTGATATATCAGACAAGTTCATCCTAGTGAAAGTTGTATTGAAGGGTTTAAGCTTAGCTGTACAACTGTCTTCACAAATAAAAAGGAGGCCAGTGTTCAGTGCCTCTCAGAGCTGGATGAATGAGAGGGTCCTGTGAGGGGATGAGAAGAATAGGCAGGAAGGGGTGTGGAAAGCTATCTTATGACTAATTGCTGTTTGCAGCTGCAGATAGACACGTGCTTAATTATCTGCTATATGCATGCAAATTTGGTTTGCTGTCACTAGCGTCCAGATGTTCCTTTACATTATTGTAAGTAAAACAAACAAAAGAAAAAGGGTCAGAGAGCAAAGTAAAAGAGGTCAGGAGTGGCAGCATCATGCTATTTTCCTTCCTGTTATGTGCTCGGACTGGCCCACCATACTTCTCATCTCCCCATCACAGAGATTTGTGAGTTCATCTGGTCAGAGGAGAGGTGAAGTGTGAGAAAAGCTGTTCCCCCCTGCTTCCCTCCCAGGGCAGCTCAGGGGAAGGGGCGCAGGCAGGCACCCAGCCTTGCAGCAGGCAGAGGCTGGGCTGTGGAGGGGCTGGGGCACCTGGCATGCCATGCAGGAGCTGGCCAGGAGTGTGGCATCGAGTCTCGGGTTGGAAGAGAGCAGTGGCTGGGCTCCTTGCCATGATCATGCACCCTGAAATTGTCCAGTCAAGCTAACACCACGGTTTCTAACTAGCTTCTCTGCTGTAGGCAGGGATAAGTCCTCTCTGAGCAGTCTTAAGGCTTGCTTTTTCTTATGTAGCTTTCCTTCTTAGCTGTAAAGTCTTTTTCTTTCTACCCATCCTCGAGGCTCAGACATCTGGGTTTTAGGCATTTTTTTTTTGTGCTGTTAAAAAACCACATTATTTTTTCACAGAAAGCTAATTGAAATATTCTTAATTCTTTGTAGCAAAGTTCTTTTAACATGATCTATGAACTGTGTTCCCAACATTTACAAACAATAAGCTACACAAACACATCTAGAACCTTTTCTCCTATCAGCCCAAATCCAGGAGCAATAAAGCTATGTTGATTTATACCAACCATGCACCTGGCCTTTATTCTGTTGATGGCATTCAGCATCTCTTTGGAAGGTTTAACCTATTCATTCAATTTTAATTCAATAACAATGATGATCATTGATGGGTTTGTGGTGTCTGTTTTGAATTAAATTTGTTCTGAGTATATACATCACGTTGATTAATTTTGTCTTTCGTGATAAATGCAATATACATAGATTCAGTGATCACATGTTATTTTAAGTGGCTCAGCAGGGGGAACATTTCCTTCCTTTAACATGGCAACGTCAAGTTAAAAGAATCTGACTAAATACAACTTAATCAGTTCAAAATTTGGTCCAACTCTTCTGCACGCACAGACAATGACATTTCTAGAATGGTCTTTCCTTTAAGCCTGGTAAAGGCGTAGTGGGATGACTGCAGTCACTTCTGATTTCGAGTGGCATGGGAAAGGGGTGAGCCCAGGAGGGCTCTTTGGGTGTTCAGGCTGACTGGCTCACAGAGGTGGTGTGAGACCACCATCCAGCACTGCCTTCACCACTAACACCAGGCAGAACGCTTTATCTGTGCGGTCTCCTTGCTTCCACCACCCCTACTGTTGATGCAAATACCCTTTGTGTTTGTGTGAAGTTCCCATTTATGTGTATTTGCATAGAAAGAGTTATCTTAGGTTTTCTGGAGACTGTCCCCTGCCCTTTATTACATAACAAACAGATTTAATCTGCAATAACAACTCGTTATAAACCTTGGCAATATCTTAGAATACATTTTTTATAAACTTTATGTAAGAATTTCTGCATGTTTTGATAAGGTGTGTGAGCCAAAGTCCTGTGAAGTGGTTAGATCTTTCTACTAAGCCACAGAACGTTGGATCATGCTTACGTGTTTTCTTGGAGAATTGCCCAGAGGGCCTTCAGCTTCTTTACTGCTTAGGTTACTGTCCCCAAGGGTACATCATTACCTTTGATTTAACTGAGTACAGCAAAGGGAAAGTTAGAACTTTATTACTGATCTGATACCTTGTTCTCAGTGAATTTTATTAGTTGAGACCCTTGCCTTAGCCAGAGGAATTGGTTTCTGGGTGTATTACTGACTCTAGGTTTGTAGAATCCAGCCAGTAATTCTGATCAGAAAGTAATGAGAAGGATCTAGAATTAAGATTTACGGCAGATGCTGTACCTAACACTATAAATTCTCTATTAAGTCATATCTCATGCCAATAGATTTCAGCTCATTATGTTATTAACACATTGTTAATTAAAACTGTGTCTGCAAGAGCTGGACACAGAGCCATTTATTTCTGTATCCTTTAAAATTATTTTCTTTGTTATGTCTTCAGGCTTCAAACACCAGATCTGAACCGTTCTTTCTGGATTGAAATTCTAACACTCTTCTTCCATATTAATTTATAAATTACTGACATACTATGAATGTAATTATTCATTCTTTCCAATGCATAGTCCTTCTGCAACAGGAATCTTAGACATAGGCTCCTGTACAACAGAGAAATCTGTTGCTGTTCCCAGTTTAAATATAACTGAACAGAGACAAAAGATCATGATGCCAACTATCTGTCTTTTTGTTCTGTGTAACAATGCAGCAGTGCTCAATCTTTATCAACGAGCGGGTGACATCTTAACAAAGAAACTGCATCTCATGGAACATTTCACATATGCTTCACATTTGGAACAACCTGTAGGAAACAAAGTAATTGCCTGAGGTGCGAAATAATTATAGGAGTGTGTTTAAAAAAAAAAACACCTTAGATATTTGGAATGCTATCAGCTGCAAACCAGGAGACACAGTATGACAGGAACAACAGGCCATAGTTTGGTTTCATTGCTACAGAGAATCCCCAAAACTGACAGAGAGAACATAAAGACTCACTGGTTACTTTGCTTGCTGTTCTTTACACTCAGAGGGTGCTTCATTGCAGCTCTGGCAATGACCAGCCTCTTGCAGTTTTGAGTTGTCTGGGCCAGCTACACAAACAAGGTTTATGCTTGTGCCTTGCAGTCTTAATGCCTTCAGTGAAGCTGTAACATTGTATTATGGCACTATCCCCTTTAATGTAAAGTAGTTCCTTTTGCCAGGGACATCCATTTATTTTTAGAAAATACAGACAGATTTACAGAAGACTGGACCATTATGCCTTAAATTTACTTATATCATTAGAGAAAGATGCAAGGTATTTTTTTTTTTAAACGAGGAAACCACAAAGAGAGTGGTAAGAGGCAAAAAGTGAGGCAAGAGTTCATTACAAAGCCATAATGCATTTATAGTGTTTTCAGTAAGACCGCATTTTCCAGGCTATTTTATGAAGGTCAGCAAGGAAGCAGAGGGGAGAAAAGTACCCAAATAGAGGAATCCAGAAGAGACAAAGCTACTAGCATGAGGAAGAGCAAAAATGAAATGGCTCTTAGGTGACTCCGCAGAAGTGGTTACAAAACTGGAGAAAGTTAACTCACCCAATTAATTTTGCTGCTGACAGAGTGAAAGGTCAATGGCTCTGTTGTACACAAGAGCTCTACAGTAGCAAAAGCACAGACCCTTCAAGTTCAGGTATGGGAAGACTGTTAAGGCATTTTAATTGGAAACTCTTATTATTAGATACTGAAGTTACAGTAGCATTCATAAGCAGTTAAAAGGAAAAATGTTTTCCTTGTGTGTGTGTATTTGCTTTTTTCTACAGTGTGTATTTCCTTCTACAGTGCCCTGTGATCTATTTCGTTTACTTGCCTGCAGTTATCAGTGTTAGGCTTCCTAACTGTCTTTCAGCTCCCATTAATCTGGCTGCGTTTTGTAATTATAATAAATGGGAACTCACAGACCTTGGTGTCATCCACCTCAGATGACATGATCCTATTAAATCTAATCCAAATTAACTGGAGGAGAACCCTTTGCCCTTGATACTTATAATATAGACAAGAGACAGACTTGGCACTGGCAATACTAATGTGGTTTAGTCTAGAGAGGAAATCTTCTGCTCTCCTTATGTAATTGATTTGGGACTCTGACGAGCCATTACAGCAATCTAAACACACTGTTAAAGAGCACGAGTTTGTTAGCCATGCACTCGCGGTGTTTCGAACACTGTATTTGATCCTTTTTCATTAAACTTCTCAAAACTTTCCTCAGAAGCTTGAATTTCAAGAGGTACAAACCGTATAGCAAAATCTTGCCAGCAGACATTAACATATGCGTTTCTTTGGTTATTGCTTCTAATCTTAAGGTGAATGAAGCAAAATGTAAGCTGTAATACCGTTGCACCCTTGAACACAAGCAATGAGTAATAATGCAGGCTCAGAAAGGATGAGTGGAACTGAGAGGTTTTTACCATTGAAAAATATTAGTATTACATAAAGGCTTGAATAGCAAATTGCAAAGACAACTAGAAAATAAAAAATTACAAGGAAAGCTTCTCCTGTGGGAGTTACTTTTATTCTAACACAGGATCTGATAGATTTGGGGGTCCACCTGAAATACTATAGCCAAAAGAAGTAAATAATTGATGGAAGTTACTGTCAAATGGCAATGTTTGGGTGGTGAAACCCTTGGAATACTACTTGTAACAACAGAAAGACCCCATGACATGGTGTTTACCCAAGGCTAATATCGCTATGTATTCTTGTAACATTTCATCTTACTACAAGATTTAGTCACTTCTGGTCTGCTATAAAATATATTGGGGGAATTATTTATTACATATAACAAAGATCTTTCCTTGTGAACCTGAAGAGAAGGAATCTTTACAATTGAGATTATGTCTACCATTCATAATTTGAAACACTTGAAAATTCAGGCTCTTGTTTTCCAGCAGTTGTTTCCCGTGTGAGAAAATTCAGAATATTCTAAGCAAAGAACAGATAATACATGAAATACAGTTCAGTGTCCATGTGGATTTCTTCAGTAATAAGATTCTTCATCAGACTAATCTATACAGGACAACTTCTTTTGTCATGTAAAGATTATCCACTGGCTCTTCAGGATCAAAACTTCTTTTACTAAGTGTTTATCAGCCTGATATAGATATCTATGTTAAAGTACAAAACCTAAAACTCTAGTTGGCTTTCATTGATCGTCCCAACAATGCGTGACAGCCAGACTCTATGGAAGCAATACAACTGCAGAAACCAGGGGGAAATAACAACCACCAAGAGCCCTAAAACCAGAGAGACTTTTCTGCTTTTTTGTTATGCCGTAGGATTGTACTGGAATGAATACTTTATAATCATTATAACTTAGATTTACTCAAGTCTTTATGCATTTTTCATTTCTTCTTGTCAGCGTTAAAACTACTTCTGATAAAATCAAATCAGATGGAAGGGAATTGAAATCCAGGACTGGCTCCAGGTTGTGATGTATAAATCTTTGCCATGTCTGCTTTTTCTGAGGGGGGAAGGGAAGAAGGAAAAGGCTTTTCTGTCACTAGGGAAAATCTTCAGAGAGCAGTCTGGTGGCCATGAGATATGAAATGTTACTAGAGAATTGCTTGATAAAGTTTAACTGTTCTTCCTCTCCATGTGGAAATTTTCAGTGCCTACTAGGGCCAGCAAATCAGTTGAGTATTTCTACAGTTTCGGTCACCTGAACATTTGACAACCTACCTCAAAGGCAGGGGGCTTTAAGCATGGAAAGGATTCAGTTGTTGCTATCTGAAAAGATGATTTCCTCACTCCATCACCTCAAGGCTGATGGGTGTTTCTGTCCCACGTGGTAGGCAGCCATACAGGAGAAGCTTTTTCTGCAGAGCACCTCGAGAGGGAGGGCTCTGCTATTACGTGCCAATCCTCTGCTCCCTCAGAGGCCTCAACCCCAGTATGCTTTCACGGCATCCCATTCCCTCCAAAATGAGCTCTACAGCTGAGAAACCTCTGCATGGACATAGATTTATCTGTAGCAGAATTGCCATAAAGAAAAAGCAATAGAAAATTCGGTGTGGACACCTTTCTGACGCTTCTGCCACCCTGCAAAGCTGCAAATATTTGAATAAGGGGTTAATGACCAAAGCCATATGGGCTGTTAATCTGGTTTCTTCTATTAATCCAGCTAGCACCTCATTCCAAACCCACAGAGGACATGCTGCTACTTGCCTTGAGCAAGAAGGCAGCAGAAGGTGGGAGCAAACATTGCATTAGGTAGGAAGGAAGGTTTGTTCGCATCACTGTCTAGTCCCACCTAGGACCCGCCTTATAAAATGTTTTAATTTTGCAAAAGAGTCTTGGCATATGGGAATTGAAAAAAAACCCCCAAACTATCAAAATGCAGCTTCTGAATGGTAGTGGAAGAAGCAGCTATGTTAAATCTATTTAGTTCAGCCCTGTATTTAGAATAATAAAGCAAATGGTCCCCTGCCCACCACCATGGGTCATGATCAAGTACAAATTAAAGATCTGAATGTCAAAGGTAACAGTTTTGCTGGTTTCATTCTGCAATCCACACTATGTAACTGCAGCAGGTGCAACTGCTGTTCCTAATAACAATTCTCTTCATTTAATCAGAAAAAAACCCAAAGCCTACGGAAAAGGCTTTCTGGCTCTGAAGATTATAAGAAAAAATACTCTCTTTCTGAGGTTTTTATGTAACCAGCACATGGGGTCTAACCGAGCCCCACAGCAGCCCTCGTGGTGCTGTGCTTGTATGGGTACTGGAATGGCGGTGATAACACACCAGTGTCCTGGCTGCTGCTGAGCAGTGCTCGCACAGCATCCAGGCTGTCTGTCCAACCTTCCTCCATCTCCCCCCACCACTAGGCTGGGGGTGGGCAAGATCTTAGGAGGGGGCATTAACCAGCACAGCTATCCCAAAGTGACTAATGGGATGTTCTATATTATCTGGCATCTGCTCAGATAGAAAAGCTAAGAAAAAAGAGGAGGAAGGGGGGATATTTGTTGTTTACAACGTTTGTCTTCAGAGCAACCACTACACGTACTGAATCCCTGCTTCCCGGGAAGTAGCCAAACATTGCCTGCTGATGGGAAGTAGAGAATAACATCTTTTGTTTTCCTTCACTTCTACACATGCGACTTTTGCTACTGCTGCATTAAACTGCCTTTATCTTGACCCACAATTTTTTTTCCATCTTCTTTTCTCCCCCCTGTTCTGCTGAAAGGAGCGATAGAGTGGCTGAGTGGGCACCTGGCATCCAGCCAAGGTCAACCCACCACAACCAGATTCTAATAAGCAGAGATCATGGACTCCTGCTTATTCAGGCAAATCATCTTCTTAAAGCTACAGAAATATCTGCACAAAGCAAGCAGGATTTAGCAGCCTGTAAAAAGCGCATAAAAAACCCACCAGGTTAAAATAACCAACCAAGAAAATGGGAGGTTTTAAGAGTGTACTGCATTTATTTGGCCCCAGAATTCCTAGCATTGTAACAAACTTCCAGAGTTTCACTCCTTAAAGTGCTTCAAACTCCATTTATATTATTATTATTACTTTTAAACATTAATGTACATTTCTGTATAAACATCAATCCACAGAGATTTAAATTTTTATAAAATTATTTATATTAGTGGATCAAATTTGCTCTCAAGATGACCAGCATTAAAGCAAATTTCCAAAATTAGGACCCTGGAGTTACTCAAGTCTATGTTGTTGTAGGTGAGAGCAGAATTTGGCCCAGTAGGGTATATACAATGATATTTTCTGCATATATTTCAAAAGGCACAACAGATTACCTTGGAAATCAATAACATTTAAAAGGGAGTTTATCAAAGCAAATACTTTTAATTTGCTTTGGCACAGTCCACATCCAGAGGATGCATTTGCTCACCAGCTGTTCTGAATAACCAGTATGATTATAGTGACACAGTGATCAGCAAAAGGGGAACCCACGTTGCACGAATTCACACAGTACTTCAGCAGACCCAGCCCGATGTGTGTACAACTACTGGAACAGCAAAATTACTTTGCTGGGCACCCATGCAAACTCACTACACCATGAACTTCTGAAATTCTCCTGGTGGACACATGTTTGTCATTGATGTTAATATTCCGAAGACAGCCAAAAAATGGGTCTTGAACTGGAAGCCACAGCGCATCCAAATTTGCTACAAAAAACAAGGTAAAGATCAAGTTAATAAAAGGAGAATGATTTTAAAAAATATTAATTATTGCAAGGCTTTTGAAAGAGGAGGAATGATATAGGACTACATGCATGAAATGGACCTTTGTTTTGGGAAGGAAAAAAAGCCAGCAGGTACATGAAAAAATAAGAAGCAGTAATATTACCTGGAATTTTGCCAAAGTAGAGTGGCTGATGTAAACGTCTAGGAGGAGAGGGTGGAAGTCCACTGGTATAGTTACTCTGTGTGCCCACCTCTAGCTGCACCATGTTCTCCTTCCGAGAGACTGCAAAGCAGCAGGTAAATGAGTACTCTTTCTCACCTGATTAAAGAATCAGCTAGATATGGCACTATTTTTAGATAGTATCTGCCTTGAAATTTAACTCTTAGGAAAAACAGATTTGATTTTATTTTGAAGTCGGATCAACATATCTAAGTACTCTGGGACCAAATACAGCCCAGAAAAACTGTCTTATGTAAAGCCTTGGATTAACACAAGACACTTCTATTGTTCTAAAAAGTGTTCTGAGAATAAACAGAAGTGAAATGATTAATGAAAATCCAGAGCTGCAGTGCTCTGCGCCCACCATTCTTTCAAAGTTTCAGAAGAACTGGTATGTACAACGTACCTGCAATAGTATGCCACTGTCCATCAGACAGAGGTTGCTCAAGTGTGACTGATGTCTGGAATTCTCCAGCACCACTATTTCCAGCAGCAATGACCTATAAAAGGTTATCTTTTAAGTTACCATGGCCAAGCAAAGAACAACAGAAAAATACAGAACTTTAAGTAATTTACTGAACTTGTAATGGCTGGGGTTCAAATAGTTTTAAGAGTCACAGTCATTGTATATGTATATCAGAAATTATCCTCTCCAAGAGGAAAGTAAATTTCCCTAATAGAATCCAAGCAGAGGATATCTGATGAATTTTACAAGCAAAAAACATACCTTTGTCTCCCCCTCTCAATCTTAAAAAAATACGTTAATTCTTTCAACATAATCTCTCAGACAAGGTCTTTCCTACTACACCTTCCTTTCCCAAAGCAGTCATCTACATGCTTGGCATCTCCTGAGAGAATCTCTGCAATACACAAATCTCTGGCCTTTCACACTTTTGGACTACTCATAATTCACTCATGAAGCTTGCAGCCTGACTATTTATGATGACATTTTGAACAAGCATCTACTTATGCTTTCTTACATCTTGCTTCTCATTCTTTGTAAGTGAATTATTTTTCTTCAACATCTTCCTCTCAAACCCTTGTTTGGTGTGATGGTTAAGACAAACTTGGTAATGGTTAGGCAACTGATATACTGAGCCCGCTTCCCATCAGCCTGATTGACAGTGTGCCATTGACCTTCTATTGCTTCCTGTTTCATCCTGCCCACACGGACAGACAGTGTTAACTTCAGTTACTGCTGAAAAAAGTGGTCAATCTTGCCCTTAAGGAGTCCCCAGCTGTCGCTGCCCCTGCTTCCATGTGCTAATGGGAATCAGTGATCTGGGGGGAATTAACTGATGACAACAAGATAAATAATAACACCAAGTTCCCTAATCTGGGAAGAGAAGGGCAAAGCTGAGCTTTCTGAACCTAGACAGACTCATGTGAGTTCAAACCTTTTTGTGAGATAGCAGGTTCTGTGGAGCGCTGACATTTTTCTACTTGTCTCTTCAGCAGCAACCACAATAGTTTTGTAGTCCAAGACACTAATTCTGAAGCTGTTACATTATCAAAAAGCAACAGTGATAATAATCGTCACTATGACACACCTATCAACTACAGAAGGTGCTAACACAAGACAAGACTGTTGAAGTTGTATAACAGACATGGTTATGGAGCAGCATCAGTACAGCCATGTGATGACTGACATAGGAGTGGGAATAAGCCACAGAGTTCTGTAGTCTCCAGTGGGCTTTTGCAAAGGCTCAGAAGCCTGAGAAAATTGAGACTGCGCCCTATTACTGACCACTGTGAAGAAAGCACGTGCAAACTCGTGTGCAAACAATGGAAGCTGCTAATGTAGGCACAGAGACAGGTTAAAGGCTCAATTTTCCACGTGACCATTTTAAACAACTCTGAGGAAGTTGTTTAACATTATACCTACAGGCAAATGTTGTAACATATGTAAGTCCAGAGTTTAAAATCAGAAATCCCCCTGCTGTGTGAGGTCAGTACAGCTGAAATGGAAACACAGACTGTACTTACCCTTTCTCCTTCCATGTAAATAGTCAAGTAGCTGTCTTGCTTGCTTCCAGCATGGAGGAGCACACCTGTTGGACTCCTTGGCTGAACGGTAAATACAATCCTAAAATCCAGGCCCGTCCGTAAATTACCTGTGGAGAATTAAACAGTGGGTAGAGGAATAACCATAGAAGAAGGTAACTGGAAAACCATATAACAACAACAAAAAAATTCTTTATACATGCACATATTTCATAATTCCATATACCATAATCTCTACACAGCTTACCAACGGTGATATAGCCCCCTTCATTAAAGAAGTAAATCCCTGTATCCATGGGAACATCCAGACATGGAAGTACACCATATTTTTGCTGAAGTGCATTCATGACTTTCCCATTCATCTTCAAATTCCTCAGGCAACCCTTGAAACTGCTCATTGGTATATTCTGAAAGCACATTTCAAAACATGAATGCTAAAGCATGACGGCAATTTTTTTAGCAAGAATACCCATCAGTTCTTTTTTACTGTTGGACTGCAGAAAGCCAACTGGCACTAAAGGCACCTAAACCCCGTATCTGATGCAGTAAAAAGGTATTCCAAAATTTTAAAAAAAGAATTTAAAACATGAAAGTAACAGTTGATTTTGAGTTAACATGACTCCTGCTTGCAGAACAGATACTTCCCAATGACGTGTCAAAACGACAACACAACAGGAGTTGTGAAACCTCAGGTACGCCCTTCCCTTCCTAAAAGGCTGTTTATTTAAATTTGGTTTTATAAAATGCCCTGCATCATTAAGTGTCCAATTTTTAAAGTAATATGAACCACACACATTTCAGATTGAAATCCACTTCTACATTCATAATTCCTTAATGAGAAGGATTCCTTTGCTTCTTTACAGATTATCACTTAGTCCACTGAGGTGAATATTCTGTGGGAAAAGGGTATTAGTGGAGTTACAAATGTGACTTGGGTCTTTTCTATTTTTTAAAGAACAGAAATGAAAACAGTACATGGTTGTCATCAGTGTCTCAGCAACACACGCTGAAACTATGGATCCCTTATATGATATGATCCGTTTGAACAAGCGAGGAAAAGACCTGAACAACTGCAAACATCAGTCATAGATGGTGCTCACTGGGTGCTTGGAAATATCCCCCAAACCTTTTCAGCATGGAGATCCTGCATATTAACACTTTCACATGTAATTAGTGCAGCATGGGGAGTGTGTGTGTGTATGTGTCAGTTATTTACCTGTCTTTTCAGTGATGGCAGCCCTCCCACGTAGATTGGTGGCTTAATGTTGATGGCAGAATTTGTTGCTAATCTTCCATGCTGGGCCCTTAGCCCATCAACAACAAGGCGGACATCCTTCCCATCTATGCTGAAGACCACCTTTGCAGGGTACAAACATAACAGAATGAAAAACCCCAAGACCAATGAAAGCCACTGGAGATTTTTTTACTTTAACTTAAACACCATATTGCTGAAATATTTAAACTGAAAATAACATGCTGGGACCATCAGTCTCTATAAGCTCCGTCATAACAGAGACCTGACAACCACATGAAATTTCAGGCATTGGCATTAACTTCAGATGACCAAAATCAGATTTCTAATGCCTTAAAAATTCAATAGGCTGTGCCTGCTGAATGTTAGTTGTGGTTTCATCATGGTCCCATGCCATATTACTTACAGTGTGCCATTGCCCATCATTGTATTTAATACTGGTTTTGATTTTGATTCGTTTTCCTCCAGAGCCAAGTGAAAAGACAAAACGTCCTTTAGAAATGTGGAGAGCCATGTAAGAGTGCTCAGATCTTGCCTCCGTGTAAACTATTAAACCTCTTGATGATCGAGTCCGTACATCTACAGAAAAAAGTAACCTGTAGTGGAAAATAAGCACATTCAAATATAGGTCTATTTTGTTACTTCTTGTATTCTTTCTGTACTCCAGAAAAATGCCAGTGAAACTTGATTTGTGAAATGCAGAATAGCTTTTGGGTGGAATCACAGGGTTCTACAATGCCTGCATTTCTGAATGTGAATGAAAGTTGACGTATTCAGGCTTAGGACTTGACATCAATATGCACTGTAATTTTCCACCATATCCAAGTCAATCTACTCAGTTTGGGTAAATGCTAGCAGAAAAAAAAAAAAATGCCTGAACCTTTAGAACCACTGTTCTGTTATGCCCCGTGTGAGGTTCAGGTTGCTGTTTGGAAAAAACAACAAAGAATTGTGCTGAAGAAGGGAGACTGCCAATGAAGCCATAAGAGAGGAGCAGGACAGGGCATAGGCCGGGTAGTTTCTCCTTTCCGAGTCCCTTGATCCCTACTGTGCATATGTGATAACAATGCCTTGCGCACACGCTGCGTCTCAATGGGAACAAAACCAAAAGGTAAAACTATCTAGCAGCTAAGGGGGGACACACAGCCAGTGTTGTAATACCTTTTTGTTGTATCTAAACTGATAAAAAAAGCTTGCTTATCCAACTTCTCTCTACAAAAAGCCTACATGACTGCAAGGGTATAAAATCTCACAACTCGGAGAGCGCTCTATAGAGCTCCCTCTCAGCCGGCCTGAAATTCCCTGTCACTGTCACACTGCGCTTTCCCGCTGAGCAGGTCATTGTGTCTATTTACTTTCTTTTGCTTGTAGCATACTATAATGTTTTGATCAACTCTGTAGCTATTTCTTTGCTTTTCTGTGTATTGTTATCAAGTGTGATCAATGTATGATCACTGCCTCCATTATATTAATAGGGATAGCAGTTTGCTTATGGGCATTGATTTATGGTGCTTACTTTAATGATCATATTAATCACACTGTGAGTCCTAGTGATTGCTTGTACCACCCAGGCCCATAACTGATGAAGTGGATTCCCTGCTCTGAGTAGGAGGTGGGAAGTCTGTTGGGTCACAACACCCTATAAGCAAGAAGAAAATCCTAACTCTTAGTACCCAAAGATTCCAGCAGTTTTGACAATTCAAGTATTTGGAGAACAGAGAACATTTGTATTACCTGTCTGTAGATGATGGTGGAGAAAACATATAGGATATGAAACTGTTGGGGATGTTTCCAAGGAGATACGCTTCACTGCTGACATTTAACTGGGTTGGTAAGTTGTGATTTTGCTGGTTTTGCACATTAGTGGTTTTCAAATAATCAAGGTATTTTTCATTCTGTACCTGTAAGACAGAATCAAAACATTTACTATGCATGCACATGAAAAACATCTACACATTTAAGAGTCCCCACCTGAGGCAGTCAACAGACTTCTCTAAATGGCAGAGAAGCTGTTGTCATTCTGGACAGGTATGGGTTTAGCGTGGAACTTCAACACAGGAAGAATTTGCTTCAGATGTGAGATGGAAGGAAAACAATAATGTCTGAGTCTCAGTTTTATAAACCATGGCTGAGCAGACAATATGAAGATGACAGTAAAAGTAAGCATACCTTCAGCATCTTAAACCTGAGAGGATTTTTAAATTCCTTCAGCAGCATTGGTTCCAGGTTCTTGTATTTGCGGCAAACCCCAAGGGATACACCAGTCTTTGCAGTATAAGTAACGAGATTTTGAACCTCAGGGAGTTGCCCTGACCTAGAGTGATGAAAGCAGTAAGTGCTGTGACACAGCATTCCTTTTCTTTGGCCTAATCAACAACATATTGTAAAACTATGTTCTGTACAAAATGGATTTCACAGTGACCTGATGTTAAAGTATCAATTTTTATTTTTTGATGAAAAATATATGTTCAATACTGTAAAAAGTTCATATTTGTCCTGGGTCTGCCTATTTCTTTTTGGCTATGGAAAAACTCTGATGTTTTATTTGCATTTCTTCTAAACAAAGTATCTTTTGCTAAAAGCTATCTATTAAAAATAAACAAATATTCCATTGAAAAAAGGGCAAAAAATGTCATCAGCCTTGCCTGAGTAAGATTTCTGGATTAGTCTACAAAACTTTGATGGTTAATTATGCATAACTGCTAGCAGATCAAGAAAAAATGGCAACAACAGGTCCTGCTAACTCAATGATTCACCCTCTCCTTAAATAAGATGTTTTAATGAGATTTGTCACAGGGCAAAGCCCATCACAACTGAATATGTAGCTTTAGTATTATAACCACATTATCAGAAAGGCTGTCAAAACCAACATCCTGTGTGTATAAAGAATAATATTAAGTAATACTATCATTTCCTAAGTTGTATGCAGCACTGCTAATCAGTAAATTACAGAACACTTTACAAGTAGAAAAAGCAATGAAGCTCCTTGCCCCTGTTTTTCTATGAGAAGAGTGGTAGCAGAACCTGAACTTCTTCAGTTCTGTTGCAGTTCTCCACTCACTCAATCAGACTAGCCACAATATTAATTCTCCATCTATTTTTGTACTAAAAGCAATGTTCCATTTTTTTTTTTCTGATGGGAAAGTTAATATACTGGTTACTTAATTGTCTTGCAGTAGTTTAAATGAAGATATAATTTGAGCAACCTGATGTAGTGGAAGATGTCCCTGACCATGGCAGGGGGGTTGGACTAGATGATCTTTAAAGGTCCCTTCCAACCCAAATCATTCCGTGAGTCTATGATAAACAAATCAAAAGACACTACTTTTTGTAAACTCTACACATGTATAAATATTTGTCTAAACTTAGCTAAAACAAAGCCCCACTAGGATATCACTTGTGATTTGAGGAATGCTTTCCTTTAAAGAACATATTTATGCATAATTTTTCTTGTAAATTTTGCCTGTAAGATGTCTCTAATAACCAGATAAGCATGAAAAAAACAGAGAACTTAAATCAGGCACATGTTTTCTATACATATGCTCTCATTTGTTTGACCGTTTTGGTTCTATCAGTAAGCTTTCCTCATTTCATTGCCTGACTCCCTGTGCAGCTGTGAAGATATAACCTGGCAGATCTTTTTGGGACACTTCCATTTCACTATGTTGAGTTCACTCTTTGATTAAAAGACTACTAAACAGGTATGATTCAGACTAAAATCCCATTACATCTGAACAGCAGATTTAATTACAACTTGATACCCTGTATAGCCTACCTCAATGAAAGAAAATTTGGGGACACCAAAGTTAAATGTTCATGAAAGCTTTGTGCATGTAGAAGAAAAGCAATTTAGCAAAAAGTTATTTTAATACGATTAAAGAAAGAAAACAGGACAAAATGCATGAAACAAAAATTTTTGTAGGCCAAATACCTTTTTATAAAGATGTTTGAAATGCAGCCTTCAAAATTATCTCCACCAAATTTTATAGGTTCAATTAATGCCTGTGCTCTGAGAGGGTCAACTGATGCTGTTACTGACTCATCATCAACCAGCAGACGTACTCTGAAACAACATGAATAAAAATAAGCATGAGATCTAAAGAAATAGTTATGAACTTAAATGAAATATACACAAAAAGAAAGAAGCATTTGACAGATGTGTTTTCTTGTTACATTGTAATTGTGCTACAGCTTCATTCGCTTATTTCTGGGATTTTTTTAGTATGTACTCTTTTGACTGCCAGGAAACTGCTCTGCTTTTCAGCAGTAGATACTGAGCAAGAGTTGAAACTAGTACTTCAGTCCTACAGTGAAATCCTGATCCAAGTGAAATTCATGAAAAAACTCTCATTGACAAATACGGGACAGGAATTCATTCTTTGTGTCAAAATGGTGCACTTGACATGTAGCAACAACTAGTACAGATAATACTGTTATATATAACCCAAAGTTATAGCCAATCATTCAAAGCTTTCCACTTTAACTAACATTTATGTTATTTTATGTGTTCCAAAGAAATCAATGTGATTTCGGAATTTTTCAGTATATTGTCTCTTCCAATATCTGCATAACTGATTATTGAAAAAGGAGACACAATATGTGTAAAAACTATGGAAAGGGGAAGAGCTCCAAAGCTCCACCTTTGAGCAGCAGTCAAAACTCACACAATCTATAAAAGACATGCATAGTGTCTATAAAAACCTATAAAATTCATGCAGATGTACAGCTGAAACATCACAGGGACCGACATACACATTCACAGACAAAAAAAATCTCCATTTGATTCATTATTTCAGTATCCTTTGCTAACAGAGGCCATTTTTAGCTGTTTACCAAAAGAACAAGTCACAAAAAATTTTAATCTTCTTTTTCCAACCACAACATAAAACAATCAGATAAAGAACTGGACTCACGTGTTGTCTGTTTTTATTACTGTCACATAATGCATTGACCCATCTTCATATTTCTTTTTCAGTTCGATTTCCTTCTCTACCATCTTTGCAATTACAGAGCCAGGTCTCAGAAAGATTGTAAGAATATTAGGCTATAAAAGAATCCCACAAAACGATCAGGTAATTGCAAATGCCTTTAGTTCACCTTGATACTGCCATTAATACAGTTCTTAGCAGTCTCTTCTGGCAAAGAAATTTTCTTACGCTAAAACTGCACTTCTCAGTCATTTAGTACCAGATATTACAGCAAATTCTGAAGGATTAGCATGGTTTCTGTTTTAAAATACCTCTGCACTCTGAATACTAAACGTTTTTTAAAATACTTAAGTTATTTTTACAAAAAAGCAGAGGATTCAGTTCTCCACTTCTCAAATGCCTGGTGTATGCTCACTTCTTAACTCCTCCAGCCAGCAAGAATGGGATTCTGCTTGAACTTCCCTGCTTTCTGAGGGAACATAACGAAAATCAACCAGTTTCCTCTGCATATTTCATTATGGGTGGTAACATTTCTGTGTGGGCAGAATGCCAGTATTTGCTGGAAACATTTCTGGCCAGCTGTATTAGGCAACAGTTATCTTACTGGGATGGTGGTGTTAAGTGTGCATGTGCTACTCTGCAGAAGGCTCAAGTTCAAAGTTCAGATACTTGTCAAACTGCTTCTTGGTTGAGTGAAGAAATTGCCAGGATGCGTTTCTCTGGCCTATGATGTGCAAGACACCATTCTCAAAAGATGATTCTAATAGCTATTTCTTGCCTTAAAGTACAGGAATCTACCTGAGACTTAGGACACAAACTGATGCCAAACTGAGAGTCACAAACAGACATGACTGATTCAGAAATCAAACCGATCACATATTCTAAGTGGAATGTGTTTCATACCCATAGATTGTAACTTAAGAGTGTTCCAGTCAATGCCATGGTCTGAAAGCCAAAGCCAACTTGGAAATCCTTGGGAAATGGGAAACCTGCCGCACTCAGACTCAGTGTTCCCTTCTTGGAGAAAGCTGCAGATCTGACGAGCTGAAAGAGAGATAATAATGCTTTCAATGATTTTCCTTTTAATCAGAAGAAATGGCAACATGGGGCAACTGTCCTATTCAACATAATTGTGACTGTCTCCAGCCAAAACCAAGCACAAGGCAAACTGCAAGTACAATTATTTCAGTACAGAACAGATTGACTGAATTGGTTTCACCAGCATTAATTATGATCTGAGAAACTGTGAAAGGAGGTGAGGCTTGCCGAGTACAATCAGCTCTTCGTCTCTAGCTACTCTTCACATTGGCATGATGGCTTTGAAACTTTTCACATTTGGGGACATTAAAGTTAGCAGCTGGAGGAATGGTTCACAAGTACAGAGCTGTGCAGATGAGCTACATAACTGAAACAGTGTAAGTCACAGGACAGAACACATCTGGGCCTTTTTGAACAAAACACATTTTAATACATGAGAAGTTACACAGATAGAGAGAATGAAGGTTAGATCCTTTGTGGAGGAAAATGGCCTGCAAAGAAATTGATCTGTGAAAGGTTTAGATGCCACAAAGGGAAAGCAAGTGAGCACAAGCATTCAGTGCAATGCCACAGGAAAAAGGGCAAATGGAGTCATGCACCATGTAAGCAGCAGTAAGTAGAAGCAGGATAATTTTAATCTCTGCATGCAGCATTGGTTAAGCCAACACTGAAATGTCACATTGTCCAATTTAAAAAAGAATGTGGCAAAACTCAAGGATGCACAGCAAATAATTATAAAACAATCAGATGAGTGGAGCAATAGCCTTACAATGAGAGACTTCAGTGGAAGTAGTGTTTTTTAGCTCTTTCAAGAAAAAAGGTTGAGAGGTCGTTTAATTAGGAAGCATAAGCACCTTGGAGAGAGGAAAGATCCCAAATAGTATTAAGTAACTTAATATTCTGGCCCACTTAATAACAGCAACTGGAAGCCAACAAGTTTACATGGTAAAAATGAATTCTTAATTGTACACAGTATTGATTAAGAGGGTGGACTATGTGCTGGAGCAAACTATCACAATAGGGGTGGAGTCTCCTTTCTTCCATATATTTATATCAAGCCCAGGTTCTTTTATTACCATCACATGTTAACCAAATATAATTTTTGACTTAAGTAAAACATAATGGTCCAGGATTTATAGACAGACCAGACTCCGTGAAATCCAGCGGAAGTTTTTAAGGGGTTTTGTTAGTTACCTTCCAGTCATCTGAACATTTCTTGCTGACACCAACAGTTTCGTCAAAAATAACAGATGCAGTGTTAGGGTTTTTCACATTCTTCATGCAGCCCCGGAATGGAGGTGTGGATATATTAAAGCTGGTTTCAGAGAGTAGAAGGAAAAAGAGTTTAGTAGCCTGGTATTTCAAAGCACATACCATTACAATAGCCTGTAAACACTGACAGCATAAGAAACAGAAAAAAAAGAACAAAAGCAATCTGTCTTGCACACACATACTTCAGGCTGACCAAACCCAATCTTCAGGATACACTCCAACAAAGGTCCCACCATTAGCCAAAAATCACAAATTATGATCATGCATTTTATGCTGGTTATTTTCATATGACATAAGACACCCAGAACAGCGTGTGAAAGAAAGTGCCTAAGGAAAGAGTTTAGATGGAGTTTCCATACAAACACTGTGTATAAAAAGTCTTTTTATAGTTACTTACCGTTCCCGTAGAGCAGGTGGAATTCCGCCTAAGTAGTACTTAGTGAAAAGGAAGACATTTATGTTGGCTTTAATATCAGGACTAACGTGAACAGTATTCTTACTTCGGGCAAGCACCAAATGAATCTGAAACAAGTGAATAATGAGAATAATGAGCAAACCCCAGAATTTAGCAGATTAAAAGTACTCCCACAGAATAGGACACAATGGAGGGTTTCTTTCCTCTCCTTTTGTTTACTAATGACTTAAATCCAGAACAACTGCAGCAGTTTAAAGGTACTTTGCAAAATTTGGGCATTTAGCCAGAGCAAATGCCTAAGGAAAATGCTCTACTATCCAAATACAAGGTGAGGCTTTATTTTCCTCAGGAAGATTGCCCTAAAAATACACCTCACCTAGGATTCAAATATCGCCTTCTATTTGCAATTGAAGATTCAGGAGCTGCTGCCTGATACAAAGACTAGGTCAATCAGCTGGCTGGAGGTAACTTGACCCAGTATGGCATAAAGATTCCTTCCAGCAGACCCTGCGACCTACACTATTTAGTTGGAGATGCAGTAAGGGGAAAAGGGAGAATCAACATGGCAGTCAAAGGTTTTAAAAAAATCTATGATTTCACTCTGGTAGTGATTCAAAACAGGCAGACTGAAGCTAATTAGACAAGCAACAACAGAAAATTATGTCTATAAAGATCAGCCAGGCCTGAAGAAATAAACCCTTAGCTAGTGAAAAAACGTACCTAAATATCAAACTAATGTTAACAATTGCAAGATACACAGCTCTCTTTAAATAAAGCATTGCTTTGTCAAAGTGTTTTTTCTTTGGTGGTTTCTCTTTTAAATCTCAACTTATTCACAGGAAAGCATGACAGTAGAAAGACTAATTTTCATGTGTCCAAACTAATCTCCAGCAGCTTGATGTCCTCAACACAAAAGGAAAACTTTACAACTAAACTTTACAGCAGAATGTTTAGTTTCAGCTAACATGTATTTTTACAAATAATGATCACTTGATTGTTTAAAATTACATACCTGTTTATATGTTCCATCATTTACAGTTGTATTGGTTTCTATTTCTTTTGGAGGCTCAGAGCCAACTTTGTATCTAAAAACGGTATGACCATCTTTAATGAGCACGCTGATGAACTGATCCTGCAAGAAAAAAAGACCAAACACCAACCCAATTAAACTGCCTACATTTCATATATATTTCACTGTCATGTGACTAATTGCAATGAAGCTATCTAGTTGCTTCAGTAAAGCTTTTGAAGGGGAAAGATAACACAAAGCAGACTAAACCTTATAATATAATCAACCATAATTATTTCAAAATGTTACAAACAGATCTAGTAGCAGCTCCAGATGTATTTTCCAAATCGCTAGAGGACTTTTTGTCATTTCAAGACGTCTACTGACTTTTTATAGCATTGAGAAAACATCCCAAACATGTCACAGTGATTGCAAACATGCCTATAACATTATTAGATAAGTAGCATCACTGCTGTTTGGAGCACCTTCGCAGGTGTAAGGCACCATGTAATTTTCTGATTCTTCCTTACTCTGTTACCACCCGTATCTAGATTTGGGAAGGGCGCACTTCCACTTTCGGAGGACTGCAATATTTCAAAATTGGTTCGATGCAAATTACATCCTCCTTGCCCACCCTCAGTTCTGAATTCTCTGCATGGCTTAATGGAGGAACTACTTGGAATGATTTTTTTCTCAGCCTTAACAAAGTGAATATTCAGTAGCCATTATAGAATCACAGAATATCTCAAGTTGGAAGGGACCCATAAGGACCATAGAATCCAACTCCCAGGTCCTTGCAGGACTACCTAAAACTAATATGTATAACATTAAACATGCAGCAGAATCTACTAAACTGCCACACACATGAAAATAACACTTTTACACTTCCTCACAGTTATTAGTAAATCTAACATGTTCTCAAGTAGGCAAAGTTTTAAAAAATGTTCTTGGACGACAAAACAGACAGAAGCTTTCCATGAATTACCCCATTTGCTGCAAAAAACACGATGCCTTCATCTGCAGTAGTCTCAATTGTCTGCTCATAGCGTACCCGGCTGAGGGTATTTGGTTCTTTCAGTGTGACACTGGCATAACCAGTGCCTTCAAAATAGCTTTGGTCAGTCTCTTCTTTATACCTGTAATAATTGAATGTCACAGATGTGAATATATGAGACCAAAACTATTACTTCATGGACTTACTGTCATTATAATTTTAAAAAAGTTTAAGTTAAAGCATTTGGTACAGGGCCACTAATGAGGCCAAATTCTGATCTAACCCGAGTACAGAAAAAAGCCTTCCACTGGCTTTTATCAGATTTGCATACGGTCTTTAGAGAGGAAATCATTAGTGACTGACTTTTTTGTATTCAGTGTAATATTTACTTTATAAAGGAGTTGAATACATTAGTCCATGAATTGTGCCAGGGTATTATAACATTTAAATTGTTGGCCAGTGGACTCAGATTGCTACAGATGCGACTCAGGCCAACACTGAGGATTTTCTCTAAGAAATGTGGTAATGACCAAGAGGAAGAAAAAACCCACCAGTTTAGCCACAGTTGTTATTCTTCTGGATGGGAAAAGACAAGAATTCATAATGATAGAATTACAGAACTGTGAAACACTTCTGTGTTTATATCATACCTTCTGCAGGGTTGCACTTCAGTGGTATTGAGATTAAATGTCCTCTTGAAGTTGTAAAGGCTGATAATATGCTCATTTAGGTTGTCTAATTCAATGCAGCCTTCATAATGAGGATAGTCTAGCTTACGTGGAGGCTGCAAAACAGTCATCAAAAACACTCCATCAACATCAGCCAGCAAAATTTTACGTTGACATATAACTGCTAAAACTTACTGCAAATCATAATGACACAGAACATGACATTCTAAATATCACAAAACTATTATATCTTTGTAAATAATGTCCAAACCATCTGATACCACCCCAGGGGTACCACATCATGATTTAAATTGGAGACATATCAATGGACTGGGAATAGTACTTAGCTGGGCTGGACAGGTTTCACGCTGTCCTCAGCAGATGAAATACCATCATACTCCCTGCTTTGAGTTTTAGCACTCTACAAGCTATGCAGCTTCTGTAGGAAGCAGCAACTCCTTGCATACTGTCTACTCCTACTGACATGGATAAACTTTTACACAGCCTTTGAAAGACTGCTAGTTCCAATATTTACTTGTAAGAACAACAGAATGATTAACACGGAAATCTCTTTAAAAGACTAAACAACTCTTTGTACCCTAAAATCTGGTGGGTATCCTCCAACATAAAAGACAACAGTGCTGGGATCAAGGTTTAAGAGAGTGTCACTGCCTCCACTGCTTGCAGTCAAAGGGCTTTCATACTCTGGAGAAGTTGATGTTGCTGCTTTGATGTACTTCAGCTTTACATACTGGTAAATCCTAAAACCAAAACAGACAGGCAAAATGTCATATCACACTAATAAAAGATGTTCCTAGCAGGTTTTGGAAAAGATCATTGTGCACTGTGGATCATATACCTTTCAAACTTAACTTGATCCATAACAGCTTCCTCAGTTTCGCTTTGAGTCACTAATGACTGCACATCTATTTCTACATCGCCATCCCCCAGGTTATAGACACAAGTAAGGTGACCATCTTTCATAGCCATACCAATATAGTCCTTGGAAGCCTAAGAATAGCAAAGCAAATAATCATTAATAAATGATTAATGTTAATGAAGGTATAATACAGCAGCACTTCCTCAGAGATACCATCATACTGTGCATGAGTCATAAAAAAATCTATCCACCTAATGATGAGAATTGTTATTATCAGTTCTGGGAAGAAAAATCACAATCTTCTGTGTTGCACTGATTCAGTGAATATAGCTATGAATGAATTGTAAACTGGTGTGGCTATTTATTTTTATAACAACAGTAGCTACACTCATTTTCACATTTGTAACATCTCCCAGCTAAAGCCATGAAAACATGACACCTTTACTAAAAATTAGACTCAACATCTGTGAAATAAAAAACGTTTGGCACAGCACTCAGTCAAGGACAACAGTTTCTGCTGAGGTGACTGGAAGCAGTCATTTTCCCAAACAATTCACATTTTATTTCTCCAGCATACCATATTGCACAAGTAACAATTAAAATGCTGTCAACCGATATCCTGGGCAGATATTCAGGAGATAAAAAGGTGAAATCCAGTGTAGAACAACTATCCTTAAACAGCTTTCTACATATCCACAAGACTCACTACAGATACTGTGCTGCTGTCAAATAAGACTTAAAAATACATAGTTTGACCACACTCAGGAAATTTTTAGAATGACTGTGCTTGAACAAGCCTTAATGCACAAGCAGGTCTGCATTATTCTGCATATTCAGAAGAGAAAGAAATTAAGAGCTGAGGGACTGAATTTTAAAACTGAAATGATCGGGGTTTTTTTAATCAACAGAGAAACTCAGTGACTTATATTGTGGAAAGAGCGAAAGCTCTGAGTTTGTGTTGGCTGCTGCAGAAACTGTCAGTTCTGACAAGAGTGTGTGATGGTATCTATGCCAGAGAAGTAACTTCCAAAGGACCAAACAGCAAAGTATCAAAGGGCAAAGCAGTCAGTCACCCAACAAGTTACTTTGCTGGTGGAGAAATGAACAAAACACCAGTAGCTATAAACTTCAGTCAAAATAAGCCATCTCCCATCTGTTTCTCAAAGCATATTGTCTGTTCTAAAAGTCAGATTAAATATCAAAATATACCTACATCTTTGTTACCCAGGTACAGTACAAACTTATTTGATGCCCTCTGGGGGGTGTCTGATCTTCTCTGAGGTCTTTGAAGAAAGAAAGAAAGTGACGTATAGCCTTTCAGATCTTCAAGGTTGCTTGGAGGTCGAACCTCTACACCAGAGCTGCCATTGAACCTCATAGGAATAGCAACCTGTTAAGAAAAACAAAATTCAGTACATTATAACTATCTATTGCTTCTACTCCTATTTATTTCACTGTTGTCTTTAATTGCAAAGTATCCTATTACATATCCTAGTCATGTTATAGCCATCAGTCACTACAGGCTCTGATGCTACCAAACAATATAATTAGGAAACAGACTGGAAAATACCGTATTCTGTATTATCAATACTCATCACTTAACACAGCACTTTTTCAGTCCAGACACCCATTAATCAATCCTGGCCATGCCTCTGTCAAGTAATTGTTACCCTCAATACATGGACAGGGAAGGATGTGCCCTGAAGCTCTGAAGAGCAAACCCATGCATTATTTAGATGTCTACATACACATCCTGATGCTTCACTTAGCTGGACTTGACTATCTGTTGGAAATTATAATGTATCTCTGATATTAACAAAGACACATCCTATTACAACTATTTACATCACGGTCACAGATTCCTCTTATCCATTTTAACTGCAGGTTATTTGCGATGACCTTAGGGATGCTTCTCAGGGACCACGCTACCCCTTCACCAACTACAGCAGCTGCTTAAATGGAGAAAGCACAGTCTAATAAGGAGGTGCTAGTAGCCTACTCCTAACACCTTGGGGCAGCTGTGAGACATAAGAGCACAGGGCTACACAACTTCCTTCACAGTGTCAGCGTCCAACTGGCCATGCCTGGGTGAACAGCCCCACTGCTATGCTGCAGAGCTGACTCTGCCACTGCTGCCAAAGCCACCACAACGTACCTTGGAAGGCAAAAGGCTATTGTACAGGTAAGTATTGCAGAGATGCCCTGGGAAAAAGCCCTGTGGAAGGAGGATGGAGCAGGATGCTACTTCATCCACTTATTTTTATGTACAAATTATTATGCTTTCCATCATCACAGTTACTTGAAGTGCTGGGTGGTGCTGTTGAATTAAATGTATGTCTGGTCTTTCACATATATTTTGACAAAATTATTTAGAAAGAGAAAGAGGAACAAAAGCACTGCTGTGTGTCCAAGCATGACTGCAGTGTTCAGTACAGACCTTATTTGCAGCATCCCTTGCCTGCTGAATCAGCTCTCTTATGCGATTTACATTCTCAGAGATGTTGCTTAGTGGCATCAACTGTTGGTTGATACTTTCGATCTTGCTGAACAGATCTGGAAGTTTGTTTGTCAATTTTTTTACTGCAATGAAAGAAAAAAGATGGTTGATAGAAAGGAGGAGGAAAAGATATCACTACACGATTATCAGAAAAGCAGTAAGCAGGGTGATGATGGAACTGTTTTCATTAGTGCTACAATATTAGGAAGCCTTCACTGAAACTAGCAGTTTATACAGAGGTTGTTGTACTCCTGGAATTTCTGGCCAAAGGTATTTGCAGAAGCAGACAGAGTCAGCACTTCCAAAACTGTGTTAGATAAATGAAGGTCCAGAAGAAAAAAATAAATAGAACAGACAGGGATATGCTCTCTAACATTATTATCCAGTGACTGTGGATGCTAGGGGAGGATGAGGGTTATGGACAGCAGACAGGGGTCAGGCTTATGTGCATTCCCTGAGTAGCGTCTCCTGCTGCCACTGTTGGAGAGTAAATGCTGCAGCAGGCAGACCACTGGCCTGACCAAGCAGGGCATGTCTTGTATTCTCGCATTAGGGTTGCTAGCCAACACAATTCAGTAGTGAGCCTTACAGTATCTGGGCAGGCTTATTTCAGGAGAAAAGGAGATAACTATGAGAATTTCAACTTTCATTAAAACAGGAAACAATTTTTCATCTCCACTGATTGCAAAATAATAGCCTGAAAGTATTACCAGACTGAAATCCTATGATACAGAAAGCAAATAAAAAGAAATCCAGAGCTATTATTTTTCTAAATATGACTTCTAAGCTGGTCTTGTAACTGCAGGAATGACTTATGCCTCTGCAATAACATGCAGGGATAGCTCTTGTACTTATCTTACTCAAAATGTTTTCTCTCACTTGACTATCGGACAAAGTTGCTGGTATTGTGATTGTCACTTGTTTTGTATTCAACACGTACTCTTATGCAATGCATTTTACTTTCAGCTAACAGACATCTAGCCTAAGCTATATTAGACAGTAGCTACTTAGACAGCAGCCTAAGATAACTGTCTAGGTCCCTTCTCTAGTCTATGGTTCTTCGATCTTCTACTGCACTGAGTAGCTGAGGTTGGCAGGGACCTCTGGAGGTCATGTTGTCCTACACTTGTGCTCAAGCACAGCCACCTAGAGCCAGCTGCCCAGAATCGAGTCTAGATGGTTTCTGAATATCTCCAAGGATGGAGACTCCACACCCTCCCTGGGAAACCTGTGCCAGTCCTCAGTCACCCTCACAGTATCAAAAAGTCTTTCTTGATGTTCATAGGGAACCTTCTACGTTTCAGCCTTTGCCTCAAGGGCACATTGCTGGGCTCATGTATAACTTGGTGCCCACCAGGACCTTCCTCTTCTGCGAAGCCACTTGCCAGCTTGCCCACCCCCCAGCATATACTGGTGCCTGATTGTTCCTCCTTAGGTGCAGGAATTCTCCTTGAACCTTCATGAGGTTCCCATCAGGCCATTTGTGCAGCCCGTTGAAGTCTGCCTGGATGGTAGCATGACCCTCTGCTGTATCAGCCACTCCTCCCGGTTTTGTGTCATTAGCAAGCTTGCTGAGGGTTGTCGCAGCACTCTCCAAACTAGCCGGCTACAACAAGGTCTTTTACCATTTCATACTGGCACACTCTTCATGCAGTCCCTCTGCTACCTTCTCCTCCTCACTCAGGGCATGCTCTCTCCTCTCTTGCTTCTTCCTCTCTCTTTCCCCCTCTTCATTGGCTCTCAACCCCTTCACAGAACCAGCCACAGCTGCACCTTATCTACATCGACCAACCCACCCCCTGAAGCCAGCCCACAGCTGTATATTATCAATGCTAATTAACACAGCTACATTCCTCTACAGAGGGTATGCTCTGTCCCTTCATCCAGATCATTACTGAAGATGTTAAATGGGATTGGACCCGGCACTGAACCATGGGGTACCCTGCTAGTCACTGGCCTCCAAGTCTTTAGACACCAGTCATGGTATCAGCTTTTAACACATACCACAGGATGGCCTGAGTCACCTTCTGCTGTACCAGTCCCTTTCTACTGGCAATAAAAGAAGCTCAGAACACTAGCTTAGGCTAGGTGCTTAACTTCTGGGTGACTAACATTTCTGCTGCAAAACTGACATTGTTCACTTAACAGTGACTTGGCAAGTCTCAGATAGCTCCTGCAATACCTGAATTGTTTGCCTCCATCAGTGCTTTACTGAAGCCAGCACTCTGTGCACTTCCATAGGTACTCTTCATTTTTTCCACATCTGCTTGCATTGGGAGCAGTTCCTCCAATACATTAGTTGTGACATCCTTGGCACTTTTTACCATGTCCTTTGCATTGGTAATGATCCTGTCAATATCATCTGAAACACACAGAAATGCATGTGCAAATTCTTACAATCACAGATGAAAGAGGCAAAACTGAAGTGATTAGTAACTAACCTCTGTTTATCCCATTGAGATTATTCTGAAGAGTGACAAGATCAACTTGCAGTGTATTCTTCTTTCCATCAGTGACATCAAGTCTTTGCTTTATGTCCTCAAGGGTTGGACCAATAGCTGTAAAACAGCGAATGCCCTGTGTGAATTTTAAACAAAATACCACCTTCCTGCTGGACAGGTGGTGTTGCAGCACCAGCCTGCACTCTTGCACAGCTCGTGTTGCCACTGAGCATTGAGTACACTACAAAAGGACAAGGCAGAGGACTTGCTGGACAGGACTACTGCAAAGGTGTATAGCATAGCAGAAGTAGGGAATCTACTTTCTTGCCTTTTTGCCATTGGAAATAACCATCACAAGAGGTCCCATTATAATGGAACTAGCCTCTTCTGGTTAAATATGTTCTGCAGAGCTTTGGTGAACTGTGAAAATTTATGGTTCAATGAAATCTTCTCATGCTGGGCCAACATTTCTACTATCATTTTCTTGGTACCTTGCAATGTCTTTTCAGTCTCCTGTGCTTGATTCAAGAGTGTACTGCTCTCAGTTTTCAACCTTGCAGCTTTTCCTGATAGATCTTCTCTCTTCACAGTCTGGTAACAGAAGCATGGTACTGTAAGACCGCTTTAATAATATTAAAATTTAAAGAGTAAAAGAGATAGCCCAATCCAGTTTAAAAACCAGCTCTACAAGGGCAGAGATTTCATGTGAAGATAACCTTTAGCAACAGTTACCAAGATTAACTTGAGCATGACACAGCCTTGGTCTTCAGCAAACTTCAGATAGATTCTGGGGCATTAGGAAGAAACTATTGGCACAGCTGTTGGATGCTACTCCTCTGCTGAAGAGCTTGTGGGTATGACAAGTGCAAAGTAAAAGAGAATACTTGAAATCACCTTCAGTGATTACTGGGCTTGTCTTATGCAGATCTATTTATTTTGCACTGAAAGGAACAGTTAGTATTCACAGGGACAGCCTCATCAGAGAGGCAGAACCTAGCCTGTTTAGTACTGAACCAAGACTAATTCATGAACATGAAGAATAGGAACTCATAATGGCCACAGACAAATAAGGCATGCGAAGACACACAGCTCTTTGATTTGAGTGCTTCTCTGACAGTTAAAAAAATAAAATAAATCTAGCTGTAGCAAATTTACTATCATTTGGCCACTTATGGGTACTTACTGATAAAGCTGAGTCAGCTGCATTCCCAGCTTTGCTGGCTGCTTCCTCTGCTGCTTTGATGGCGTTAATAATATTGTCATAGGCAGTAGAAGCTTCCACAGCACAGCCTACCAACTCGTCCTTCCTGGCACTGTTCTTTATTCTGTGGGAAACAGGGTGAAAAATGCAGCGTTCTGCAGAGACTGTGGACTTTGAGAAGTATTCTGAACAGAACTGAACTCAGTATGTTCTAAGTAACACCAGTACAGAAAATGTTTTTCAGTTAGATATGTAATTTCATTCCAAAAAAATATCACACTGGGAGGCAGACCAATATGAAAAAATTCTTCAGAAGATGGGATAAGTTCAGGCATGTGGAAAAGCACAACTGTGGCTCTCCAAAGCAGCCTTTACATGATTAAGATAGGGAGAATGCACCAAGGCACAAGGTCAGTAAGCCACCTTGACCACAGCCCCCCAGATACACTTCAGTTCAGGGAGTTCAGAGAACTGCAGCTTCCAGATTGCCTCTGGCTGTTCCAGCATCCTACAGGAGTGGCAGATGGGGCACAAGATGGATCAACTACAAGACCTCTTGTGTTTTCCCCAAGAACCGTTAGAGCAGTTCTGGAATCAGAAACAACATACAAAATCTCTTCTACCCACTCCTTGTGAGCTATGCAAGTGCCCAGTAGTAGCTGCCTTGTATTTATGAGAATAGTTACAGAATAGAACTTGTTAACTGAAAAAAAATCACTCTGAAAACTAACAAAAAATTGATGATTTTTTTTTTAGCAAAGAATTTTCCAGCTGAGTTAGGTATTTTTTAATTTAACTTTTTGAGAGTCTAGTTGGTGTACTGACAAAATGCAAATGATTTGTGAAGGAAAGAAAAATAAAAATCAGCATTTTACTTTAAATTTTGTACTGATGTACTGTAGAAGGCCTCCAAAATTTCACTCATAATTTTCTCTCCATTACTTTTACTTTACCATGGAAACACTTGATTCGTATGAAGTTTATCATATTTCTGCCTTTCTAGAAGATTCCTTGAAAGATGAGAAAACTATAGGAAGTCTTTTCCTCACTAATGCTAAACAGTTGTGTCTGAAGACTGCCAAGATAGCATTTCTTCCAATTATTTGCCCCAATTCATTGACATCATAAAAGTATCCCTGAGTATGAGTACAGGAGATAACACTAAGACAGACATATTCTAAACATCTTCCCACTCTATACATGAGGGCTTTTTGTTAAAGAAGTTAATAAAGCGTTAGTGCAGTAATACAAAACTGTATTATGGGAGTCCTCACTTCTGGGGAAAAAAAAAACCAAACAAGAGAAATACAGGAAGACCTGGTTTGTGGGGAAAAAAGAAAAGAAAACATCTGTACATCATGAAGAAGGAGAAAAAACCCAAACTAATTTTCTTTCTAAATTTGCAAATGGCCATTAAAACAAGTGAAGTTACAGACAGAGCATTGCAACCATGGATGTTATGTACAAAAATTGCTCATTTACAGGAATGGCAACGTACTCTTCCAGCTGTTTTGCCAAGTCTTGCAAAGATTTGGCATGTTCCTCAGCCCTCACCACCAACGGTTCTTTGCTTGCTGATAAGGAGTGATTTGTCAGCTTTTCATTCATATCTTTCCTTGCTCCATCCAGCTGAGCAGCCAGGCTTTCATATTCCTATGGGTTTATAAAGAAAAAAGTGTATTTATATATACACGTATGATTTTGTTCTTGTCTCCTTCAGTACTGCATATGCCTTGCACCAGAGTAGATCGAGGGGAAAAACGTTCCCTTCCAACTTACCCTGCAAGTTACTGGAAACAACTGCTAAGTCATTACTTTATGCCTCCAGACCCATTATGTAAAAATCAAGGCAGACCAAAGACCCTTCTACCCCAGTATCCTGTCTCTGACAGTGGCTAAAAGCAATTGCCCAGAAAGAAATATAAGAATTGCACAATCACTTATGGTATTTCTCACAGATATTCTCCCAAACTCTGGTATCTGCAGCTCAGACACCACAACCCTCAACGAGCTGCTCTTACAGAAACCTGTGTAGGCAGGCTCCTCTCGCACCCAGGATGGGCTGTGAGATCCTTCCCTTCTTGTGAGGCCCAAATAAGCCTGTTGTCCTAGCCACTGAGCTATGCTACCCATTACATTGTCAGCAAGATAGTGGGATTTTAAACCCTAATTTAAGAATGTCAACTATACCTCTTTGCTCTTTTGCAATAATCCAAGTACACTATTAGCTTGTGTCAGGGAAGACCGGGCAGAGTTCAGAATGTCCAAGATACCATTCTGTTGTACATTTGTCTCCTCAATCCGTTTCTGAGGAAAAATAAAAGGTTGAATACCATGTGATTGGGTTAAAAATGAGACGCAGGGAAAACCTTATCTACCTAAAATCTAGTTTGCAGTGGGATTTATGAAAGGTGCTATCACTGTGTTAATCAGATGCCTATACTGTTCAGGAACTAATGCTATCCCATGATTAGAAGGGTGAGAAAACTTGGGAGTCTGCAGTAGCGTAGCATACAGCTGGGCAGCATCCTACAGTGGCTCAGTTATTAGCACTCAAAGCAAAAGTAGTACAGCTCAGCTGAGATGAACTGTCAGGGCAGGCCATCTAAATGCCTGATCTCTCAAACCTGGAAACTAAAAACAGATCCCTGGTGACTACCCTGATCTTTGCCATTCTTTCAAAGGCAGAAATAAAACGCTATCTCTTCATCTGGGGATCTTACCAGAAAGGGGGGCGTGAACTCTCACCACCTTATCCTCTTGAACACTCTGAGGGGAATGAAGCTCCTTGCTCTAGAGCAGCCCTGTGACAATCCACAATGTAGCTCTAGGGCAATGGCACACCACAAACACAGCCAGACAAGTGGTGTTGCAGGTAAGGATGCGTTAGGTCTCTTCAGCTGGGTTTCTATCATTGCAATGTGTCAAATCTCTCTCTACCAGAGAAGCGTATCAGATTTATGACTTGTACAGATGAGTCCATCTTTTAACACAACCATGCATAGTTATGTGCCACACATATTGTACAGTCCACACACATAAAAGTATAATTAAATACTGAAAAGGACAGTTAAATGTATAAATTCTTTTGTTCGAGCAGTGTTAACAAACCAGATAGACGTGAGTGTGCTAAAACAGTGATATATTTCAGCAAACCCACAATTAATTTAAAAGAATGGGTCCTGCAGCACACTATTATTTTTTATATATAAAATAATAATTTATAAACAAGTTATTATTTATTATTTCTTGTACTATTTCAGCAGCTCTAAAAATTAAGCACTGCTCAGAAATGACAGCTATTTCTTGCCACCTTTCTGATGAGACCACAGAAGCACTTCCATAAAATATTAATCCCAAATAATTTAACAGTCTTGCCCACATTATTGCTCCCATCTTTCATGGCTGTTAAAAACAAATACTTTAGGCAACTCACTACGAAAAATACATCAGCATCAGGAATTTGATCTAGAATAGGAAACAAAAAGGCCAGTGGCAGCTGGAGAGAAGTACCAGGCAGAGACTCTCCTTGCCTGCTCTCATCAGAGCTATGTCTGGGTCACACTGTCCTGGTCACACAAAGAGATCACACGTGGGCGTAGACTACATTTATACCTATCCATACCTATATCAAAAGCTGGAAAGACACCTTGGAGAAAGTCTGACGAATTACTGCTTCTTGGTTTTGCAAGGTAAAAAGCAGCAAACAAAAGTACTTCTGCCCTGAGGTTTAACTTTCTTCTCCTGAACCCAAACAGTACCTTGATGTCTTCCAACAGGACTCCATTATCTCTGTTTAAATTTTCAGCCTGCTTGATGTGTCCCGTCGCCTCATTCAGAGCTTCACGAAGGTCAGTGATTTTGGATTCATATTCATTCAATGAATCCCTCACACTTTTAATAAGCCCATGATTTTCCTGGTGGTACTTTTGTAGTTCATTCTTAATGCGTGCCAGTACTGCAGTATCAGGACCAGAAATAAAAGTTTTGTTCAGAGAAGAAGGGAACCAGAACAAACTTACTTCAAAAGGGCTTGACATTTAGTATTAGAAAGCTGTGGTTATGTGAAATACCGAGCATCCTTTGCAGTGCTAATTTCAGTGGTACTATAGCAGAGATGTTATTCAGCATCTCACTGGATCAAATCTGCCCACTAGTTTGCTGCTGCAGACACAGAGCACAAATAAGCATTTGTATGGCTATTTCTACCTTAAGTAAGGATGAAGTCAATTTGCAAACACTGAATAATTTTCTTTTCTTATATTGAACAAACACAATTTCATCAAAAATTTCATCTACAATGTGGACATCTACATCTGTGCTAGTCATCAAAGCTTCCTCTGTAATCAATGGAGAGACAGGGTTTTTTTGATTTCGAAGGTAGAAACAAAACAGGTCAAATGAATCACACTCTTAAGAGTGCCCATTTCACTGCCTACAAAATAGGATACAGAAGAGTTACTTTCTAGACGAGCTATCAAAGTCCAAAGTTAGGGGAAATTACTATCACTTGTAAGGTCTTTCACATTCCCCAACTATGCCCCTGGTTAGGAGATAAGCCTGTGACTGCTGTTCTTGCTGTCTCTGATGTCTGGAATCAGGTTTCTGAATGCCCCAGTCAAACACTTGCAGAGAACAAGGAGTACAACTAGTGCAACTAGAACTTCTGAACTTAATCCTTGTATGATCTGACCCTTGGAATATTCCAGCAGCTTTTGAAAATCTGTTGTTAAATTACACCTGTAATTTCTCTAAAATAGCTGTATGTACCATAGCCTATAGATTACAATACACAGAAGCACTGTGTAAGTGTATTAGGATCAGTTACATCTTTATTTTACTGAGACTTATCTGGTTGTGAAAGATCTACTGGATTTCTTCCCCAGCTCAACTCTGTTTCTTCAATAACAAACTAAAAATGCCTTTAAATCCACTCTAAAACTATCACATTCCTGTTGACTATTGACCACTACATATCCCAGGGAAAAATCACAAAATACCCCTCCCTGCACTCCATCCCAATCAATCAATAATGCTTCAGATTTAAGGTTGATCTTGAGAGTAAGAAGCTGAAATAACAAGCCCTTACACAGCTGAGCTTCTGTTCGCTCCTTCTCTGCCTCTGCTTGAAGTTGGCCAAAATTGCGGTTTCGCATCTCTGTCATCATGCGTTGAGCTTCAGCCAGTTCTTTGGCAGCATCTCCCAAGGGCAAGTTGTTACCTTCTACGTTTGTACCAGCTATCTGTTCCAAGAGCACTGAAAAATGTATTGTCAAAGTCAAGAGAGAAGATGTGCTCAAGAGTTTGCAAAATACACGTGACAGGGCCTGGTTTTTTCCCCCGAAACCCATGCCCTTTCCTGAATTCCTTAATGAAGCAGATCCATTTTTCAGTAATTGTATTAAGCTGAAAAGCATCCCATTGTCACACAATTAGGGCTAGTAAGATGGCATTGGGCTTGAAATTTGTCCCAAATGACCATGTCTGCAGCAATGATTTTAAGCTTCTAACTTTAAAGAGCCTATGACAGCAACCCAGACAGAAGTAAATTTGTTGCTCTAAATGTCCCTGTGGTAAAGCTTCTCTGTCCCTATTCACTACATAGGGAAGGCAGACTCCTCAACTAGCATTATGTATTAGATTTCTAATAGGAAGAGTGAATTCCACAGCTATGTCTAAATTCTGATTTATAAAGTTTTCTAATGAAACCTCTCATGCTTAAGTAAGAACACTGTAAATAAACTAAAAAGATTCCATAAACCAAAACATAGAGTTAGAAACTATTTTTACCTTGTATATTGTTTACAACTATTTGTATGTGTGAAACCAAATCCTTTCCTTTCTGATGAGTTCGGCCAAAATTATTAAATAATATCTCTGCTGCTTTGTAGTTCATTTCAGCCTACCAAGGGAAAAAAAGATTAGATTAAAAGTATCTTGATACAGCATGCTAATACATTATCAAGAGATGTATATTTTGAAATTGATTTAGTAAGTCACCTTTTCCTGGAGAGCATTTACTTCACGATTTAGGTTAATGAATTCTGTCTCCAACTCATCTACCTTTGAACCTTGATTACGAACAACAGAATGGTAATTCTTCAATAAGACCTGAAAAAAAAAGAATATTTCAAATATATCACCCATGCACAGGAGACAAAAAGCAAAAATTCATGGGATTAGATCTTTACCCAAGGTAAATAAAAGCAGCATTACTGACATGAAGGCTGACCAATTGCTGCCCAAAACCTGGGCTTTTTATCTGTGTATATAGCAACTGCTATTCCAACCACAGAACATTTTTTTATTGGTATTGGCCTTTTTGGTATTGGCAATTGGAATGTTGGGTTTTTTTGGTAATGCAGAGATATAAGTGCTGGAAAAAGGCAGAGCTACAGGGAAACCTCAAGGATATAGCTTTCAAGGTAAGTAGGTTTCAGAAAAAGCAGAGATACTGATTCTTTTTCAGAGCATGACATAAAAACATCTGTCTTCTAACAGGTGAAGCCCAGTGCTGTCAGCATCTGGTATTTGGAATCAAAGTTGATGTATGTTTCCTTGCAAGCTGACAAAAAGATGGCCTATGTTCCTAGGTTCAGCTCTTACCTGCTTAATCTGAAATCCACTCTTCTGTTTCTGTGTGCCTACCTTTAAGTCTTTGATGCGTGTTTCCAGACGTCTCATCTGCTCCAGTGTGTGGGTACTCGCATGGGCATTTTGCAGTTGAGACTTAATCAGCTGAAGCTCGTCACCTATTGTGCTCAAATCCTTCAGCAGTGTAATTACACAGCTATCACAAGCTGGAAGGAACATGAGCAAAGGGAAACAACACATATTATTGATATTTGGTGCAAAGAATATTTCACTGAGTACATTAATAAACAAGAAGCAATGGAAACACTTTGACAGTTGTCACCTGGTGCCACCTGAAGAATAAAGGCAACAACAAAGGCCACAGTATTAAGGAGGGTGATCAAAGCCAGAAATTAGGAGGAGGCCCCATTTATATCTGGCTAGCTGACCACCTCTTCTATCATTTTTCTAAGCGTTTGGCTGAATGCTCGCTTTTAAAAGATTCATTACAAGATACCTTCAGTCCTTTTCAAGCTCTGCCACCCCTACAAGAGTCATCAGTATGTATCCAAAACCAGCAGAAGGCAATGTAAGTGCAGTTCTATTTTATTACTTACAGTCACAATCTTCATTGGGATCCACATCTTTTGGTTCATTATTGAAACATTCTGAAATCACAAGACTGTCATTAGTAACCAAAGCTTTCTTATGGAAATACTATTATTGCATTTTTGCTCTCACTTTTCAAGGATACTTCAAGGATGCCAACCATTAAAACATGGTGATGCCCTTTCATAAATCCATGCCCACCATGAACAAGCTGAAATGCCCAGAAGGCTTGAGCATGCCAAAACATTCAGATCCCATTTATGCCTTGCTGAAATCAACACCTTTTTCATCCCTCAAAGGAAACTGACTGTAAACTGCTCTCCCCTGCCAATATATGCTACTTGGGCAGCAGCAGGAGGCTCTCTCACATCAAATGTGCTGAATGTATTACTAGAATTTGCCTAGAATAACACCACCAGGACTGGAGCCACTGCTCTGTTGAACACTACACTTTTAAGGCATTTTACCCAGGACATAGGTTCAAATGCCTTTATCTACGTCAGCATCTGATTCCCCAAAGGATGCCTCACCCACAAAGAACTGAGAAATGTTTATGGCCTTTCTTCATGCCTGTCACATCTTGCGAGATTAAGAGATTAATAAAGTTTGAGAGAAATCCATAGTGTATGCAGGGAAGGAGGCACTGTATGTAATCCAAGGCATGGAGCTTGGACTGCAGGTCCAGCTGCTATACAACAAACATTGCCCTCAGACTTAACAACAAGCTAGCACAGGTGACTGCCTGTCCAGTGTGCTGTTTTGTTTTACAAACCCTGTTATAAGAAGCTTAACGCTTTCCTGGTGCACATGGGATTGTAACATCCTGGGATCCTAACTTCTAGGAGGCAGGAAAGGAGCTGGCTCCTAAAAATGCCACCATATAGGACAGGAATCTCCCCATCTTGATGCCCAACTCCCTTTTACAGGCTTGGCCCTGCTGTCACCCTCCTCTCCTCTGGAAAATGAAAAGGACTGTGCATGTCTTTTACTCGGAAGGAAAAGGATGCATTCAGGGTATAAGCTGTTGCTGTCAAGAGTCAACAACAGCTTGCAACTGCGAGAGGTTACAGTGATAAAATTGGACCTGAGCTTTAACAGCAGCATGAAACAGCCTGGAACAAACTGCCTAGCTGTGCCATTTCCTTTGGCACTTGCACATTAAGTCATCAGGAAGTTAAATGGGATTGGTAGTGAGCGCTGCTGCCAAAAGGAGACAAGTCACAAAGCATATATTTGTAAGACAACTAAGGAAATTATTCTGTAATTCAAATACCCATGCAGTTCTGCTGTTGTGTAATCAGCTAACACCAGACACATTTCAGCTGTCACTGTGAAGTACCAATTAAATAAAACTATTACTACAACTTGGGCACAAACAACATCAGCCAAGAAATGGTGAAATGAAAAAGTCTGGCCAAATGCCAGACATCACGCACAAGAAACCTGCTAGAACATGCTGTGCTGATGATCACAGAAGGTTTTATTCTTAAGGCAGAGAAAAGAGACAGCTGATCAGAATATATAGTTGGAGACAAACTGAACAAACTGGCTTGTTGAATTTTGTCCTATGGATTAGCTTGTCCTAGCAAACATTTGCTTCAAAAAGAAAGGAGTGATAAAACATCAAACACTGCTTGGATCTATTCCACACAAGGTATAAATATAATAAAGACGTATTACTTCAATGATGAAATATGAAAGGAGAATTAGCTATTGAAAAATGGCACCAGCTGCCAACAGCAGTTCACATCACTTGCTGGTTTTCTCATTTCTGTGACAAAGGTGATCCCTGCAGTTCCTTGAATGCAGTATGAACAGCAGTGCAGAGAAATGAAGAACATGAGAATATCAGGAGTTGTTACTTTACTAACACCTGAGGAGGAAAAGCTGTCTATGGGGAAAGAAAAGCGTAATTTTACTGGGGAATGAAAATCAAGGTCCTTTTCAGGAGCAGTGGCCTATGTGTTTCTGAATAGAAATGAGTATCCCAAGGTGAGGTGAATCAAGGTAAAGATGGTCTGAGGAATGTTGGATCAGGCCCTTTACTTCAGGATTATAATAGATGCAACAAACATGTGCCAGTGGTATAATATTCTTATAAGAGCTTACTAGTAGTGGAGTGCACGTGTGACTGATTCTGGGAAAATCAGGGACGTCTTGGCAGAATGGTATGTAGCAGGGTTTATAAAACAGCCCCATGACTCAGGTCCTAACTTCCACTGTAAACACAGTTAGCATGGATACCTATGAAGGCACTGCCTGATGCAGACTCTGAAGATGTCACTAATCTGTCCCAAATACATTTTAAAAAGGCATATTGAGACTGCTCAGTTTCCTAAGTCTGTGACACAGGCTGGTAAGATATAACTTAACCATATAATCAGAGGAACCATCATGCATTTGAAAATATACCAGTGTAACAGAAAACCAGAATAAAATTGGTAGTATTTATGAAGGGAAATACATGATAAAATGGCTTAGAGGAGCAAACTTGATGACTCGGGACAGCCCTTCTATTACCACCATGTTACGTTTCAGGAAATCTTACATTTAGTTAAAAATTATCTACATTTCTTATGAGTCTAGATCTTTCCCTCTGTTCAATTTATCTAAGTACCATCCTTCTCTGCTTCCCAGAGAGAAAGCAATACACCCTTTCATGTTCATAGGCCCTCACGTACCTCCAGTCAGGTGGTCACAGCTAGCCAGCTGTCCGTTATTATTGCAATTACATTTCTGACAGTAGCCTCCATATTTCTGTGGATTTCCAAAATATCCTGGAGCACATCTAGATAAAGAGATAGACGTAATTTTTATTAAATATTTGAAGCTACTTTTGTGAAAAATACTTTCCCTTGTATAATACAAAACCCCCCAGTTATTCTCCAGAAGAAACTTTCAAGAAGTGTTGAGTTCATATCTTGAATTAGACAAAAAGGGAGTATTTTTGGTCTACGGTATCCTCTGCACTATGCTAAAAATATCTTTCCAAGTACTGCAGATTTTTTTTCTAAAAATAAAAGAACTCCCATAATGCTTATATAGGAATAATTCACTTAATCTGAAAAAAAATACAATATACACAGATACATACATATGTAGAGACCCTGACAAGGCTTAATCCAGCAAACCACACCATTCTGGTCTGCGATCTCAACAGAAAACATATATTAAGGAGGATCATACTGCAAGCACGTGTTGAGATTTCAAACAGCAATAGCACTGAATGACATTATCACCCTTCTGCTGGGTGATACCTCCTCTTGCCATCTGCCAGCAAAGTAGTCTGTGTGAGTGAACTCTAAATATTTAATAGGTAAAATATATTGTCCAGACTGGTTAGTTAATATTCCTAGAAGTCACTCTGTTGTGAGATCTGTAGGAGTGGCAATGCAGGATCAAAAGGCCACGATAAGCAGCTGAGGTACAGCTAGATCTGGAAGAGTAAAATCTGAAGCTTAGATGTCAAAGGTAACAGTTTCAAAGCACAAGACAACATCCTATTGGAGGTGCTGTCTTCAGGTGAGATATGACTTATTAGCTTCAAGTTTCCAAACCAGACAACACCACTCCACTGTGCTTAAATTCTTCCTGGAACTGAAACTCAGTGAAATAGCTTCCTCTGTCTGCCTGAAACTGCCATGCTGTTCCTCTTGCCCTTTGCAAACAGCTGCAATGTTCCAGAAAAAGAGATGGCTTTGGCGTTGTATTTTTGTACACTCCACCAATGGAGCACATCAGAATGATTTAGCATGAAGGGTATGGTGTTAAACATTATGTGGTTGCTGTTGGATAACTAGGAACACTGAAGCATCACCAGGTACCTTGAAGAAAATGGAAAACTGTTTTTAACTCGAAAAGGGACAAAATAAGTGGGAATCATTATTACCAGAAAGGTTGCAGGATTATCCTGGCAAGGCACAGGGCACTTAGGCTAAGAGGCTGACATTTCTCTTTTTGGTAAAAACTGTGTAGTTACTAAATAGTCTGTGAATAATCGTTTATATTTCTCCAGGGAGTGTTGGGTTTACATCTAAAGTTACACTATAGCACCATGCTATAGCAGCTGTTCATATAAATAGATACTCCTTAAGTGTGTGCATACTATGCATGTGTGTACATCCATATATTGGCATATAGCTCCTTCTATGGTGTCTCTCATAAGCCCTGGTCTTGAGAAACAAGTCACTTACCGTTCACAATGAACTCCAGTATAGCCTTCTTTGCAGAGACACTGAATTTCTTCACCATTTGTGACACAGCCAGTTGCAAATCTTTGAGAAGAAGCAAAAATATTACTGTGAACAGATCATCAAATAGGTTTTACTCTCTAGAGGCTAAGCTCAATTAAATGACTTTCAGATTTAAAAGTTTTTATACCACTAAATTACTTCTCAGTTAATTTGCCTCTAGATAAACTGCTGTGACTAATTCTTTGAAGTATTATATATATTGTCTAAATTCTTTCCTTAGACTAAAAAAGAATTATTTCCTGACCCTCTGGACTGACTGACTATAACAGTTCCCTATGCAAAGGAGTGCCTAAAATAAACCTTAATAGTGATGTTGTAAAATAAAACAAGTCTATGTAGCTATTTTATCTTACTAGGCAAGAATCAATAGCCTGTACTAGACAACATGTTCTCCTGCTTAGATAGCTTTTTTTTCTTTTTTATGGATGGAAACATTAGAGGATATTTTTATGTAGCTATTGTTTGGCTGTTGGTTTTTTTTAACCAACGCAGAATAGAGTTGTACACCATTTTGGGGAGCTTTAGGGTATATCTGGTTAACACATTTTTGTCCACTCTTTCTAGCAGACCCATCTAGATTCAAATTTCTCTGGGAGAAAAATCGGTTTTTGGCCAATGTCTGGGAAGGAGAAGGCAGGAGGTGAAGCAGGGATAGGGTATGTTTGCTATTTTGATTTTTTAATCTAAGAACAGCAGGATAAAGCAAGTCTGTGTATCAAGGACGTCTGCAATAAGAATTACATATAAATTGACTAGGAGGAAAATTGTCAACTCCAATAGTGCCAGGTGGGGTGCATTTCCTATGTCAGGAATGGTATTTACCACCCTAATGTGCAGCTATGAAACTGCAGAGTTTTATGGTCTCCCTAGGTATTCCAGCATTCTTAAAGCAAAAGATGACTAAAAATATGTTCAGTCAGCCTCAGGCAAGCACCTACAGAAGAGACCAATGCTGTCAAAAACTGATCTATCAGAGAGTTCTCCAATAAATGAAAAAACTGTCCATTTTCTGATTGTGTAAATCTCCTACCTAAGGCTACTTGGTGTTTGCTAATGCACCTGGCAAATACTATGTGGTGCCTTTAGCAATTTCTAGCTTAATTAAAAAAAAAAAAAGTATCCTTGTTTAACAGACTTCAGGTTTCAGAACTGACCAACGATGACAATGTGGCTTAACATACCACGCATTCCAAATGCAATTTACTGCCCAATTTTAAAAGCCTGACAACCTTATTAGATCCAAGGAAATCTTTTTAGCTCAGTATGTTTGTACTTCAAACAGAGCTTCCACCTGAAGAGCAACCATACTTCCAGAAATCTAGATATATGCTGAAGAGCTTTAATGTTTTCATATTATTTTTTCATCTTACTAAATTTTCTGAATTCATATATAGGGCTTGTTTCATCACTGTCACTTATCTTCTAGCCAGAGTAATGGTGTTAAACGTGAGACTAAAGACAACTTACATCTTGCATTTCAGTAGACAAGAAAGATTCTGGATATGTCCAGTTAGGGAGAAGACTTCCACGCTATATTTCTCAACATGAAGTAGTTACTAGCGGTTTTATATATAAGCCCATTGTGACTGCCTGGGGCTCCCCCAGGCGATAAGCAGTGTGCCTTTGTGGTTCAGGAACTGACTGAGAAATTGGAATACTCAGCTTATTAAAAAAGGCAGTGCTGTGAGACAGACTACCAAGTTACTGCTGGTCTAACACACCTCAAACAGGTCTGATGTCCCACTATGCTGAGCAATATCAGAATACTGGAAAAGGTTGTTATCTTCCTATGGTAGCAGGGTTTGGTTGCAGGTTTTTTTCTTTTTTGTTTTTGTTTTTCCCCTCCCCTGCTTGACTTTTTAAGACCTTTTACTGTACCTGTTTGTATAGGGGCAAGGACACACCCGGCAGGAACCTTGAGTGGCATCTCCAAAATAGCCATCTTTACAGCGCTCACATTTCTCCCCAGCAGTATTATACTGACAGTTCTTCAAAAGGAAGAGAGAGACAAGCAAGAGAGTTAACAGTTCTTTACCACTTAATATGGCTTTACGATTATTAAAAAAAAAAAAAAAAAAAAGTAGCTAATCTACTCTGAGGATATGTTCTTTCCCTTCCACATAATCAAACATTTATTGCCAAACTGCCTTCCCAACCAGGATAAATTGGTTCCAGTCATTCTGCAATTGTAGAAACCACAATTTGCTCATTATTTTGGAAAAGCATCAATAAACAAGCAGCATTAAACATATTTTTAAAGAAATTCAATGAGATGCATAGTTTGTTAAGGAACTATTAATGCACTCTCTCTGTCCTGATATTTCAATTAAAAATCAATGTTTAAATTAAACTTTAAATTTTGCATCTTAACGTTAATTAGAAGGCAGATATCATTTAAAAGCACACAATCAATTGAGCCCAAGTGCATTCTTAAAAGAATCTCATTAAATTAACGTAAAATATTTCTGTTAGTAGATTCAGATAAGAATTTAATTTCATGTACTTTCTCCAGTGTATGTGTTATTTGTATTTATGGAGTAAATAATGAAAAGCAAAAGCTGGGAAGACAATTAAAACTGGTACAACTGAGCCACTTCTTCCATTGTAAAATGTTGGGAATCATATCATATTTCAGAAACATTCTTATTCCTGGTGTTGTCTAATTGTCACACACATTTATATATTACAGGGAGAGAATAAGGAAGTTGTTTTTGCATCCCCTAAAGCAGTACTAATCTAAAATAGAAGTTGTTCAAATACAATCTTGAGCAGCCATAAAAATTCCACATGACTAACACTCAAGAGGTATTCACATTCCCAAATTCTACAGCTGTTTACTTCAGCGTGCAACAGACTGATCCAACATCCCACAGAGCTGAGGGTGTACTAATAAAGTGAAAGACGGTAAAAGAGAGTGGGAAATTGGCTGGAAGCAGTCACTGAGCAAATACCAGTTGCATTTCAGGGACCTTGACGGCTTCGGGCTATGGTCGAAGGCCCTACTACTACGACCTGCAGCAGAGGGGCATTTTTCCCTACAAACAAGAAGCAGTTCTGTCTCTCCCATCTCCTTGTATACTCCATTCTCTACATTTCTTCACACTCAGACTCCCTCAACCACGTCAACAGCCCTTCCCTCAGCTTCTGCATGTAGTAACCTCTAATTTGTTTTCATTTTGGTTGAAGAACTGAGTTTGTGGCTCACTTGTGAAAGGTTCTGGGAAAGCAGGAAAAGCTCTACTTCACATATGGGACATTGAACTAGAGAAGTGAAAGTAACATGAAGACGCTACATTTATAAAAGGAACTATTTTAAAAGGCAGCCTCTACAAAAGCTAGCGCATATATTCCTGCAAAAGGCTCATGGGAATTTTCAGACTGTTTCTGAAGAATTACTGTCAAATTTTATAATCCTGAAGAATAAATTAAACTACAAAAAGAGTAAAAAAGATGTATTTAAGAATATTTGTGTTGGTTTAATCTTGGAGCAACCTCCCCCCCCCCCCAGGTTTAGCTCCTGGCTTTTTATTTTGCTCACTCTGTCTATAGAAACTGAAGCAATGCCATAACTGCAAAGAAAGATTCCTCCAACTACGTGGCATATAAGGACGGGAGCTCCCAAGGCACAGTGGAACGAAGCCAGAGCAGCAGCCCCCTCGGGGCTCTTCCTTCAGCCTTCACAGGGCCAGAGACACCCCTGGGGTCACAGCATCTCCAAACCATCCAGCACTGCAAACTCTGAAAGGAAAACTCTCAGCTGACTCCATACACACACATATGGCATCAGGAAGCCATAGCAGAGCGTGCCAGGGCCACAACGGAAACACCTATGTACATGGGCTTACGTGACATGAAACAACCTGTCAAGGGATGAGCAAGTCTCAGCACCGTGCTGCTGCTGAGGGAACGCACCTCTCAGGAGGAAGGGCAGGGACCACAAGGACACAAAGCCTGATGAACAGCAGAGGGCTGGCTTTTCCCTACACATGAGAACACCTTCCCTACACATGAGAACACTGTCTTCTCCACCTCCTCCCTCACTCTGTTCTCCTCGTTCAGCAGTATAGCACCGCACCCCTCTCCTCCCACCAGGCTTCAGCGGGATGGTTACCGCCTGAGCTGGGGAGCACAGCACTGCTGCCACAGAGGAAGGAGTCAGCCTGGGCTTCGGCTCCCAGAGCCCTCTCTGGAGGCTGTCACGGCGATGCTGACATGCGGAGGCACCGGGCCCGTGCTCAGGGAGAAGGAGGCCAAGCGAGCGAGCATTGCTCTTTGGACAGGGAAGCCTCCTTGTCTTCTCTGCACCACGACAGGACTTTGTCCCACGGCCCCTCTACAGAGACAAACTTGCTCCATATTAGGTGGAGGCTCATGATGGAAATACAGGCCCTCTGGGCTTTCATTTTCCACCACGTTATCCTGGGTGACTTTGCTTATCCTGAATTTTGTCCCAGGGCCAAGTGTTGATTTAGCTCTATCTATCTGAAAGTTAATCCAGCTGTGAGAAGGAAGGGATAAAGAGAAACCTAAATCACACACTTCATGAGGTAAAGGTGAAATTTGCATTTTTTGTCCTTTATAATTTTCATCTGGAAATGAAGTAAAATCTCCTCATCTTTACAGCTCTGCTGCAGCACTTGCCTGTCACGGCCTGCCCTGCCTCTCCAAAGCAGTAGCCTGTAAGTCATCCCCCGGAATGTGCTGAATTGCTTTACAGTTTCCATTAAAGCGAGAGCGTTGGCTGAGATGAAGTCGGGGGGGAATGACATAACGTGCAGGAATGCACCGCAGGCAGAACGGATGCAGCGCGAACAAGGAAGGAATAACAGAGAACACAGACCATGAAAGGTGTTGGCAAGGTTCTTGTTTACACAGTAAGTGAAAAATTAGTGAAAAGTTTTTAAGCAGGAATTTTTCAGAACAAACTATTGAAACCATCATGGGTATAAGCTGGAGAAGCATGGTCAGCCAAATGTTGCACTTCCATTGCTATGAGGGCTGATCCACTCCCATGAGGCTGCTTTGCTGGGCCAGGGAGCAAAATCTGTCCCACTATCTTCCGCAACAGTGGAAATTTTTAATTAATCTAACTTTTATCCCCTTTATCTCGTCTTGTTTCTTCCAGTATTTTTCAATCCATCTAGATGTAGATTAAGACTAGTGGAGATTTACTGATGTTGGTTAAAGAAGGGATTCTGCAAAGGCTATGCTATGCATGAACGTGCCATTTGCCAGCATTGGCAAACCCTAGTATATATGTGTACAACTAAGGGTTGCATATGCCAGGATAAGACCCATATTTATTATAAATAACTGCAAACACTTACAATGTACTAATTTCATGGAATTTTATACCATGAACTAACATATATCATAGGGGAAAGAAGAAAACAAAAACAAGAACAGAAATTATTCTCATCACTCACAGTTATGTTTAACATACATGTAAATGCATGCAACTTAGGCTCAAGATACAGAGAATGAGACATACAAGGATTATTTTTAGTTGCTTGGAATTTAACAGTGCTATATAGTCCATACTGCAGTAAGATAAATGTTTTTTCTCCTTTTTTTCCAATTCATTTCTTGAACGTTAGTAGTTACTTACAATGCATTTTCCAGTACCATCTTGACACCTATTTGAATTTCCATTGCAGTTGCAGGGAACACAGCGTCCAGTAAATACTCCTTTATTTTCACGGTAAAATCCAAGGCTGCATTCCTTAACGGTAAGCAGAGAGAAAAAAAAATAGTGAGTGAGTGCAGAAAGTACATTTTACAGGTTATGGGAAGGCTATTTTGAAATTGATTGCCCTTTCCAAGGGGTAGTGGAGGTGTACATTTCCTTGCAAGCTCTTCTAAGCCCATATTGTTTAAATTATAAGTATTTCAACACAGTGAATAGAAATGAATGGAGCTGAAGAAGTTTCATCTGAACCCTCTGCTCTACACTTCGTGGTAGTGGAGATTTCATCATTTTGACTCTAACCTCTGAGCAAACCACATTTTCTGTGGCTATGTACAAAGGTGTAGAACATGACTTTTAAACCACAGAAAAAGATTTGAATATAAATTCACACTACAGTGTCCTCAAAGAAGAACACATGGAAATCTCAAGTATTAGCTAGTGGTTACATTAAATATTGATAGCCATTTAACTAGGATGTATTCTTTGGAAATACTTCTAACAAGACACCTTCTACATTAATTCATCATGACTTCCACACTAAGTCTACCTAGAGCTATACAAAGCCATGCTTAGACACAGCCAGGTGATACAACAAAACATACAGCAGTCTCATTTCTAAGTACAGACTTGCCATGGAGACCTGGGAAGCATGAGAAGAATGTTCAGCTATTGAGGGCACAGGAGCAGGAGCACAGCCTGTCAGATCAAAGTTGGGTTTAAATAGGGAGCTGAACCAGTAGAACATTATGAATGAAGCAAGAGGAATGGAGTTTGTTATCCTACACCAGGAAGGTAGTAACTAATATGTTAAAACCAGGTTCTTGCTTGGCATGGGCAGGGAAAGCACAAGGGTATGGAAAATACGAGGAATTCCTCCTGGGCATGGAGCCTTCCCATAAACAGACCAATTCAAAAATTCATGGCCACACTCTCTGCTCAGTATACTCCTGGCACACTAACCACACCCAAAATGACCGGACATAAGTCTATCCCTTCCATTTCCTAGCTCCTTTTCACTAGTAACTAAGCTGGTGTGGTGCAAGGAAGATCAGAAGCTGTACGGAAGTGGGGAGAAAGCTGTGCTCCCCAGGAAGCCAGCATCTCCCAGGTTCCTGCCTCTGCAACAGGACTTCTGCACAGTACCTATACCACAAGTCTACCTCGTGGTCAGGCACTGGCCCCAACAACATTCAGAAAATAAGTGACAGTTGAACTTTAAAGCCATAAATCTTTTCTTACAGCAATTGCACCACCAAGACTGATGTGACAAATCTGAAGTGCAAAGGGTTTATGGGATGGTATCTCAAACCATGTTCCAGTAGTTTGAGGTGCAAGTATTTATGCAGGGGCAGGATTAACCAGTGAATTTATCAAGCACGTAACTGCCAGAGAAAAAAATTTCACTCTCTCAAAGTAGATCCCAAAAGGAATATTGAGTTATTGCTGTTTAAACAACAGTTGCTAGTGGCACCTTTGCCTTCCTTAAATGTGGGATAAATAAAAAAAAATAAAATAAAATGCAGAATACAAATATAATCCACAGCTTTTAATGCTGATTTCAGTGTGAGCAAGGAATGAATTTAGAAAAGGCATTTAAAATTTTTCAGATACATTTTTAAAAGGGTGAATATGTTCCCCGAACAACAGGGAGCCAATATACACAACTTCTGAAGAAACCAGGGCCTGAAACACATTAAACAGCATGGTTAAGTAAAATACAGGCTCTAATACATATGACTTCTATTTACTGAAAGTCTCTTTTTGGAGAGCAAAATGAATCACTCATTTTAAAGATACATCCAAAAAAGGAAAAATCTGTACAGCTTTTTGTTTTTCTATTTATGCTGTCTTTAAAACAACACATTTGGAGTAGGTGGGCACTGTTTTTGAAACAGCACTTGTGATCCTGAAAAACTGATTCCATGCAAAGACAGAACTGTGCACTTTCAAGTGCTCAGGAGCTCAGGCTGGTTGTTTTTAAGTAAACAGCAATTTAAAAGAAACTTCTGGCACACGCTTTTGTTAGCAAAGTACTTTGAGACATAAGAGTAACTTTATTACTTTTATATTAAGTGAGTATAATTTGTTATCAAATTAGTTCCTTTAAAAACAAAGAGAAAGAAGGAAGCAAGCAAGGGAAAAAAAACAAATTACCTGTCTCAGGTGAGAATCCCTTTGAACTTGTTGCTGCTGACTCCCCTCCTGAAGGTGAGGATACCATAGCCTCTGTTGCATATCTTGTGCTAAACAATGCCCCAAGGCTAGTAATGTGACAACCAGCCATCCTGCATTCCTTGGCCTCTTCACCTGGGCCATCATTTCACCTTAGCTCCACTGTGAACATATGCTGCTATCCTTTAGGTGTTTGCCCGTTCTCTTATAGTTTCCCTTCTCCAGCTTCTGACTCAGATTAATGAGGCTCTGCTGCGACGGGCCCCACCTTTAAACTTTATACGTGAATCAAGTTGAACAGCACATACTACTGTTCCTCAGGTTAACAAATAACCCCATAGTTCCTGTAGCTCAATATATACCTAAGTCGAGGTGTGGCAGGCATCACCTCCTCCCCACCTAAGGCAGCCAGACAAAGCTAGGTGATTACAGCAGTAAATCACTGCCTGAGTAACGCTGCATAAACATTACAAACTACCCAGGTGAGCGTCTTGATCACTTCCTTTGGCTAGATATTTCCACCAGGTTATATAAAAAAACCCAGTGGCTTCAGTTATCAAAGCAGTATGTTGAAATCAATGGGGTGGCAGTAGGAATTTCAGTCAGTGCTTGTCAATTTGCGTGTGGCACAGAACATTAAATGTGTAAAAAAATAAGCTTTTAGAAATATTTCCAAAATGGTATTCGACAGATGATAAATAGCAGCCCTGAGTAGTGGATGCACACATGAGACATAAGTCAGCCGTCAGTGTTTTGTTCAGCCTCTCTGCAGCTGCTCCAGTCTAGGTACTATTCTTTCATTCTCATTCGAAAAATATTTGCAAGCTTAGTGCAGCAATTGCTGCTTTATGGTAACCCTCAACCATTTTCTGAGAGAATAATTCCTCATATTCTGTGTACTTTGTACAATGCTTATCTCTCCAGTACTTTATTCTGCTGCCTTGGGTGCTTACCCATGGGAACAGTCAAGCTCTAAGCTAAGCAGAGAGACAACCAAAAGAATTACAGCTACAGGAACAGCATCAGGGACAGGATATGCAACTGCGGCTAAGATTCCACCATTCTTCAGGTAACAGTGTTACTTTGCAATGTTTACATTATTTTTCATAAAAATAACTCCAAATATTTTTTTTTTGCAAACACGTTAACTTCATCTTTCAAACATTTTCCTATAAAAATAGTAAAGTATCCAGAATCATCTAGGTTCAGGCTACTTGCCTTGGACCCTGCTAAAATAAGGAACACCAGGAATTTTCTCCACTGTTGGGGTCTCACAAACTTTCATAAAGTCAACTCTGACCTTCCCTCCATTAAAGTAAGCATCTAATGAGATTATTCAGCCTCTCACAGGGCATCACAGAAGAAACCCTCATTATAGTGCCTCACACATGTAAAATGGCATTCACAGCTCCACAAAAGCCATCACGAGTTGAATAATCCTACAGTGCTTCTTAGTGAAAGTACTTGAGCCATTGCAAGTGCACATCCTTACAAGAAGCACATTTAATTACTTTAATAACTAGCTTGTTCCTCTAACTAAACCAGTATATATAGCTGTAGGGCAAGACAGAAGGCAATGGTACAGTACACAGGCAACTGCTTCCTACCTGACATGAGTCACCAGCGTACTCCGGAGGGCAGGAGCATGCCTCTACACTGTAGGCAATGCTGCCGCTTCCTGTGCTGGTGGCTTCTTCCAGCCCAACCTCAGCAAGGGTTAATCGCTGAGTCTCCGTGAAGTAAAGGCCTCTGATGTGTAAGCCATCCAGTCTAGACAGGATTATCATCAGTTCTTCTCTGGATACAAGGTTATTGCTGCTGGCATGCCTGAAGTTTCCCTGCATGTTAAGGGTACAAAACGAGCACAGCCCTTCAGCTTCTTAAAAAGAGTATTTGCAAAGAAGACAGGATGACAGAAGAAGGAAGGAAAAACTCCCTGGAACAGACCCCTATAGTGCCAATTGCTGTGGGGTGAGAAGTCAAGAAAATAATAAACATAAACACAGAACAGGTGGAAAAAGAAATAATGAGCATAAAAAGGGATGGACCCTTTGCTTTGCAAGGTACGTATAGCTTTGAAGTATTGAAAAATGAAGCAGTATATAGGTTCTTCTTCAGTCAACCAAATTTCTTTGAGGTATCACCCATCAAATCATAAAAGGGTGGAGGAAAATTCTTTTATTATTAAGAGTAAGCAAAATCCCAGAAATCCAGTCTTTAAGGGCTACCTTCACATAGACAATGTTGAAGAAACATCTTTTTGACCTATGCATGATACAGAAATAAATAACCCAGTCTGACCTGTGCACAGATTTAAGGTAGGAATAATACCTGCTAAGCTCACCTGCCTGAATGTTGGACGCCTATTCAAAACTGGGTAGCTAGACACCAAGGAAAACAGGTAACAGTTCATTTCATTCCTATTAAGTACAGTCTGGAGCTGCAATGAATCATCTTCCATTGATGACTGATTCAGTATTACTCCACTGGCCCTACAGGGACTGCTAAGGGCTAAATTGGACAAGATGGCTAACTTAGAGGTGATAGAATTAGGTGGCATGAACCAGAACCTAGGTTCAATGTGTCAGTAAAGAGAGAACAAAAATGCTGTTTGTTTTTGAGGACTACAGTACTGAAGTTTATACTCATTAACATCAAACATTTGGAATTCCTGCACATATTAGCTGTGTAATTTTTGTGTCCACTGTGAAGAAAAGGGAAGGCCATTCCATTTTCATTTCTTACCTCAACTAGCTGCACACGGCCATAGTATTGACGATCAGGTAGCGGGTTGTTGGGATCCATATAAACAACTTTCATTTGCTGGCCCTGTGTGAGAAGGAGGATATAACATTGCTGTTTCACTACTTTTTATGGTAAAGTGTTCAGCTGTAATAAAATCGAGTGAAGCACATTAATCCTGTTCTTCGGGGGATAAAAACCAAGTAATGCTAGGAAAACTATGTCCTTTTGTCAGCAAAGTGGTATGGCAAGCACTGTGTTCCAGTGTCAGCAGGGTTTTCACTGCTTTTGCCTATTACTTTCCAAAAAACCCACCAAGAGAACTAAATTAATGCTGACTGATTTTCACCAGAACTAGTTATTATTTTCAAGTAAAAATGCTTTTGCATTTTCACTCTCCTTTGTATGCTAGTGCACTAACAACTTTGGATACTACTGTACTACTTTATGAGGCATGTTTCCCAACAAGAATACTAGAATACTGAATTAATATTTATGATGGTCTGAAGAAACAAAACTACCACCTTGGGAATTTCAACAAACAGTAAAAGATTTCAATTTTGGCCCTAAAGTGGCTGAATTAAAAAAATGTGAAAGTAAAATGCATTTTTATTTCAGTCCCTCAAAGCCTTATAATTATGCTTAATTTTATGCTGAAGAAAATTCTCACAGAAAATGAAATTAATCACACATGGAATCCAAGGCATGTTTTGCTGAGCTGAGTCATACTTGTTGACAAGTGTGCAAGGCATTATATTTTTTTTCACAGGTGCATTTTACAGAGAAAATCTTGGTTTATCTTTATATTTGCTCTGAAGCCAGTTACGCTTAATAATATGTTACTTCGGCAACAGAGATAGGCTTGTTGATGGCTTTGAGCAAAATGCAGTAAAATCACTATTATAAAAATGTAGCAAATTGCTATAAAAGTTAAGCACGTTACAGGAGCAAAATTTGCCATCATTGTCAGGTAACATAAAAAATCATGGTATTGGTATTGCTTGAAAGAAAAAATAATACTTCAAAACTTACTGTTAGCTGTATATCAGGTCTCTTATCCAGAAGAACCATGCCCTCACTAGGTAAGCCAAAAGATTTCACTTGATAACTTAGGAAGCCACCATACGAAGAAAGCTGTAACAAAATGCACAAGACCAGAGATGCTTTACTGCACTACTGCTTGATAATAATCTTTGTATTCAGGTTTACCCTATCTTCCAGCACTGTACTATATCTACTCCTTGCTCTTTAGACAAAATTGAAAAAATGTGTTGCTTGGAATAAATTAATTTCTATTTTGTTTACTTTGTGTACCTGACATCACTTTTTGAGCAATTACTGTTCTCTGCATCGAGGGTTTTTTTCATACTTGGGATCATGCCATCTGTGTCATGGAGAAGTTACATAGTCACATGAACGTTGTTTTTCCCCTGACCCTACAGAGCAGCTTTGGCTCATCAAGAGCAGATGTCAGGCTAACAACAAAAGTGGTAGTGAACCCCACGGACAGCCATAGATAAAAAGGAGCAGTCAGATAAAGCATGTGTAAAGGTGACTTTCATAGGCCAGCATTTTCTAAACTTACTACAAAATGCATCTAATCTGGAAACCTCTGCTCCACCGTCGGGAGGATAGGACTCCTATTGCTATCAGCTGATACCAGCTCTGTTATAAACAGACCTCTGCTGTAGGCTGAGCTGAAACCACACTTCTTTTGGCTCAGCTACAGGTGACTACACGCAGTCTCAAACCCAACCAAATATACACACTGCTGCCCAGAATAAAGACTTCAGCAAGTATGCTTGAATCATCTGACAAACAGCTTCCCTGGGTTCTGTATGAGTGACTCAGCTCAAAACATATTGAGAGGAACGGGAGCTCCAGGCACAGCCTACACAGTTTTTGTTCCAAGAAGAGTCTAGAAAGAAGGTTTGTGGGTACTAGGTGAAATCAGATGTTTTGCCAAAGATAGAGTACTTTGCTTCACACCCCTTGCTGTTTGCCCTTATAGCTTATACTTGGTTTTGACATGGGAGGAAGAATTGCTTTGTCAGGTTTTGGTGTTCTGCAGGTAAGCACCAGCCTTCAATCTACTCCTTTCCATATAGTTTGATGTAACAAAACACAGACATCTCAGTACTATTTTTTTTCCTTGGATCACAGATCCATAACTAATGCTATTATCTTCAGCCAACTGCATTTTCAAAAGCATTATTTGGAACATTGGCTAAATTCTGCCAACACAATCAAAACAACCTTGATTATTATTTTTTTTTTAAATATAAGGAAACTCAAACCACAGCTAATTTCCTGTTAAACGCACATTATAGGATACGCCAGGCTGTTATGTTACTGGTTTTAATTTTTTTTTTCTTTAAATGGGAAAATATTGGTGTTATAAACTATCCTCTGTATTCTATATGTACAGGATTTATTTTCCAGTGACAGTGTTGTCATGGTAAATAAAAGCAAGTCATGCCTAGTTAGATACTGTGACATGGAACAAAAAACTCAGAGCACTGCTCTTAATAGCTATGTTTAAAAAGGGTTATTGCCTATGGTTTGTTATGGGGAAAACAAAAGTCCTTTGGTGTGACACTGTAGTAGATAACACACTTTAACATCAAATTTCTTTGCAAAATAATTTGTAGACATCGAAACAAGAACCTCTCTATCATCAACAAAAAACATCCTAACTAAACATCGTTTAGTACCTCTAAGCATAAGAAAGCAGGATGACAAACACTCCTCTACTTTTTAAAATGAGGACTAAGAGGAACTTAAAAAATTACAAAAAGTACTATCTTTAATGCTCTGGTGTCTATCCTATTTGTTTTCACTTGTCTGACAGTAAGATTGCATCTGAAAACCCTGTGTCCTACAGCTGGCTAGCAACTACGGACACTGTCAGAGTTCCAAACAGGGAGAACCTGGGGGTCTGGGCCTGCAAGCCACCACTAGTAAAGTCCCCCTGGTCAGTGCGATCCCCAGACTGAAACGCTGATAGGTATTAATGTGAGCAAAAGACTGCTCCTATGCATGAGTAGAAAGAGCAGCAAGCAGTTCAAAGAACATGATTATTTAGAAAACCAGGTGTTGCTCTTTCCAAGCAACATATTGAAAGCAAAAGGTGGAAGTTTTGTGTGCCACTGAGCATGTAATCACCTTTTATTTGTTTGGAAATCTGCCTGGGAGATACTATAGGGAGTCTAAAGGATACTCGGGCACATTGGGAAGCTCTGCATGTTCTGGGTTCAGAAAAGCAGCTGAAGGTGTCAGCTCCCTGAACCATAGATCCTGACCATGCTTTCACATAAAGTCCTCCCTGGCACCAAGCAAGATGATTAATAATGTGTTACTGGATATAATTTTAACATTGTACTCAGAAGTAAAATATTGTGATTCCTGACATGACAGGTGAAAGACACAAAAATCTTGTGAGGGAAGAGAAAGAAATGTATGAAAGAAAAACAATGAGACTCTTTCATCAATGACACTGTCAAAAAATGAATACATGTTAATAGAGCAGGTGAGTTCGATGTCATTTACCTTCTCTCCCAGGTAAGCCGGTGGTGCTTTCCAGTACAAACTATGCACTGAAGCAGGCAACTCTTGAACATCAGCCACTACACTATTACTGACTGGATTGAACGTGACTGGAATGTCAATATTTTCATCCACTGCCTCCAAGCGCCAGTTCCTCATGTCCACAAACTAATGAAAAAAACCAGAAACGAAATAGAAGCTTGTCTCAACCTTTTCTAAACTTTACCAGCACCAAGCAATGAGGACAAATTGTTTATCCTCTATAATTCCCTTAGCAACCCCTTCAGCGCCAGCCTAAAGTCTTTGCAGGATGGATATTGCAAGGATCTCAAAAGACTAAAAAGTAAGTGGGACAGAGGTGCCACAGCTATTTGGAATGCAGCAATGTGGTTTGTCACCTGCAAACTAAATTCTATCTTCAGCCACGTGAAGACATAACCCTTCTGGAGGTGAATATGAACTGTGTACACAAACCCAAGGATATAACTTTAAGGTGCTTTTTAAAGTCTGTTCCAAAATCAAATCAAGAACACCAATCTAAAAGACAGAGTGCAGATCTGTTGTGGTAGGTTAACTGGGAGGGAAGAGACATGGCAGGATACTTTGAAGAGGAAGGCAATGTAGCCTAATATTTTGGCTCTTTAATGTATGTTTTATGTTCATGGCTGCTATTTCATGAAAGACCATACATCCTGTTATTTATCATTACGCTCAGAGAAAGAAAGGGTAATGCATATGCACCAGAATGGTCCTGTGGTAGGTTGCCCTTGACTGGCCAGAGCAATAAAACAAAAAGATAGACGTGTTTTCAAAAACAGTCTTTGGTGAGGACAAATGGCCACTAGAGGAAATCTTCCTAAAGCAAACAGAAGTTTGCTACTGACTTCACTGATGCCAGATTTTCATCCTTTGCTTGTAGACAGTAAAGTGCCACAATCTGGATTGCATCTAGTCTAAACCTAAGTCTAAACTAAACTCATCCATCGTTCTAGGACTCTGCTTCTCTTTTTTATTTTTCTTTCATTGTTTCAGGCAGTTGTTGCTTTTTTTTTTTTTTCCAGTCTTCAACCATCTTACCATTTATTTATGCTACTAAAAATCTAGCTTCTCCTTCTTTTCTCACACTTGATGTTGTGTCTCTTTTATAGGAAGGGAAGAAAAATAATTTTTACAATTATTAGAATCTCTGTAGGATCTGTCACACGTTTCTTAGGTTTCAAAATGCATCTATTATATAGACATGTAAAATGACACACGTGCTTATCAAAACACCTTGAAGGAGACCATTGACTTTAATGTTGAAATAGTGTCTGAAGATAGAGCAATGGAAGGCCAGCTCAACTTCACTCCAACTAGTAATTTGTAAACAAACAGGTGAAAAGGACCATTTCTGCTGAAAGGCTGAACAAAACCTGCACTATTGCTTGCAGGATATTTCTCATCCTTAGAAACTAATAAAATATATTGTTAATTTTGGGAGAAATCTGGCATTTCCTTAATAGAATAGATGTAGGTTCATAATAGCAAAGAAAAAACCTATTGGATACACCTTGGTTCTACGACGATTTGTGCTGCGACAGCTGCTGGTTGCCCCAAAACAAAAGCAAGAGGTGCATCCCCTGGGATTAGAAGGGTCCAGATAAAAGGATCCTGGTCGGCAAGTGTCACATTCTGCACCTTCAGTGTTCTCCTGTTAAGGCATAGTTGAAAGAAATCTCAGTGCTTTCTTTTGATTTTGGTGAGGCCCACAAAATCTCCTGCACATAAAACAAATCTTCTGAAAGAATATTTATTTAAATGTACGGAAACATGAACGGAAATGTGTGATTGTCTGGATACACCATATTTCAAATGCAAATAAAAGTACCTTCTTGGAGACTACCTTACGACCTGTCTTCCTAGTTTATAAAGTGAACCACTGAGTAATAAACATTAGTCAGAGACAGCTGGCAACTTCCCTGCCAAAACCCTCCTGCTGGCTTTTCCAAACCTACAATATAAAAGGTCACTTCTGAAAGTTCACGTTTATCACATTTAATTATGCAGATCAGAACAGAAGATGATTTCCTGGATATAATGATGTGGTGAAATGTCAACTGACATGGCTAAAACATGCATGGGACCTGGTTAATATCCAAAAGCCGAGATGCAGATGCATAAAGCAGATCTGTGCAGGGAACAGACTGCTGCAGTGAATCGATGGACATCTACTCTGCAGCTCTGTAACACCTTGCAAAGCCTAAGACCACCTGTACAACCAAAATAATTACATATTAAAAAAATACCATTTAACTGCTACCGTGATAAACTGTGCACATACTGCAAGATGTAATGGTTTTGTACAGCTGCATTTAATTTATAGTGAAAACTTTATGATAAACTCACTACATTCACTCCATTAAATACAAAATAGTCACTGATGTGCAAACAATGCTTATGAATGCAGAAGTAATTTATCTGACCTTGCAGTGACAAATTCCTGTCTGGGGATCACAAACATCTGGTTCTGTTCCATCTCTGTTACAGTTACACGGCACACAGTGTGGGAAACCGTAAGTACCAGGAGCACACTGATCACACTGTCGTCCTTTTATTCCCGGTTTGCATCTTTATCAATAAACACACACAGAGGGGGGAGTCAATAGGGGAAGCACAAATGGAGCAAGGAAGGGAAGATTAAAACAAAAGGTAGTTGGATCTTTGAAGTGATTGCATGGCTATGACACAACTTTATGATTTCCATGGAGAAAGAGCAGCGGGTTAGTTTGTTCTCAGATTTGAATAGCGAGACATTTTAAATAGGCATGGAAGTGATTAGGGATTAATTTGATTTTGAAGGATATAAATGCTCACAACAGAATTAGACCTCTGCAGCTATTCAGCGCTTGCAGCACAGAACTACTCTCTCTCTACACCAAGGTGTGAAACATGGATGTTGAACATAGGTAAGCAGAGCTGGAAGATTTATAGCTGGCGGACGTGACTGGGCATTACTCAAGGCACTCACCTGCTAACAAAAAGGTGGAGAATCCCAGGCATATGAATAATTATGGGGACTTCAACCTACCACAAGGCTTCGGTTAGTTTACAACTGTTCACAAAGGATAAAATCCACTTTGCTCACAGTGAAGGCCGAATGCCTTGAATTTGTCTAGTTGAAGTACAGCAGATACAAAAAAACCAATACCAAATTATGAACAAGGCTTGAGATAAAAGAGAACATCTTTCTGTGGCAGCAGCTACTTCATCCCACCTTTACAACAAACTTGCACAGTCTGATAAAACTAGTGAAAATGTAGATTTGATGATGCCTCTTCCTCCTGTCTATGCTGGTAAACTGTGTACCAGCCCAAAGCAGGTTTCAAGAGAATAAGGATCTATTGATGAAGAGTGTCTGCCACCACCACCATCCACATCTTTACATTTTAGTTGTGATAACATAATTTTTAAAAGTCTTAGCAAGTTGGTGGTGGAGTCTCCTCTGGATCTCAGCACCAAATTCATATGTGCGCTAACACTATGAATTTAATGGAAGTGAACAGTCGAAGTATGAGGACAAAGACTGCACTTCATATAATATATGAAAGCAATTACTCAAGTCACCAAACAATGGGTGAGGTTTCTCAGAGTATCTCTGAATACATTACCCCTCACACACAGATAACTGGCCCTGGATGGAGAGTTTGAACTTTGTGTAATCCACAGAAAGAAAAGTATCAATCAGAATGTAGTAGTTAGCTATATACTTCAGCAATCAGTCCAAAAGTATGTGCTGAATGCCAAATTTTGCTTCTGAATTTTTTTATCAAAAAGCTATCATTTCTTTGATATTTCAAATCAGGCTGCACATGAGAAATATCACCATTATAATCACGCAATACAGATTTTCACTGAAATGGAAAAATGTGACTATTTCTTGTAAAAATTATCCTCAGTTTTACTTAAGTAGAAATGTGTTAAGTCCTTTCTTTGAAGTATTAGATCTCGCTTGACTGAATTATTTATTTGGTTTAATTTTGTATAGTATTTATTTTGATTTTATTTTGTATTGTATGGAGAAAATGAAAGCAGAGATTAATCAGACTGAGAGCTACAGAACATGCTACACTTTAACCCTAAACCCCAACTCTGAAATATAAACAGATTCCTGTTTTGCTGTTGGGATAAGACAATTATTCACTTCATATGAAAAGGACAGACTTAGGAAAATAATTTAAATTTGGGAAATAATATAAGCATTCTCTGAAAATTAGTGTTCTCTACCATATTCACAGGCTTAATGTCAGAGCAGGAAGGAAAAATTTCTCTTTGTTGGGACCCTAACGTAGCCAAACCAAACTGAACTAATCCTGGCCTTACACAACCTACTGGCTATGAAGTACAATTTGTACTTGCTATTTAAGGACTCGATCTCCCCAAGGAAATAACAGAAATGTTCAGCTACGCTAATATGACAGCATCTGAATTAAGATCATTCCCTATGGTTGCGGCTGTATACTACACCTGCTTTAGAGTATATAAATAAGAGAATAAACCTAAAGAATTTATTCTTAGCACGACGAGTCACAGAAAAATAAGCATATGTCATACACAAAGCAAAATTTTAAGAGCATTTACCACTTATGGCTCCAACTGAACTGTATTTTCCATAAACACAGCACACATCATCGAAGTTTCTCAAAATCCATTGCAAACATTCAAGCTTTACAATACTTGAAAACTGGACTTAAATCCAGACATCAAATTGTGAAAGGTCAACCGCAATGTTTTAAGAATGTGGGAAATAATGTATGCCATTACAAATGATGTACGTGTCCAGAAGTCAGGAGCTCTGATCTGAGGTCTGCTACTAGCTGACATTGGATAAGTCATATAAGCTGGACAGAGATTTGGTGACTTACCATGACTGACACGTCACATCACCGGCAAACAGAATGCAAGCCCAGGAGTCCTAAATACCACCATTAGCTACCTGCATAAACCTAAATACCACCATTAGCTACCTGCATAAACCAAGTTTCCACTAAAATATTGCAGGTGTTCCTGAAACGCCAAGTCCTCACTATCACCAAGCGCTGCTTAAATCCGCATTGACCATCACCAAAGTTTCCCACTTCCCCTCCAAATACCTGAAAAGAATGGTGGAGCAAACCACTCGTGCATTGTAACGCACATAACCCAAACTTACTTGCATTGCCCGTTAGCTTTTTCACATTCTGGGTTTGCCACATTCACAACTCCTCTTTCTGAACAGTTGCATCTCTCGCAGCCAGCAAGAGGGTGATAGCTGAAGTAATGTTTCTCACACACTTCACATTTTGGTTTCACTGTTCGCGGAGGGCAAATGCACTTCCCAGTCACGTCATCGCAAAGACGCTGCCCGCAGTTGCATACTAGGTCAAAGAAAATGTTCTACAAATCAATCACTTCTCAACTGACAATGATCAACTATTAAACTCACATATGAAAAAACCACACACAACCTTTATATACAAAGGACATGATTCTTTTCTCTCTGTCACTAGTTTTAAGTTCAGGGTCATGAAAACCAACTATATGACTCTTAACAGTAGTTTCAAAGAGTAGCTTTAGTTCCCACAGATTGGTTAACTCCCCCACAAGCATTATTAATCACTTCCCAAAACTGCCAAGGATTAAGCAATGAATAGTTCTGGTGTTAAGGGCACCACTTGTACAAAGCAATGTTTATAAACATCAAGTATAGTATCTGGGAAGGTAGCTGAGGATTTCTGGTATAATCTATAAATCTGTTGATGTTAATAAGAGTAACATCAGAATATGAGAAATTAGGAATGCTATGTCTCTGATTATCTCTGGAAAATCTTGGGAGGTGTAAAACTGGGATACAATAATAATAACTTGGAAATTACGTGCGCAGTCAGCGCAGAAAAATCCTCTTGACTGAAAGAGTGGCAATATGGATTTTAACCAGTTTCACTCTAAGACTACTACAGCTGATCAGACAACACACGTGAGGGCACACTTCATCGTGAACTATGTGTGCTTTAAGGGAATTGAGTTAATTCTGCCTTAAACTGAAAGCTATGCTATGCTAAATCTAAGATGGCTCAACCAGCATCTCATACGATCAAGCCCTATAAAGAAAAGTGAGGCTGAGGTACCTATGCAGTAAAATCAGAGAATTAAAGGGTTGGGTCAGGTGCTGAATAAGTCTGAGCATGTACTTACGCTTGCAGAACGGGAATCCATAATAGCCTGTTTGGCATCGGCTGCACTGACGACCAATGACATTAGGTCTGCAAATACACTGTCCTCCCAGGGGGCTGCAAGTAGGGCTCGTGGCACCTGCACTATGGCAGTTACATGGCAGGGCTCCATTGTTGTAGAAAGCCACTAGTGACCTTACAGAGTCCTTACAGAAGGCCGACGATCCTTCTGGGCTATTTAATTTGAAATATAAATCATGTAAGTACTGGCACTTGGGAACTGTTATTTCCCATAACATGGGAATAACAATGTGTTTCCTATAACATGTTATTTCCCAAAAGCATGCTTTGCAGTGGTTCCATAAATCAGTGTTCCTGTTTTTCAAGCAGTTCTTTGACATAAGGATGACATCAGTGCACATGCAAGGATATACTTTAATTAAGTTAGTGGTGAATGGCTCTGAACATGCAGGTAAGGGATTTTTTTTCAAAGAAAGTGTGTATATTAGTCATATCAGCTCAGACATGCCAAGCAAAATATCAAACACCAAAGATGGAAATATCAAAGACAGAAAGATGACATAGATTGTCCTCTTTTGTACTGTGAGCAATAATGCACTAACTTTATATTTCATTTACAATAGAAAGTAATGGAAAAATGACTCATGGAAATTTAATGGGCCAGCATAAGCCATAAAAAGCATTTTAATGTAGCACAATGATGGGGATTTCATACATCTGTCTTTAATACCAAGTAAAAGTAATATTAATTCCCAGCTTGTTATCAACATTCGGTTTTTTAGAAGGCGATGCTTACTCAATATAGAAACTGTTTCCTCCACATTGGCTGATAAAATCAAATGACTTGTCCACTGTCTTTTTGTCAAGAATTTTGTAACTGTAGATGTCTGCTGGAACAACTAAGACATTTGCCTTAAAACAATAAGAAAGCTAAATTGTACGTTTCAGAGAAAGGCAAAAGACCCAAGCTAAGGCATTTATATATTTAAATGTTGCTTCATTATGTGTTCTGGACTTTCTCAAACCCCCTAACATTTTAACTGAAAAAAATAGGAAAATATACTCCTTATCTTCCCCTCAGAGCTGTGATGCTACAAGCAGTATACAATAAAACTGGTGTATAGTATCTTAAAAAAATAAAATAAAGCAGAAGCAGTGCACAAGATCCTAAAAATCTGAAACACAACATTGCAAAAATTCTTTCTGTTTGGCTTTCCTCTCTGCATCTATCTCTAAATGAATGGTGAAACTGAGAATAACATTTCCAAGTATGTTTATGTAATAAACATACCAGAACCAGCATTCTTCCATCAGGTATCATCACTGTAACAGAGACTTTGGGTTCAGAAATTTCAAGCTCAATTTGGTTTTCTGCAATCACCTGCTCCCGACAGCCAGACATATGAGGACAGAATGAAGCACTGAAGGAACCTAGAAGAAAAAATATACTGGGTTTGTATGGCAAGGTTTTGGTAGCAGGGGTTACAGGGGCGGCTTCTGTGAGAAGCTGCCAGAAGCTTCCCGTGTCCAATGGAGCCAGTGCTAGCTGGCTCTAAGATGAACCTACTACTGGCCAAGGTTGAGCCCATCAGCAACAGGGGTAGCACCTTTGGGGTAACATTTCTAAGGCAGCAGGGGGGTAAAAAGACTGGGCTACTGCAGCTGAAGAAAGCAGTGAGAATATGTGACAGCAACATCCCTGCAGACACCCAGGACAGTGCAGGAGGGGCAGGGGGGCTCCAGGCCCGGAGCAGAGGTTCCCCTGC
>JAVJGJ010000037.1:54816190-54895339 GCA_035590215.1 Microhierax caerulescens
GGGCAGTGTGTGAAGGACTGCTGCCTGGGGGAAGGACGCATGAAGGACTGTCTCCCGCAGGAGGGACCCCAGGCTGGAGCGGGGCAGTGTGAGGAGCCTCCCCCTGCGGAGGAAGGAGCAGCAGAGATAGCCTGTCCATGTCCCCCTGTGCTGCTGGGGGGGAGGAGGGAGAGAAATTGGGAGTGAAGTTAAGTCCAGGAAGAAGGGAGGGGTGAAAGGAAAGAGTTTTTAAGATTTGGTTTTATTTCTCATTGTTCTACTCTGATTTGGTTGGTTATAAATGACACTAATTTCCCCAAGTCCGGTCTGTTTTGCCCAGGACAGTAATTGGTGAGTGACCTCCTTGTCCCCATCTCAACCCAGGAGCCTTTCATTGTATTTTTCTCTCCCCTGTCCAGCTGAGGAGAGGAGTGATAAGAGTGACTTTGGTGGGCACCTGGCATCTAGCCAGGGTCAACCCAGCACAGCTCCATATGCCAAAATGCCGAGAAAGGAAAGGGGTTAGATAAAATTCAGATGCTTACCTGACCACACACGTCCCGCATCCACACGCACTTGCACAGGGAACACTGGGTATGCTGGCTGATAAAAATGTACCACAAATACATATCTGCCCAAGCGGGGCACTCTGCCACTCAAGGTAGCCTGGTTCTGCAGAAACAAGAACAGCTCTGATAGTATCTTTGCGTCGTGATATTCTCGGGTTTTTGAGCTGTGCTCTGTGCCACCTACCTGCAATGAAAGAGAGGGGGCTTAGCATCTCTCAGCAAGTTAAATATTTTCAAAGAATATGGCATTACAACTGCATGCTTCTATCTGTCTGCATGCCAAGCAATGTTCTTCTGCAGTCTGTGACAGATTACTGCACAGTTTAGAAAGAAGCTGGCATTTTTGTTTCTCTTTCTGTATATTGTCTTTGTGGCTTATTCAGTCTGCAACATTTTGATCATATGACATCATTCAGTTTTGATTCCCTTAAAGGGTTTCATCTATTTAACTTTACCAAGTACATACTTTGTGACTTAGGAAACAAAGTTTTCAAAATATGAGATACCTGTAATGGTGTCAAGGTGACTCCATTAATTGAGTCAGAAGGTAAAGGGACACTCAGTGGATCATAGAGTGTATTTCTCGGTACTTCGGAAATATTCCCATCCTTGAATGCATCCAAAACCAAAGCTTCTGGTGGAGTTTCGTACACTGAAGGAATGCATGTTGCACTAAACACAGAATTATAGTAAGTACTCTTGGGGCCAGGAGAATTTCTTAAGCATCATAAAAGGAAAAGCAGTTGGTTCACACAAGTCAATATACTCCACTGTATCACAATTAATAATGCTACAGTAACTCCTGTTACTCTTTGGATTCTATGTAAATGACCAGAAAGTAAATGAAAACAAGAGGTATGGATTTAATTCACAAAGGGGAAAATGTACATTAACTGATTTTATTCACTCAAAATTTCCATAATCCGAAGAGTTTCAATGAAAAGGATATGTTAAGGAAGATGAAACATAAGGGAACCTAGACTGTTAAAAAATTAAATTTTAGTTAATCCAGTTAGTTACATTCACCAGAATCTCTACTAATATTGAATTCTCAGTTCTACAAATATTTACATAGGTGTATCCTTTAAACATGCAAGTTTTCCCACTGAAGTCAATGGAACTACTTAAGTACTTAGTTAAGTATACACTCAAATATTTGTAGAATTGGTGCCAAAATAAGTAACAGTGCTCCTTTGAAAGCATCCTTATTCATGCACTGCTGTGCTTAACTATTTCTTCCTTGGTATATTTAATTCTGAAGAAGTTGATTGAGAGAAGTATTTTCTAAGACTGCAGGAGAAAATATTTTTTGGGGTCTCCTGCAAGTATTTGTTCACTGTTTGTAAGTACTCAACAGACAATGATTAATATTTGCTCAAGACAGGCTCAGAACTGGAACAGCAAGTACATTTCAGGGCCAGGACTGAGATGTATTTGCCAGGCCTGTGTGGGAAATCACATGCAGCTTCCACTTGTAATACTGTTAAACTGAGCCAAAACTCCGCATCTTTCATCTTGGTAAACACTAAACACCTTCAGGAAAGCAAAAATGCTGCCAGATAATGGTCATAATAACAGCACATAAACATACAGTAAACTATGCAAACAAAATAAAGAGATTAAAAAACCCAAAAAACACAAAACCAAAGTAAAGGGTACACATTTCTACATTAGCTTTACTTTAAATCATGTTTTCCACCCAGCCTCTTTCTCCCATTTTACTCAGAATATAAATGCCCAGGAATACAGCAAGGACAACTACTTTCAGTCTTAGAAAGCTGCTCTCAGTTGTAATACTCCGAGTAGGAGAATTAAAGCTGAGATTCAATGCTATGCATGCTTGGAAGCCAAGTAGAGTCACATGCTTTTATCCAATTTACTATCCAGATTTTTCTGTTTCTATTTCAATTCATCCATTATTTTAGAAGCTACCGTCTGGAAACTATTAGAGCTGGTCACCAAGTCTTTCTGCCTCTGAAGTCCTACAAATTATGTTTACTTTTATTTTGAGGCCCTTCCCATTGCCAGATCAGTAGGAAGAATGCCTTAGGGGCAGCATCACAAGGGACATCCTGGGGACTGCAACAAGAACTGAAATGTGGGCTCCCTAATTTGGAAGCTGCAGTGATAGTTCCTCTCTGGCCCAAAGAATAAAATACACGGAGAGGGGAAGAGCTTCAACAGGACACAGCAAGTGTTCTGCAGAACCCAAACCTGACCACTTGGGAGGTGAAAGTTCAAGTTCAGATCTCTACAGCAAGAGAAGAGCCATGGGTCAACGAAGCTGCATATGAGTGCCCTAATTACTGATCCTAAACAAGTATAAGGGAGGAGAAGGATCACCTGGCGCTGCTGTGTGGGGTGAATGCTGAGAGCACACCTATGATATGGGCCCAAGGGAATGGCTTATTCATGAAGTAGGGGGTTACATGTTGAGTAGTTTGATACTGCCAGGTTGAGATGGTGGATTTGTGTCTGAAAGGGCAGTCACATCCCCTGCCTAATGACAAATTAAAGCCATTTTGGAACAGCTGAAGCAATAACAGTAGAATGAAACTCCAGACAGAGCAGTAAGCATTTCAGGCCACCAAAGCAGCAATGTATCTCCACCTATCACACCAGACAGCATGTGAAAGATGTGTGTTTTCTAATACATCAGCACTCAGTAGTTCAGAATGGCCAGGAAGAGGCTAGTATTAACAAAATCCTGCACAAAGATCGTCTACATTAACACTAACACTTCAGCTTTTTTACAAATACTACTTTGCAAAAGTGGCCTACAAATCAACTCAGCAAAGGTCCATTCAAAAGAATTAAAATCCCATTTACTCTGCCTTTCAGGTTCTTCAGAAAATAGGAAGGATAAAACCAAGCAAGTTACCTTCCATCACGGGTACTCTTGTAAGCAGCTATGCACCGTACTTTAGGATCCACGTATTCTGGAGAAAATTCTTCAGCTGATACAATGCAAACCTTGTGCTGAAAAATAAGCACAAGCCACAATTAATACCGTAAATAATACAGCCAGGCCTGAATGGGACAGATGAAGCCTAATTTTAGCATGGAGAGACCTGAGCTCAAAGCCATGTTCTGTCATGCATGTCCCAGAAGATTTTGGATCCCTTTATCTGCCTGCACCTGAATGCCTCAGTGTTGAATTGCCTTTTTCTGTCCTTCCCAGGGGAGTGCTGGCTGTTCAGAAGTTACATAAATTAAAACGTAAGTATATGTATGGCAATGGGAATGACAGAAGACCGTCTCATGGGGTCAGAAGCTAGGCAAGGAGCGTACAGAGGTGGAAGGGAAAAACCCTCACCTGCGGTGTTAGAGATTGGACTGGTGAAACTCCTAGACCTTCTGAAATGCAGGCACAAACACTTGCTCGCACAAAGTCCATAGGAGTGAGTTTCAGTGACACCAGGATTTCTCCCAGTAGATTCAGAGCTCATTTTAAAAGCCAAAAAAGACTGCATATGACTTTTTATTTTTTTTAAACTAAAACTAGACATGAGCAAATGAAGCTGCAGTAGTCCTGCTGTAGCCATGGTGGTAAGGACATAATGGAAGGCTTATGGGTAGACACAACAGTTTGCACTAATAAAACATACTACCTACATTTGCAAAATAGATAAGTGCAAGTTACAAAATTTGTGCATGAACTATCTGAAAAGAAGATGAAGATGCCTGATAAGTATAAAATAACTAGCACCATGTATTAATATAAGTAACAATTGCATCGGGAGAACTCACTAATGTGCAAAATGATTCAGCTTAGAAGCAGGTCCTAAGGGACCTGAGCTTGTGCTTTAGCAGTAGCAAGCAGAGATTAGAAACCCTTTATAAGCTAGAAGACAGAGTGCTAAAAGTTCCCTTTCCTGGGCAGCAAACATTGCGCCTGTCCTGCATGTAAGGACCCACAGGGCTCCTGCAGAACAAGGTAGTCTCTGAAGCTTTGAACTGCACTATATGGGCGCCAAAAGTTCAGTCTGAAACACGGTCTGGGTTTAGACAGCTTGTATGCATCAGTGCGCAATAAAGACTATGAGGTTGTAAGAGCCTCTCTTGAAAGTTGACCTCGAGAACCCCATCTCCCCTTTATTTAGACCAGATTTCTGAACTCCAGCATTGCAGGTGGTTCCCCTTTGCCTCTCTCCTCTACATAACGGGGTCACACAAGGGTCTTTAACCCCAAAGCTGGTGCCAGTGACTCCATGATTACTGTCTAAATACTAGTAGCAGCTCCTTCCTCCCTTCTTCCTATCTTTTGCTAAGTGCAGTCTCTACATTTAACATGGGGAAATATTTCCTGTATCTCAAGAGAATATTGACATTTACCTTGTAGCAAGTTTTTCAGAGAATGAAAACTGGAATTTAGAAACAAAAACAAAGAGATTCTTAGCACAAGAGACTTCCACATGTGGAGATACAAACTAATAATATCAACCAATGTCTTTTGGATATGCATCTTGCTAGCACAGCAACCACTGCAGGGAGCTTACAGACAGTTTAAATGGTATTTGTTCACACTGAACACTGCTTTACAAAATGAAAAAAGCATATCGGTTGTTAATCCTAACACTTCCATGAAACTACTGTTTGTTTATAGCAGGGTTTCAACTCTAGATTTTAATCAACTCTGTAATTCACCTTGTGTTTCTAAAATGGAAAACAACACAGAAGAAAACTGTATACAGAAAAATATATTCCTAGTGTGGCCAAAAGAGGTCAGCAAAGGCTTTTAATTCAAAATATTTAAAAGTTATATGACTAATGAATGCATTAATTAGCCAAATTTTGTAAGAAACCCACATGTGTTCTGAGGATTACAAAAAGTAAAAGTTAAGGAAAAAAAATTATAAAGATCATGAAGTATAAAAGCTACCAGACGAGTTTTCATTTAAAGTTTACAAGTAGAAAAGAAGGGAACTGAAATAAAACACAAGAGAGTTGTACAAACTCTTTCCAGGAGAGCCACATTTCTGTTTATCTTTGGAACTAATCAAGTTTGCCTCAGTATTCTCTGAGTATATATAAAGAAACTCCTTCAAGCATCTAATACACATAATTTCACACATTACCATACAGTGTCTCTTTACCCACTCAGGGAATGAGTATTAAAAAAGGGACAAATAAAATAGAAACTTACCAGAAGAAAATTAATTGATGATGCCTTAATATGTATTGTTGTATCTGATAGGAGGTCATAGGCTGCAATGCGATTCCTGTCATCAACTACAACACTGCGACAAAGGAAACTAAGACAGAAAGCAGGTTTAAAAATGAGCGTGTTGGCATTGCCCTATGTTTAGGCTATTGCCTAGCTCAGCTGCATAGCTTTTGGCTAGCCTCGCCACTGGTGCCTACCCATCCTGCTGGTTCATAAATACAACTACCTTTGGCCACTGATGAACACGCAGTATCCTCGCTAGTGAGACAAAGGATGTACCGCATACAAAACACTACTTGTCCTTTGTAGGTTGACCTACCCAGACCTCCAGACATCAGCTCAGATATCCATTTGAGCTGCTGTTTTAAGAAGGATGTGAAAAAGATACACATACATGCCAACTGTAGAGGTTTCCAAGCTGTGTAACATGGTGTGTTACATCTGCGCCTGGGCCATGCTCCTTGAGGTGCCAGCACACACCAGCTGCTGCTTTCCACTACTGCCACATGCCACTGATGGCGTGGATCAGCAGCTCCCACCACACAATGGCAGTTGGGCCAGCCTTGATTTTAGGAAGCTATTCCGTACACTGAGACACTCCTCAATACAAGTGAAAAAAATGTTGGTTTTCCTCTTACTGACTACCTTAGATGGGCTGTGCGTCTTTGGTAAAGGCAAATACATGCTAGGATGAAGAGTCTCGCTAAAGTCTTTGAATAATTTCTTATTTTGAAAAATTTCTTTTCTTTCTTCTGCACTTCTGCTCAGCTGTGCCAGCCAGCATGCCATGGGTGAGAAGCTGTAACCACCACACAACTATTTCTCTGTTTCTCCCCTATAAACTAGAGAATGTGGAAATTTCACTCTTGTTTACAGCACAGCTCAGGAATAAGGTCAGCTCAGGGCTAAGGACATTTAAGACTGGAGAAATATAGGTCCCTTATTTTTGATTCATTGGAAGTTTGCAATGTTTTATGCTCTTATGATGTTTTATCGGGAATAATCAAACTTACAAACTTACAGAGTCAGAAGGCCTGGAGCAATATATTGCTGATTATACAAGTTACTCTTATCTGCATGTACCTCACTATGTAATTTCTTGATGCAATTTTTAACAAAAGAGGCTTGTAGCTTCCAACTTAGGAAAGGTGTCACAACAACTTACTGGCAACATGACCATTAGCTTCATGCAGAATGGCCACAAAAGGGATTTTCTGCATTGCTACACTGAAGTAGCACAGGCTTTCTTTGTATTTTCATGAGCAAGTTCTTAGTGTATCACATGAACAAACAAGCATGTTCAAAATTAGCCCATAAAATGTGTCTGGGGGCAAAAAATGGCAATAAAATGGAAGACTTATAGCAAGTAGTATGAGGCTCAAAGTGTTAACAGGCTAAAGTAAGAGCTTTCCCCAGCAATAACCTGATAAGGTCACTGTTCCACATAGCTCTGCTCTGTATCACAAACACGCTGATGAGAATTATTTTTCTTACTGGGCAATTTATCCTGAATATCCCTAAGCCTCCAGTCTGCCAAACTCTTGGCTCACAGGAAAGAAGGACGGACATCTGCAGTCCCCTGGCACTGGGTAGGCTCTCCCAAGGGTACAAGCATCTGCATGTTCACAATCCTAATTTGAATCATAAGCTGAAATGCTCAAGTGTCAAAGACAATCTCCCTCAGGGCAGACAAAATCTCTTGAGCAGAAACATCTGCAGTAACCTCAGTAGACAACAAGGACAAAGAAGCATTTGGCTGAAGACCTTGTCTACAGCCTAACAGCCAGAAGATGGCTACACTCAGAATGTCAGACAGCTTTATACTTCTTCAGCAGATCTTGTTAGAAACGGTGGGAATACTGTTGTAAAGCTGGCTGTTACATTTTTTATAGCCAAAACCCTTGGACACAATTTTAACTAAACAAAAATAGTGCAGGCACCTGCAGCCAACAACAGTGATGCTCTTCCACTAGACTTGGAGATTAATAGTTCATAAGGATTTATGAATGCATATAAAAAAGTAACCTTTGTACAGAAACAGTTCACTGAAGCAGTAGCAATATTTACTGAGCTGACTGCACAGAGAGAATTAAAAATCTGTAAAATACCCACAGAATCATGCACGTTTAAATCACACTGAAGTTCAAACAATCTACAAAATTGATTCCAAAATATTAAAAGTATAATTATATCCCAAACACTTATTTAATCATTTAATGTTTACTTCAGAAATTCTTACCTGTATTTACAACTATATATTCTCACTCTGCCTTCAGTGACAGGTCCAGGGCTCTGTATCATTACCTCGGCAGTATATAACTGATCCTCTTCATTGGCATATTCAAAAACCAGAACATAGCGACCGACTTGAGGAACATTTATGATCATCTGTAAATTGACCTAGGTTGAGATCATTGAAATAGGGAAAAGCTGTTAGATTTCTTACTCTCTTTCTTGCAGGAAGCTCCCTCTTCCTGCCCTGCAAGCCAGCTGTTCAGTATCAGTTCAGGGCTAATCCTGTAGTGTCTCAGCAAATGACATCCAGCAGAATGGAAGCAATGCTTAGAAATATCACTTCATCCACTAATAAGAGTCAACCAAGCTCAAGAAACAGTTGCCATTATAACAGTTCTAGGAAGGCTCTAAAATAATCCTAGGAAATGTGTATGTTATTCTCTCTCTTCTCCCCAGCAGAATGTACCAGCAAGGAAACTTTAATGGTACAACAAAATTGCCACTCTCATCTCTAAGCTATCTTTAATAACATATAAAAATCGAATCTACCTCTCCACTGAAAAAAATATTTCCAGACTACAGCAGTACTGTATATTGATTCCCTAGAAAAAATAAAAGCACCTTCTCCAGCAAACAACAAACAGCCTATGCCACTTTCTGAAGCATCAAATTTCAATTTACCTGCACAAATTGGTCAACAAAATATTGGATGCAAGATACTTTGAAGTAGTTGCATGAACAGCTACATGGTTATGTAGGCCTTTGCTACAGTTGGCTATATAATTATTTTCAAATTTGAACTGTTTTTCTCAGTATTTCCTTAGGCTATGAACACTTACACATGTAAATAATTCTGTCAACAGCCCTCTTGACTTCACTGTAATTATTCATAGCAGTGAAGTTTTGCACATGCATCAGTGATGAAGCACCAGGGCCTGTGACATGTAAGTATTCTTGTTGCACTTGATATTTTTAAAAGCAATATCCAAGCACCCCCAACAGAGGGCATAATCACTTTACATGTAATTATCATGTACTTGATAAAATACCTTATTTTTACCAAACACGTTTCTAGTATAATTTTTCATCTCATAAAACAGACTTTTCTCTTTCACTGGACCTACAGCAGTGGCCTAATTGCTGCTGCTTCTTTTTTAGTAAAGCAAATACTTTACATAAGTATAGCTATTTAAGAAAAAAAAAAGAGCTTAGAGATTTAGAGTGATGTATGTACACCACTTCTGCTGACAAACCATTATGTCATTTCTGCTGCAATTAAACAGTATGCTGGACAAGCCAGTATGCCTAAAGCAGAGGGATTTTTATTTAATAAAATACTTCTGTCAGAGTGAAGTGTCTACTCTAGTCACAGTTATAAATTGGCCTCCACTGATCCATTTACACAGTTCTGTATAAAATGCAGAACTTGGCACAGAGTCTGTTTTAGGGATCTGCAAATCCTGAGCTGCAAATCTGCAACCATTTTAGTCCAGTAGGTTTATAGTCAACAGTACAGACGGGACCACAGTTAGCAGGCAGGAATCTGACCTCTCTTCCACTGATATGGGTCATCAACGGTTGATCAGGAGTTGGCTGTCGCACAGGCATTCTTCCGTATTCTCCCCCATGTCTCAGATACACTGCTTCTGAACCAAGGACACAGGAAAATGTGCCCAATGGCAAGTGCTGATAAAGCAAGCAGCTTACATGCACAAAAAAAAAAAACAACCAACAAACAAAACACAGGATTATTATTGTTTTCAAGTGCAGCAGGATAATAATACAGTACTGCTAGGCGCTGGTTTATTCTGTAGCATATATACTGACTGTTCTGTTGAAGCATGCCCTGAATAGGTGCAAGGCTCTATAACTTGTATCTGCAAGATGGATGCTTCGTAGTAATCACGAGGTAACAGCACCATATAATCCTAAGAACAAAGAATAAAACAAATGCAAAACCATATAGAAAATTACAAAACAAACATCTCTAGACTTTCACAATGCAGCAATGAACAAAACCAACCACATAAATAACTTTTACAGAGGATATCTGCAAGATGTGGAATTTTTTTGTTGTTACATGGGCCAGTAACATCAGAATGTGTCCCCCTAACTCTATTTCTATCTTCATAGGGATGGGACGGAGGCAGCTGCCCTGTAAGCAGGGAAACTCTGAAGGCACTCTCCCATCATGTATTCTACAAGACAGTGTTCATAAAGGACCCTCCCCACAGCTTGGTCGCACACAGCCAGCTGAGTGTGGTTTTCACCTACAAGTGCAATCCGCATGCACACAACTCAACTGTTTGTGACTCCTCAGGGGAGATTTACGAATCCCAGACAACTATAAAAATATTCCATGTAATCTATTAAGCCGTGCTTCAAAATCTGGTGTATTTTTGCTCTGTCTTGCTTACTTAACATACTAGAGCTTACTTATAAAAACTGTTATTGTGAGAATATGCTGGGCTAAGATCGTTAATAAATTCCTTTTCAAAGGTATTAGTAAAAAAAAAAAACCACCAGGCACAATAAGTACTGTCACTGTCAGCAAGAAATATGTTTGCAAGCTCTTTAGTATCATTTTATTTGGTATTCCATAAATTTAAGAGAGCCCCGGGCTTAATGACTAAAATACTGGCTACTTATTAACCCTATACAAGATATATATGAATTTCAATATGCTGTCTTTGTGACCATACATGTTTAAGGTTTTTCATACATGATCACCTCAAACAATTTGTCTTTTTTTTAAGCAATTTCTCAGAACCGCTGTCAGAAAATTTTTGTTTTTCAGTGACGAGAGGATTAAAACATTTAGAAAATGACCTGCTAATCACACAGCCCATCTTGTAATACTTTTCTGAACAATCTTTGTTAAGAAACTAAGGCCTTGGTCACCTGTGGCTGAGTCAAGCTTTAGATATGATATCTGATGTATAATTATGAAATTCTGTGAGCATTTATGCTCAACAAATTGTGCTGTAAGTTAATATTATTTTATCCTTTGAAGGTACAGATTCCAGATAGACTTAAAGTCTGTAAGCACAGGAAAACCAGAGCAGGTGAAAGTCAGAGAAGACAAAAAATTAAATTAGAGGCAGAACTGTAAATTTTCATAACTCTATTCTGCTGCCGTACTCTTTTCACTAGTGCTGAATTTCAATTGCTTGCAGGGTTCTTCCCAGCAAGTAACTCCAGAGCAATACTATCATTACACTACACTATAATACTATCAAGCTCAAGCACTTGTATTTTTTTCTTACCAAGAGGACCCCCTCTGCCATTATACTGATGGTCCATGTGCCGGGAACCAGTGAGAAAGGCTCTGTGGAGCTTTTTCCTGGGACTGTGACAAAAGCTGGCTCCTTGCTGGGTGAGAAGACAAACTCTTTGCTCTGAGCAGTCCCTGCCAGCAAGAAAAAAAATCATGTAATGAAATAAGGGACTGTGTAAAATGTCCCTGCTTGCATAGTATGCTGTAGTAATCACTTCACCCATTAAACTTGGTCTAAGAGAAGTTGATCAAGGCTTTTCTGTCAGAATACATTAATAGTGCATTTGAGCACACACAGTAAGCTACAGAGCAATGCAGTGGTTGTTGTCTTCTTACTAGTCTTGAGGAAATTGATTCAGAAAAGCAGAGTTCTGCCCCTGTAATGGCCAGTTTTGCAATATTCTGAAATGCTCACTTCTTCACTTTCCCCTTCCATTATTCTCCATTCAACCTGTCTCTGCACTGACTCACAATGTGTTCAGCTCACATAGGGTCTGTTCTTATGCAACTTTCAGCCAAACATTTCAGATACTAGAGGCTCTCAGTAGCATCTAAAATGTTTAGTTACACATAGTAACTGACAGTAACTTCTGGGCAGAGATGATGCACAACAGAAACGTAGCTGCAGTATGCTTTATCAAAGAAAAGTCAGAAGGATCAATAGTTATGAATATTAAAGGTTTCCTCTTTGAAGCCCCTGGAACCAGGCAAAAGCTGGTTCCCTGCCTGCCAGGCAATATAAGCCAGACACGACCACAAACAACTGCCACTCTGCTGAGTAGTATCTGTGAAGTCTTCAGTTTTGTCTCCTTATAATTACTAAAAGGATCTATGAGTAAACTCCACTATTTCCCATCAGTATATTGAGGTTAGGCATAATAAAAGATAATTCTGCATATAGGCTTGGTATGCCTCTACCATTCAAAGGATATGGAGTACTTATCTTTTATCAGGGCCCAAAAGGCATCACATGCCGTTGAGGTCTGTAATCAGAGCTAACTTGGTAGATTGGATTCATCATTAAATAAATGTTATTCATGGAATGAAGGCAGAAGCCACCTTTAAACTGAAATATTAAAGGCAACTAAACCAAAATAAGTGCTGTCAGCTTTCTTTAAAAGCTTCATAAAACACACAGTTCAGAGCTTCCAAGTGCAGAATTGAAAGTACTGAGCTTGGCAAACATTTGAAAAAACACATGTTGATTACTACTGTAAGCAGGGGGTTCATGCAAACACAGCCACATCAGTTACACTCCAATATATATATTCCAATATATATTAGGAAAGCACAAAAGCACCGACACTTGTTAAAAGTGATGCATTTTAAGCGACATTACAAATTGGACTTAGGTGCATCTTGAAAAGGCTCCTCTGATCTACCATCCATCTGATCTGCTGCACTGTTGAGTTGCACCTACCTGTTTCAGGCTGAGACTGACAAGCAGATATGCGACCAGATAATGTTTCACCTCCAGGGTTAATATACCTCAGGATAATGCGAAATAAGTATTGGTTTGATTTTTCCACATTCAAAGTTATCCTCACTTCATTCTGAAAAATGGAAGTTAATAAACAAAAACAGCCATAAAGTGCTGAACAGAGGAACAGTTAGAAGCCATGCAAGCACCACACTAAAGTCCTACAAGAAAAATGCACATGCAAACAAGTACATAGTGGAATGGCAATGTTGGTATATGACAGAAGACAGGCAAGCCTAGTGAGAAAATTAATTCACTTACAAGTATAATTAGTGCCAAAATGTTTTCCCTCAGCAACTGAGATCTTCCCTTTAGAGCTTTTTGAGCCCAGGCTGACATAGCGGAGGACTAGGTGGAATAGCTTAGGGGAAGCCACAGTGATAGGCACAACCACCTCTGGCTGGGAAAAATAAAAAGAAAGGGAAAAAGGAGGAAAGGAAAGTATATTATTTGTTATTAGCACCCAGAGAAAGAAAAACCATTTGGCAAAGACAAACTCCATAACAGAGAAGAAAGCCTCAGGCAGCTTACAAAAGAATATAGAACAAAACCTCCTGTGAAATAAAACTGTTATTGAATAATAGCTTATCCAGAAAGACACAGAACTAACATGTGTTGATATTGCACCTTGACACATGGACAATATTTTACTGTTATCCTCCTCTCCTGTGCCATAAAGGAAGCATGTGGTATCGAGCCATTCCTATTCCTGGATTCCAAAGGAACAGGCCAGAACCATTGATCCTAGTCTGAGATCACACACAACGCTCCACAGCGTGCAGACATCTCAGACCATCACTGAAACTTCTGGTCCTCCACCACATCCTGTAGTTTCTTAGAGATGCGATAACATGCATGTGCCTCTTTGCCCTAGAGCTGAACCTCTGGAGCCACGCAGTTCTTGAGCCCTCAGGAGGCTGCATTCACCCCCCCCACCCTCATTATTTAGTTTGCAGAGCCACAGAATTGGCAGAGACATGTTCAAAGGTTGGTAGTGGACCAGGAAAAAACAGGAATGGTGCAACCTCAAGGGTTTGGCTTCCTTCTTTCCATCCTGAATACTAAAGCTCCTCTTATAATCTAACTCCCACCAGTTCACCCAACACAATCAACCAACTAGCCCTTTCAAAGGTGCCTGTTGTGTGGTGACCTCCCCACTGCTGTGGTCCATTCTGTTTCCCCAAATGCACAAAGGTTTTCTCTGTTCCATATACTTGAGAAAGGAGCACAAAGCCTTATTTTCTCTTACTCCTAGAAGCTACAATAAATGCAAGACTGCCAGCTGCCATATGCTTCTCTGAATGTATGTTCCTCAATCCTGTCATCGTCATCACAGAGACATCTGCCTTCTTAATAGAAATGCAAAGCAGAAAGCAACGATAGACATACGGCCCAGCTGAGCGAACTACATAGCTGAGAGACTGCATAGCTAAAATCTAGGTAACTGCAGAAGGGCAGTGGACCAGAATGGAAAACACAGACAAGCAGGGCAACATTTTACAAGTGTTGCTTTAAATGGAGAACAACTTCTGAAGTATACTACATGGGTAAGACAGGCACTGAGGGAACACTTGAAAAATAGATATGAACAAAAAAGAAAAGGCAAAAGAAATAAACATGCTTCAGGAGATTTATCAAAATGGTTTCTAAGATTTTATGGAGAATCTAGAAGGCAGAGTGAAGGCAGAGAAAGAGGGATGTGAGAAGTAAGGGAGGAAGGGATGTTGGTGTCTGGATTCAAGCAAAGGCAGGGAGTGGGGAGAAATTATTCTTTGAGGTCTGTCACAAACTTGGGCAACTCTGGCCAGTGCTTTAAAATCTGAGCCTGTCATCTTCTCTATAATGAAACATTAATGTTGGTAGCATGACAGGGCATCAGTGACCTCTGCTGAGGTCACATACAGCTTATTTATTTCACCTCAAAAATTTTTCATCGTACTGAAATGTTTTCTTTTAACAAAAAGTTGTTACGCTAGCCTTGTGTGTGGTAGACATGGTTAACACTATTTGTCTTCTACAAAATAAACGTCAGGAGGCTTTTTTTCCGGGTCCTGAAGACACATAAAAGCTAGGTCAAAATTAGAAAAGTTCCTTGAAATGAAGAATGTGAGACTATCTATCCCAGTTACAAGAGGATCTAACTAAGGAGGGCTGGAGCTAGCAATTACTTACATGAGTGAAAAGCTTTATTTAGGTAAGCAAAATAATGCACACTTCTAGCAAGATTAGAGACTAAAATCTTTCACTACATCTTTACAAAATGCCACTGGATATGAAATGCTAAAAGCAGTGAGTTCAAAAGCAGACGTTAAGAAATCCCAGCTACTGGAGAGTTGCCTTCATTTATGAATGTGGAGTAATTCTGAAGATCCAACAAATATGAGCTCTGAGATAAAAAAAAAACCACCAAAAGAACAAAGAGGAAGGAGCGAAAATGGAGAACAGAAAGGAAGGAAATCACTATGCTTATGCAATGGTTATGTGCTTGTGTCTCAGTCTATAGTGATTCATTAGTCCTTGGACAACTTACAGAGGCTGGACACAACAATACCAGAACACTACTTTTAGAAGCATAAGGAAATCACATTTATTGCTCAAACATACCGTTTTAAAATCCTGGTTCACTTGTCAGTCCAAAGTCAGAGAGGTGCCTTCTCACACAGTTAAATTATGGTGATTTTCTCCCTGTGATTTACTTATTCCCTCTGCTGTTGTTTAGTTTATTTGTAGACTGTCATAAGACTAAAATAAATGTTGCCAATATGCTCCTGCTCACAGCTTCCCTTACTGAATTATACATTCTCCTGTTTGCTTTAATGTGAAGGTATCATTCCTAATAAAAGTTGTTGTCTTTCTCTTCCTCACCCAATATAAGTTGCAAGTGTAAGATGACTTTAGTGACAGCACTGTGATAGTACCTGAAAATCTGAAGGACACAGTCTGCCATGGTATTGTTTAATTCAAATTATTTAGCCAAGCATCAATCTTCTTATGCTTCTGCTGTCCTTAGCCTGACAAGAAATTCTGCATTTAGTATTATAGACTTTAAAGCTGTTAGTTCTGTTCTTTACGTACATAACAAAATGTGTATTTCTCACAGAACATGTCTGCACAAGCAATTACCTTACAATACCAACACTCACTAATTCAGACAGTGATACAGCACCAAAGCGTTCAGATTAGTGAGATCCCGCCCTTTCTCTTGTATCTTGCACACACATAGCAGTACCATAGAGACATAAATACCACACACCTATGTTTTCTCCCCAAAGCCTTGAGCAAAATACCAGCTTACTTGTATAGAGGACATCTGTGCGTATCCTCTCCAACTGAAGTTAGGAAATTCCTGAGGTTCATAGCCAAATCGAATTTCCTTTCCATTGACAGTAGTACCATCTTCAATCTCAAACTTCATGTGGTGCAGATCAGGGAAAAAATAGTTTTTTTCAGGCCTTTCAAGGAGACAAAAAACAACAAAGAATTACCCATCACCATATGGTCTACATCTAAGAGCATAAAGTAGTGGAAGGGAGGTGACCTACTGACTACTGAGGAATCCTGATAGCAGCTAATAAGGTGTATGTAACGAGAATTCTCTTTCCAGAAGGTTTGACAGCTTACATATGTTTTCCTATATAACTCTTGATAGATGTATAAATACATATGCAATACTATTGCAAAACAGATACTGGTTATTTAAGGAAACAAATTTAAAAAAAAATCTTATTCAAGTAAAAGAAGAAAACTGCACAGAAGAATTGGTATCAATTGCTAATACAATTTACCAGCTTATTTATCAACACATCCAGAATCTGACACGGAAGTATAGCAAGGGACTTGTGGGCAGTTTCAAATGAACTCACTCCCGACAGGCCATCCCTGCGACGTGCACCCTGCACTGGCAGCCACCCAAGGGCCCGGCACACATCGGGCTGAGGGATCCTCCAACGTCACACTGGCAGCCTGTCAGGCAAAGAGCAGAAACCAAATAACCCATCAGAAAAAAAGTGATAAAAGTTATCAGAAAACATACCTTGCTTCCACTAATTAAATACCATTAATGACTTGTTTCCTCCTTCCGGAGCCCTTCAGACTCAGCTCCCCTCCCCTCACTTTCAAACACATGTTAACACACATGTATAAGCTGCAATTATTTCTGGCCTCCCATGTTTGTGGTTGTTTTCTTTATTTCTCCTTGGAATGTGACAAAAGCCACTTTAAAAAAAATAATTAATAAGCCATGCCACTTTACTAAATGCAGGACTACATTTCTGTGGAACAGTCATTCAAATGTTTTGCTAGTAAGTCAGAATTTCTACAGCAATATCACGATGAATAACTATTACAAAAAACAACAACCCAAAACAAAACCAAAACCTAACTTAGCAAAATTGTAAAATGTTAATCTTTCAGAGTCTGGTACCCCAATATTTAATTTATGTTACAAGAATTGCACACAAGAACATACAAATTCATATAATAGCTTATGCATATTTTTAACCAATACTAGACAACAATATTGAATGACTTTCTACAGGAGACAGGACTTGTCTAAACTAAAGGACACCTCCAGTAATGAGGTATATAAAACATCATACTAAGGAACAAGTATGCCTAGGTTTAAAATTTCAAGCTGAATTGAAAGGCTGAAAGCTCCTAAACACATATTTACATCACAGCATAAAAGCATTCTGTTTTCTAAGACGTTAAGCACCAGTAATCTCACTGAAATCAAGGATAATTAAGGTATTTGACACCTTTGTGAAACCAGATCCCTTTCATTAGCTCCTTGGTTGACACATCAGTATGGAAGCTTTGTTTGATACAGTCAGTAGCCATTATTTTTAACTTTGTACATATTAAATGATTGTTCAACATACTTCAGTGCTTTAAAAATAAATCTCTTGCACCGGCCCTGAAGAGCTGTAAAGCACACTGAAGTCAGTGAAAGTGCTTTTGATTATTTTAACAAACCTAAACAGGGAGGGGACAAGGAGGGAACTGCTGAAGCAGCCCTGCACCACTCAAAACACATGGCAGAGCAAGTATCCTTCAGAAGAAGGATCAATTTCTCCACAGCTACATCTGCCTCTGCTTGAAAACACATTTAGCCCTGGGTCAAAGCAGTACACGAATGTACCTAAAAAAAATAAATAAAAAAATAAAAAATCAAGCTAGTATCTGTTATAACATCTTAGGGTTTTATTGCAGCAGCAGACCTTAAGAGAACTGCTAAGCAGAACAGACAGTTACCACTCTTACAGGTAATACTTGCAGGAAAATCAACCATCCCGGCCCCACAACTTGGGAGGAGTGAGAGGAGGAATGACTCTCTGTTATCTTGTTTGATAAAATAGCAGTTTCAGCAGCACTTTGTGTGACCTCACTGCATGCTTTGACAGAGGAGCCTCAGGCACTAAGTGGTGTTAAATAAGGCACCTTGGAAAGCAGGTGAAGGACAATGAACTCAAAGAAGAACATTTTTCTTCCTATGAGTGAGCCACAAAAAAAACCAAAACAAAACAAAACAAAACAAAAACCTCCATTGGGAACTACAGTTGGTAATTTCTCCCTCTGGAAGGCAAAGGAGTAGTTACATGGGTTACAAGCAATTACAAGCAGTAGTATAAAATGCTGTGCACACAAGTGATTCAACAGATTCATCCACATTTTAAAATACAGCCTACCGAATTTTGTTTTAAGTACAAATGTGCTACTAGAGATGCCCTTTATTCATTTTACCTCGGCAGCCAAAATAATTCTTGTTTTCAAGAGCATAATAGCCAGCTTCACAAGTGTCACAGGAATCTCCACAAACATTAGGTTTGCAGTAACAATGGCCATTTTCCTGTGAAGAAAACAATTTTATCAAAAATGTTTCAGCACCTTTTTCAGAACTTTAATCTCTCAATACTTTGAATTCCCTCTAATTCTAAAGAGGAAAAACATTCAAATCTCAACAAAAAATATTATCTGGACATAACTTCAGTCATTTATCATCTGCAATGAACAGATTAGAAAATATATAAACTCAAGCTGATGAAATACTTTCAGAAATGTCATACATCCTTAGAATGTATACATCTTTTATACATTCCTAGGATGTACAAAATTTCTGTCTAAAACTGTTTCTTTGCTGATTAAACCAAACACTTCAAGTGCAAAAGCAATAGTCAGGACTAACATTTCTACCTTGCCAAATGTTACAACAATTTATCTCTACAAAAATCAATTTAATTAATGTCTGTCTTTTAATTTCACTTTACCTGCTGACATTCTCCGATTCCACTTAGTGTTCCACTCACATCACACTGGCACGCTGCACAGATGAAAAAACAGACAATCTGCATTTCACCTTTCCAAGATACTTTGCAGGAAAAAAACCCACCACCCTGAATCTGCAATTTTGAGTCACAGTGCCACAAGACAGATTTTATTCTGGAAGGTTCAGGCCAGCAGAAGGATACTGGCACAAGGTGAGAAGAAAAAGCAAAGAAAGAATGAGGACTTCCATGTACGTGCAATTTACTGGTGTCCTTTAAAGTGTTCTAACTTGTGTTTAACAAGACCAGTCTTGAGTTTGGATTTACATTTCTTTTCTTTCTTAGCAACATTCACATAATTGATACAAACCAGCATTTCCCACCTGACTGCACCCTTCTATTCCACAGTGCTACTTTGGGACCAGTTCAACTCTCCATATGAATTATAAATTAAGCAAATATTGTGGGAAGGAGCTACAGTGACCTAGAGGTTTGGTGAAACCCTGTATTGACTCTGTGACTGAAGGCAGAAGAGATTAATTACATAAATGGTGCAGTAATTAATCTTTGAGGAGATGTTTAGACTGTATATTATTTAGAGATTTAGAGTCAAAGACTCGATAATATTGGTATCAGCTCTAAAGCTACTCATCCTATTGAGGTGGCTGTTGTGGTAGAACCTGTCAGAAAGGAAACAGTTGGAAAGAAAAAAATCTTTAAAGAGTTTTATTTAATCCTTTCTAATCTTTAAGATTATTATTATCATCTGCCTGAAAAACACACACCTCCTGTTAGCAAACACTGAAAACTGCAAACAGATCAGTATTATATAGACATAATCCATAACATGTGTCACACTGAGGCCACAAGAAGGCCTTTCATTCCTCTACAAGCTAGGAGATGACAATAAATGAAAAAGCCCCCTTTTCTCAAAACAACAAACCAAATTCTGGTTTTAGTGTTAAAGGCAGAAATCCCATCTCACTCCAGTAAAACCGCCATAGGCCTGTATGAAGTACACATCATTGTAACTCAAGAGTGCACCTTGGTCCAGCAGTAGCAAGCACTCAGGAAATTATGGTCTAATTTCTAAAAGTAACAGCTGGTATCATGGGTAATTTGGTGTTACAATTAAGTAGCATAAAAAACATGTTGTTAACCAGAGTTGTGAAAGTCACTGAGCACCAAAGATGGTGACAGAAAAAAAAAGATGACTTTCAAAGGAATGTAACACATTCCTTAACTTGAAGAAATATGTCATGAAGCCATACCTGTACATCCCTCGGGGTTTTCTTTGGCCAGGTTCCAGTACAGTGGTTTGCATTTACTGCAGGTAGGACCTTCAACATGCTGAAGGCATTGACAATAGCCCTAATGACAGAGAGGAGTTAATATGGGTTCATCCGTTTCATAAAAAAACATACTGCTCTTTAGTACTAAGAAAAACCTAGCATTATTAACAGCTCAGGCTGTTTACCGACCTTTACAGATGTGTGGAAACTGAGGCTGATTAATACTTCTTAGATTTTTGTCTCATACTATCAGCACAGGATTGTTCCACCCTATGCATTTTTTCTGTATCTAATTTATTCTAAAAGCCCCAATGGATATACATTCCAATTCTTTTATAGCCTTATTAGAACTGCTCTAAAATAATAACTGTTTTGGAAAAAGTTTAAAAAACAAATTTACTTTAAAATAATAATTTTCATATTTACTCCTTCCATTATTGGTGGAAGGCACACATAACAGTAAACATGAGCCTATATAGATACTTCTTCCATTGGTCTGACTTACCATCTAGGTCTTTGCCACACATTTAGCAATGACGGTGATCTCTGTAATATACTACTCACTATAACCATCACTGTATTAATAACAATAATAGTGGAATAGCAACAGTTACAAAGAAATAATAATTTTTTCAAGAATAATTTGATGCTGAAATGGCCTGTTGCAACCCAGAACCAGAAGGTCTTTGATAGGCTTATATGCATGTATATGTTAGTATTCTAGCATACCAAGAAGACATAAACAGTATGTATATTCCGTATATAAAGATTAAAAAACCTCCCAGCCTTAACAGTTAATTGCACTTGTATGATCACGGAACAAAACACAAGGTTTATTGCCACTCTTACTCTGCAAATAAGTTCATGCAATTCTTTCACAGTCTAAGAGCAGGCTTCAGGACTTGAGCAATGAAGTGAATCCTTTCAGCAAAGGCACATGAATTATTAACATGTATTGTTAGCTGCAGTGGTAGAATACTTACAGAATGAGAGCCAACACTGCCTGAAGGGTCACATTCACTGTTGACACCTTACGAAATTAAAAAAAAAAACATATTGAAAGATCTTTTGAAAACAGAGATGTGGAATGTAGTGGTGCAGAAGTACAATGTAACAGGTGTGAGTTTGAAAGAGATTTTTAGTATGATTACCTTGGAGGGACTCAAGAACTTTAAACTTCAAGACCAGCAGAAGCCTTTAATAATAATTTATCAAATGTGTATTTAGCCTGATCTAGACTATTTTGGCTTGGTATGCAAAGTAGTTACTTGGAAAAATATAGCATTAACTTACAGAACTGAGAGACATTTTCTTAAGGTTTCTGTGCCATCACCTAAAAAAGGTTTTACTCTTACAGTTCACTTCATGAAACAGCATACAGAATGACAAACAAGCTCATCTAATATGTGCTCCTGGTGTGTCCCTCCCTGCCTCCCTCCCCATGCTTCAGGGGGTTTCTATAAAACTCTGCATGCAGCAGACTGCCCTGGAGAACCCTGCAATAGAAACAGGGGCGACCCAAAACAGAATGCAGGATTTTCCCTCGGAAGTGTTACCTTCACAGTAGGGGAAACTGTCAGCCGCAGAAAGGCATCTGTCACACCGTCGCCCCATGATGCCCGTCTGACACTTGCACTGCCCGGACACGGGATCGCACGTGCCATGCTGGGAACCGTCAGGAGAGCACTGACAGGCTACACAACAAACATAGACAGGGTGGGAGAGTTCACCCTGTAGGTACCAAGCAACAGCCTTCCAAAACTTTAGTACTGTAGTGGTTTGAATACTATTTGTCTATACAGTGTTCTTCATTTTTCTTTCCAATAAATAACTCACAAAGTCCTGCTATAACTCACAGAGTCCTCACCCCTGCTTGGAACCTATGAGTTTGAGGTGATCTGTACCATCTTAACATTGCTTTCTTCTGTTCTTGACAGAAACAGGTAGGATTATCTGGAACTGTAATAAATCTATCTTCCTCAACTTCTTTGTCCCATCCTAAGAGCAGGCTTGGTTTTGGCTTCCTGCTTTCTTGATCTTCTTATGGTAACAAAAAGCACAAAGCAAATGCTGTGATTAGACCTGCACTTAACAATATGGTTGCAAAATACAGTATATAAAATTGTAGGCCCATCACACCTTTAGATCTGAGGGCAGAGGAGGCCAGAAGCAAGCTTGGAAATACACCATGCAACAGTCATATTGTTACAGATTCCTATGTAAGGTCGCATTTGTGCAATGATTTATACACATGGGGTAAACAAGAATAATGCCACAAAAAAAGAACAATGTTGCTACATCCCAGGGGACTAATCCTTGCTCATATAGAGTCTAAGGGTGAAAAGATTAATGACAATTATTTTTGTAAAGTAGTAGACAGTCGTCCAAAGAAAGAGAACAAACCTGTCTATTTTTTGCTGTGGTTGTGGTGATCAGTAATTGCAGAACTCTGAGGATATATTCCTTCGTTAGCACTAATCTTTTGACTTCTAGGAAAAAGCAGTCCTATTGATGATGATCAAGTAACTTGCAGATTTTAAGGACAGAGCCTGCAGGTTTCCCTCTGCTTGATGTGAAAAACCTATACTCATTCTCTGGGCCTGATCAATGGATTCCCATAGGCAGTAAAAATTGTTGATGTGATGTGATGTGATGGAAGATTTGCAGAGTTAAGCCCTTCTAGACTATAATTTATGGTGCAATGTTGGCACATGTCAAGAGCACACACTAATGCACTTAAAAGTTTACAGGACAGTGTATCAAATAGAAGCCCAAACCAGCTGGAACACAGCTTATGTTCTGTAAGTTGAGTGAGCCAGAACTCATAAAGGTAAATGCCCACTGTCCACCCTAAGCTTTAGATTTCATATTTTAAAAAAGAGATACAACTCCATCAAGGCCAAACTCACATGCCATGCTCACATTAACCCAATCAGCACAGGAACAGCCATGATGTGCCAGGTTGGATTACCAGAGTGTGTGCCTGCCAGGAAGCCTGGCCACTGCCTGGATCTGCAATGCTACTGTTGCCGGCTTTGGATGGAACAAAACTATCGTGGTAACATAAGTAGTTTTAGATGGAAATATATTTGAGAAAATTTGTTTTCGTCTGTATTGCAGAAATAAGAAGGCAAACCCCATTAAAGGAGGAAAGGCTTTTACTCACGCAAGCAGCTGGGATAGCTGTAATAACCTGGAGCGCACTGGTCACATCTAAGTCCAGCATAGTTACTATGGCACAGACACTGACCTCCAGGACCACATGTATTCTCCACTGAGCCAACAGCATCACAGTTACATTCTGCACAGAAAAAAAAAATAATAATAACCAGCCTGACAGGTACCTGTCTAAACCAGCAATTACTTAAACCAGAAATTGCCAAAAAAGTTACCTTTGAATGGAAAGCAATCATGAGGAAATCAGATGAATCATAAATTTACCACCAAAAATAAATATCCTGAAGTAGATGCTTACACTGCAATTGCCTCCTCAACCACTGATAATCAGGCTCTTATTGCAATTCTATAATGTGCAGTTTAGAGATTTAGTTTGATGCCTTGCAAAACAGTGTAAGGGACAGAAGTCCATCTTACAATGGAAAGAACATCACATAAGAGAAGTCCTTAACATCTTTAAAAAATAACCTCTGAGAAACGTCAACCACAAAGCTAGGCTAAGTCTAACGGCTAACAAGAAGCTTATTTGTAATGATGCACAAGCACAGTTCATGATGCACAAATGATGCACAAAGTAAGAACTACTGACATCTTAATTCTACAAGCAGGCTAGCAGTGCGTTGCAGCAATTTGCATGTAATACACAAGGCATGTTGTCAGACTATAACAACAAACTTCTCTTGGAGTTATCACTAATTTAGGCTAACAGCTCTATCACATAAGATAAGATGTGCTATTTTATTGAAACGATGCTGGACATTACACAGGGTCACACTTTATAGGTACATGAATGGGAACCCAGCTGGGAATCCCAGCTGCCCCAGGTACAAGCCAAAGTGTTGCAGTTAAGGATTTTATGACTGACAGAAATGGCTCACTGACAGAAATACAAAACACACACTGTCTTTCTGTTCCATGTTCATGTTCCTGGTTCCCCCTTTTAGTTCCTCTTTCTGCTGTAGTCAAGGACATCTGACTTTGCTGTGTTTACGTCAAAGACACCTGGAAGGACACTGGTCTTCCTAGGAAGTTAGTATAAGAGAAATACAGAGACTGAAGCTTCCAAAAACATCACCTAAACTAGAGGCCACCCCTAGATGAACATTATATTGTATTCTCTCATCATTTTAGTGCTACTGATTCATTTAAAGCCTTTATTTTTATATCACTCCTATTGAGTAAAGCTTCTATTGAGTTCAACAAGATAAGATCAGAGATATCAGTTCTAGCTGCAGCAGCCAAAAAGTTATAGATCTACCTCTCCCCTGAAGATGACAGCTCCAAACTGGAGTAGCAGGCTGAGCTGTTCACTTTCCACCACAGCTTGCAGCATGCTGAATTAGTTTAAGTTTAAACCCATGGCAGCTTATTTTAACAAAACAAGCTATAAAAGGCAGCAGTTTTGAGTAATCCCACTGACTGTGTTTTCAATTTTTTTTTTATCTGTCTTTCACAATTTATTTCTGCATCGTCTTTTAAGCTTTCATATCTCTCCAGCTTTTGGCATTAAAAGTTCAAACATATTCAGTACAGGTTTGATTTGCCTTAAGGCTGCTACCTGATTCAGTTCTAAGAAAAAAAGAAATGGTTAGAGTATTTTAAAACCACTGAACAGTGTGTACCAATGCAGAATCCTGATTTTATGTTTTTCATTAGAAAACATTAATCTATTCCAGACCATAAAGACACCATCATGTGGTATTTCTTCATTCCACCCATTGTGTTTGGTAACACAAAATCTTTGCAAGGGCATAAATAATTCTGCTGTCCTTTCACAGGAGATAAACAAGTACCTAAGTCCAAAAGGAAGGAGTCTGCAATAGTCAACAATCAAAAATCATGAGATAGAAGAAAGTAAATCATAATATTCTACATTAATATTGTTAAGCTGCACAGTAAAGCACATAACAGAACTCAGCAATATTCTGTATTCTTTCTCAATGTAAAATTCACTAAGGATTAAAGGCCTCTCTCTGCAAAAGCAGACGAAACTTAGAGGCCAGGTAAGACTTATTGCATTCCTCATACACACTTAAGACCATTATGATATTCATGGTTATATTTAATTGATTTCCCTCTCTTGTAAAAAGCATGCTAGACCTTGGTGGCAGGTACACTGGTGAAATCCCATGGAGATCTTTCATGTTTCATGATCAAATGGACAGAGGTTGGCTTGGTGTCTGTCAGACGATCTCAAGGTGAGCGAGAAATCACCATGAAGGACCAAATGGGAGCTTCTAATTTTCAGATTTACAGAACATACACTTTACAAGGTACCAAACAAAGAGCCTCTGCAAAACTAGATTAGCACTTCACAGCTCTGCTATGCCAGTTCTTTAGTAGTCAATCATGCTCTCTTGCTGTAAGCCTCCATGTGAAAACAGCTTTCAAATCCTTTGGTTATTAGTAAGACAGCTGTGCTGACTGAGGCTATATCAGTCTGACGATGAAAAAAAAATACAAGCTGTGAGAAAACAGACTATACAGATTATATAATTCTCCCTTACTACGGAAACATCCCTGGAATTAGAGAATTAGAATATATGAAGATTTCACTGTAGGGCACAAGAATCCCTTGCCCATTTACTGCTGTGAACATTGCTTCAGCCACTGCAAAAACATTATCTGAAAAACACTCCTGTCTGCCTTTTCAAGGGCTTGTTTGATACTGTACATGCAATTGGCAGCCTTACCCGGACAGGCAGGGAATGAGTGGTGGCCTGGCTGACAGCTGTCACATTGAAGTCCAGCTACCCCTGAGTGACAAAGGCATCTCCCAAGAAAATCGCAGACTTCGGGCTGGGTACCCGCCAAGTTACATTCGCACACTACAAACGAGAAAAGACATTTCAGAGGCAGCCTCTTCACAGGCTCTCTTCTTTTATCTTCCTTGAAATCAGAAAAAAAAAAAAAAACAAACAAAAAGCAATCCCCTCATACGCAACAGGACCAAAATCTTCCTTTCAGATTTATTTTGATTCACAACAGCTTTTATTGATTGCCCACATCAGTAATAATTCAGCATTGAGGGAGAGATTAATGAAAGCAAAAGAATCTGGCTTGAAGTAACTACTGGGTTCAATACCAGCGTTGCACTTGGCCTGTCTTCACTCAGAGTCTGATTATCAATCCCAAGTAGTATGCTAGCTACTGAAAGTAGTTCCATCCTTGTTAAGACTAAAATGAAACAATTTATGGTTTGGATTTACAATTTCATCTGGGAGGCATTAATAAAATGCCTAAAAAGACAATACAGAAATGCTTAATAAAGTTTAAAACCAGTCAGTTTTCTACTACTGATTAGAAAGGGCAGCTTGGTGCATCAAAGTGAGTTTGTAAACTCAAATTAAACACAAATTTGTTTGTTTTTTTTTAAATAAGGGTAAGTAATAGAAATGTTCCCAAAGGTATTCTAAATTTCATCAATGTTACTGAATCCAGCTCCAGACTGGAGTCTGACAGCTGCATCACAGACAGAAATCAAGGAAATAGGAGAATTTTTAGATAGAAATCTCTCCCCATCACATCATCCCTTCTTTGACTTCTGTGAGTTTTGGGAGAGCCTGTTATGAAATCTCTGTGGCAAAAGAACTTCATCCTTCAGCATAAAACTTGGGTCTGTATTTTGGATACGCTTGCTGGTAGGGAACATTTGGCTTACCCTGGCAGAAGGGGTAATGAAAATACCCAGTTGCACAGGCATCACAGGAAAAACCCCAAAATCCAGTTCGACATCTGCACTGTCCAGTATTTCCATCGCAGTCACCACCCAGCACTCCTGCACCGTGGCACTGGCACGCTGAGGAGCACATTTGTAAAGAAAATATTTGCGGCATTACGATCTTAAAGTTCCTATTACACTTGTAAGCCAATGGCTGGCATTTACACCAGGGAGCAGGCTCCAAGCATTAAAGAAACTATGGCACTTACGCAGACACTGGGGGCCAAAATACCCTGGTTTGCAGCCACCTTCTAGTTACAAAGGAAAACAGAGAAAGGAACAAAGTTAGTGCAGAAGAATCACGCAACTCCTTGTATTTTTACAGAGAAAAACAGATCAGTGGTAAGTAATTATTAGTCTTGAACCAACAAAACTATTTTTATGACCCTCACATGGAAATCTCATTTAAAAAATTAATATTCTGTAATTGTGCTTAGTCTGCCAGTACAGATTTACAATTTCCACAGGCACAGACGCTTCCACTTAAAGGCAACTGCCTTTCTTATGCCTTCAGACTCAGATGATACTTGTTGCAAATGTAAAAAGCTCAAAATCTGGTTTCTCCTGTTTATATTTACTGATTTTTCTTTGGAGTTTTCTTTCTTCCTTTTAAAAATATGTGAAAGAAGGGGATGTGTGACAGAGCATACCCAGAGGCCTACCAGGGCAATTATTTTGGATGCCATATGAAGGAGATAAGTGGTACAGGAGACTGAGTCTTTGTGGGCTGTGATGGCAACTGTAGACACTTCCAAGAAAACAACTGAGACTTGTAATACATGGATTTGTACAGTCTGCTTATATCTAAGTGTCTGCTACATTCACAGAAGAAAACACTTTTTCATATCCCAACATAAACTCCAGTTCTAGTAAAGCTAATAGAAATAAAGGGGAAGAATGTCGATTTTAGGATATGAAAAAGATTTTGAGGTTTTTTAATTCTGAAGTGTGTTACAAGAATGTATGTGATTAAGTGCTAGCTGTGATGATGTCTCTGTACTGCAGTATAATAATATATACTAAAAAATATAAGCCCACTGAGGGAATGGCATGGATTTCAGGCAGCTTTGCAGTGGGCTAAATAAGAAATGTGTAGCTCTTTTAGAAATCAAAGTCCTTCACTGCCAAGGGCAATGTACAATTTGCCAGGTGCAAGAGGACAGTCCAGAGGCAGAGGCTAGTTAGCCTTAAGAAAGAGATTTACATCACAAAGCAGCAGTTGTTGTGTCAGAAAGCTGTACATGTCAGAAAGTCTTGATAGATTTGTTCGTAAGAGCACCAAACAAGATGGTCAGCCTTTGCAGATGTTTGCCAGAGGCTGGGAAAACTTATTTTGATCCATAATTCTTTCTGGAACTGGCCCACTAAACTGTTTAATACGACCATGACACTATGATGAACTTCTGGCAAGAACAAAGGCTCTGTGAAAGATAAATACCAACAGTGGCAAAATTACTACATAAATCTCCATGAAAGAGCAGGCACCACTAAAACAACAAAAAATAGCAACATGGGATAAAACAGTGAAATGGGGAAAAAAAACCACCAAGAACTTGCCTATTATGTCACCAGCCATAGCATCTCTTGGATTTGGAGAAGTAAAAGGATATACAGGAGTATCTTTAAAACAAAAGAAACAATGAGGTGTATTTGAAGCAGACACATTCATTTCATTAAAAGTCATGACAAACAATGAAGTCATCTCCTATCAATATAAAGAGAATGATATTCACATGACTCTAGCTTAGTTTTCTTTCAGTTACGAACAGGATAAGAAACACTTTATTTTTAATCTCCAATTCAGGTACAAATGTCCCTTCTCAAAAGAACAGTATGAAAGGCCAGACACCATTTGGAAATGCTACGAGGTTGCTTTCCGGCTCCCTACCCTTTTGTGCAGAAAGTTTTCTTATATTAGACAGTATTATGAGACCTATCTAGGGAGCTCCGTATTTATTTCACATTTTCTGCTTCCAGCTGAAGGTCCATCTCCTGCTATGTGGCATTATCACTCGCTACCTGAACTGCCAGAATTCATGACATGTTGAGAGCTTTTTATTTGAGAATCCTCCAGATTAGGAATGGTAAAGACATCCTAACAAATATTCCTCCATCAAGATGGGATCCAAAGTTGATGAGCTACAAACATCAGTGGCACCTAAATCAAGATCTACCTGAGCTGAACTTAATTAAAAATGTTAGACTACAAACAAGAGGATACAGGAGATACGATAATCTAGAATGCACTGTACAGAGAGGATTTATTCTATCACAGCCATTGAATTCAAACAACATTCAACTTTTTACACTGTTTTTCCCCCTTTATTTTGTATTGACTTCCCTCTTCTTCCATTTTTATCACCTCTCTTCTAGTCAGACCTCAGTTCTTGCCCCAGAACAATATCTTGTTTCTCAACTCTCAGAAACACGCTTCTCCTGAGGGTACGTAACATTCCACTGGTGGATTTTTAGAATTTGTTCATGGAGTCACAAGCTTTTATGCAGCAAACACAATTTCGATGTTACATTTTCTTCTCAGTTATTTTATATATAATTTGTTTATGGGGAAACCATTTAAATTTCTGAATTCCCAACACTTAAATTTAAAGTAAGAATCTAATTTTCAATTAGTCAATAGCATCAGATAGCATTCTATTACCATTTTCAATACATGGAACCACTCAGCAGTTCTACGTCACGTAGTTTTTTCTAATATGTTTATTTCCTTTGGATTTACAAGCACCTTCCCTTCAACCACTTTTTAAAAAATCTGAAACAAACTGGAATCCTTCCCTCAATCACATATCTGCACCTATCTGCAGCCCAATAGAAGTAAGAGAGAACAGCTGAGAGCCTTATGCTCTGCCAGGAGAGCCTTTCCAACATTACACAGGCACTATTTTAGAATTACTTATTTTAGAATCCTCTGAAAGCCCACAAGCTTTGTTTATCAGGGATGCAAGTTCCAAATCCACCCAAATCAAGGAAAACATAACCATTTTCTCCCCTCGCTCTCACTATGGTTATGTTCCACTTCCTAGTCCAAGTGCTCTTTATACCTAAAGGCCCTGAGACACATTTAAACAATTTGTCCAGGGCTATAGGACTAGAGTTCATGACCTACTGAGAGAGAGGCTGTAGCCATGATGAAGATGTCTAAAATTAACTCAGAATTGTAAGAATGCAGCACAATCTATTTGATTTTCAAGTAACTGTTGTTTTGTAAAATAAACCAGACTCTTCAGTATCATGACAACTGGTTTATCAGAAAATGTAAACGTATGAAGCTGAAATGCCAGATGTTTTAACCAAGACATGCATAATAAAACCTGTTAATTCTTTAATGGACATTTAAAACGCAGGAAAGAGGCATTTTTATTTGAATACTTACGCACACAAAATGGATAACCATAGAATCCAGCAGCACAGCGTTCACAGCTTTCTCCCTGGAAATTCTGCTTACAGAAGCAGCGGCCAGACCCTTCCTCACAGCCCTCTGCACGCTCCGAGTTACAACTGCAGGCTAAGTAAGTATCAGCAATTAGGCACTCCTTTGAAAATAATTAATTTGCCTTTTACAGCAGTGCACAATATTATAATAGTAAATTTACAGATGTGAATGCCTCATTATTTGGAGAATTAACATTTGCACACTGTAACATATTTTCCAAGTATTTTATATCACCAATCAATCTTTGTGATAACCCTTTACAAGTAAGAGCCATGTTATTTTCTTAGACTGTTTAGGTTTTTTTAATTCAGAAAGCTGCATGTTATTAGTCCACAGCACTGCAGCCACTATCTTTTCTGTGGCATCCACCCATTTCACTCCATGGTCTAGGCTAAGCACCACGCTCCATCCACCTTTCCTTATATACGGTGTCCAGCATTCTAGCAGCACGTCATTGCTCTGTTGACTTTTTGTTCATTTCGATACCCAAACACAACAAACCGTAGCTTCCTCCTACCTGTTACAAGGATCCTTCAGCCTGTTTGTAATTCAACCCTTATCTCTCACCTATACTCAGGTCTTCTTTTTCAAATGTTACATTAGTAATTATCCTCTTGCATCATTTATTAGTTGTTAGGTTCAGCACTGCATAAAACAGTAGTGAGCCTTGTGACCATTTGAGCTATAGAATAAATTTTTCAAGTGACCAAGAGCCAAAGGATACCTCACATACATCAGAGAGCAAAGAGAAGCAAGGTCATGAGGGTAGGAAATGAGAGTAGCTTCCTAGAGATCAGGCCTCCTCACTGTGGGGTGTGTAGCAGCACCCCAGGCTTACATGATCCTGTCTCCTCAGAAGACTTTTCTGGCTTACTTCCTCTTATTGTCCTGCTGCTGGTCTGAAGCTTTAGGCTCATATGACACATAAGTTAAGACAGATACATTTAAAGGGGTCTAAAGGAACATAAAAAATCATCTGCAGTTGCTCTGCAACATCTTTTCGTCACTCTTCCATTTTTCCTCCCCAAAGGATGCATCCCATGCCTTGATTACAGCCAACCACTCCCCAAGCCACCACCATGAGAAGATACTTAATAGAGAAGGACTCACGTATACAGCCATCAGGAGCCCCTGCTGAAACACCGTAAGGACGATAGTAACCCCTTGCACACTTCTCACAGTTAATACCAGCTGTGTTATGCTGTGTGAAATAAAACAAAAGGAGAATATGAGATATAAGGGGAAACTTGGAAGAATTAAGAAACAATAACATCCTTTACCCTGTTTCTATATACAACTGAGAAAGGATCAGCACAGGAAAAAAATAGAATATGGGTGCAGTAAAGACCGCACTCGTCATTTGGTGTTCTTTTAACCACCTGTCCTCTACAGATTTCTGTAGCATGGTGTTCTCACATAAAGCAGCTGAATTTTATCTTTAAACCATTATAAAAAAGAGCTATAAAAAAAAACAATCTAGAGGAAAAGATTTCTTTTCCCTATCACATCTCTCTTTTCATGGTATTTTCTTATCATAATGTATATATCATTCAGGCAGCTGCATCATAAGTTAGTCCTCATACTATATATTACTTCTTTGAATATTTTATGCCTAAGATCAGCAACATCAAAATGAACCAAAACCTGATCAGTCAGGTCAGCACAAAGCAGATCTTCCATTAGAAAAGCGTATGTCTCTAAACATGTGTTTCAGGCACACGGAAAAAATATCGTAAGTAATTTGAACTACAGCAAAAACATGTAACTCCCCTCTGAACACAGTCCTGAGCGTGTTTCAACTCATGCAGCAAAGTGTTTCAACTCATGCAGCAAAGCCCTCCCCTGCGGTGGGGCAGCAGCAGCATGCAGCTCCGATGGCACGAACTGGTTGAGTAAATCACGGTCACAAGGCACCCTGGCGAGCTCATAGTCTCGTGAGTAGGGAACCGGAGGGGGAAGCTTTGCCCTGGAGCAAGCAAAGCAGCTCCCACCCACTGTTTAGTTCCTCCTTAGGAAGTGTAGCAATGCAGGGCTGAGCAGGGACCCAGCACTTAATGCTGGGGCTGGTGCGGCAGTTCATGAGCAGGACACCCAGGATGCTGCTGGGGCTGCTGCGCATGGTTGGGGTTCTGTTTGCACAGCAGTTTTGGGTTCCGTCTCCAGCTCTGCCAGAAGCCCCCTCTAGCACCTTCAGATCTGAGCTACTGCTGGGAAAGGCTGACACGAGATCGGGGAAGATGATGCTCACATCACACAGCAGGCAAGGACAGTGGTTGTTGCAGCACTTAGCGTGGCAGGAGCCCAGAGGGTCCCACCATCTCTGCTCAAGACTGTGTAGGCTACTTGGAGATTGTGCTGCAATCTTTGGAGACCACCGGTGCTAACTAACTCCCACAGCACGTCAGAGGCCCCACCCCAGACAGAGCTCCCAGAGGTGGATGCTTCTCTCCCAGTCTGGGGCTGCAGAGTGCCTGGGCCTCTCCCTGGGGCTTAGGGCAGGGGATGAATTTGTGCAGAGCTTGAGGGCAGGGATCAGAGAACAGACCAGCACAGCTGATACTGCAACAGGTGTCTGTTACAGACTGCTTGAACAAGAAGGCAAATGAAACCTTCTTTTGGGAACTAGGGAAAGCTTTGGTACTCATGGACAACTAACAACCTCAGTATCTGCCAGAAGGGCAACGCAGCTGGGTGCAAGCAATCCAGAAGTTATTTCAAAAGTATCAAAGACAATTTCTGGATGTAGCTGTTCATGAACCAGTTAGGGGAGATGCTCTGTCCAAACTGAGACCCACTAACAAGGAACAACACGTGATGGTTGAGGGCAGTCTCAGCTGCAGTGACCCCAAGACTGTGGATTTTAAGATCCTGAGACAAGTAAGCAAGACAAACAGCAGAAATACAGTCCTGGGCCTTCAGAAAAGTAGATTTTGGCTTGTTCAAGTATCGGCTTACCTAAAACTGCCCTAGAGAGGAAATGGGAACAGGAGAGCTAGTTGATTCTCATGGACAGCCTCCTTAGGACAACAGTTCTTTCCAATGTGCAGAAAATCATGCAAGTATGGCAGAAGGCCAGCACAGATAAATACAGAGCTCCTGATAGATCTCAAACTCAATAAGGAAGTACATGGAAGGTGGAAGCAGGCACAGGCAACTTGGTGGCAATACAATGTCTGCCCACACATGCAGGAGTGGAGTTAGGGAAGCCAAAGCTTAGCTGGAGTTAAAACTAGCAAAGGAGGTGACGTGCAAAAAGAAAGTTTTCCAGGAGTACAGCAGCAGCAAAAGAAAAGCTAATGGGAGCACAGGCCCATTGCTCAGTGGAGAAGGAGAGCCAGTGAACAAATGATGTTAGAACACACAAAGGACAGGACAGTGACTAGGCATATTCAACATAAATTTACCTAGGGCAAAGTATGCCAATCAACTTCTTTGATCTCTGTGATAAGATGACCTGGCGCTGTGGACAAGGGGTGGGCAGAGCCACCAAGATGGTGAGGGACCAAAGCACATGACATCCAAGAAGAGGCTGAGACAGCTGGGTCTCTTCAGCATTAAGAAGAGAAAGGAGAACTTACTGCTACCTATAGCTACCTGATCGGAGGATACAGAAGGGATGAAGCCAGACTCTTCTCAGAGGCACACAGCAATAGGAAGAGAGGCAATAGGCACAGATTGGAACATGGAAAACTCCAATTAGGTATTAGGGAAAAAAAATTTATCACGAGGGTGGTTAAACACTGGAACAAGTTGCCATGAGTGACTGTGGCATCTCCGTCCTTGGAGGTGTTCAAGGCTTGACTGAACAAGTCCCTGAGCAACCTGATCTAATTAGACCTGCTCTGAGTAGGGGCTCTGACTATGTGATTTTCAGACTTCCCTTCTTACCAGATGCTAAAAAAATGGAATGTGTCTTGTATACAACATCTCAATTCTATCACTTCTTCATTTAGGCATTCATTATCAACACTTTTTTCCCTGACACAGGCAGAAAAAGTAAATTAAAATCCATGTGCTTTATCGGGGGCGGGGGGGAGAAGCTATAATTAGATTCATGGTAAACTTATTTAATCAGCATATCTTGCACAAAATTAGGTTGCAAACAATTAGTATCAGTCATCTAACCAAGACTCACAGATTTAGATTCATTTTGGTCTCTTCTATCCTGGAAGCAATATAAGAGAAATGTTCTTACATGAACAAAGAGCTGACAGGAAAGACCAACATGGTAAGTCTTACCAGACTGCATGAATAAAGTTCTGCACAGAAAAGTCAATTAGAAGACAAAGAACATTTCTTCTACTCATGCTAATAAAAATAACTCTACTGTCTTCTGACTGCCTTTTGGACAATATCTGATTATATTGTGGCAATAAAATGGAAAACATACCCTATACATTTTACTGGATATTTCCTTTCTTTTGCTGCTTAAATGCAGCTGTATTTTTAAATACACAACATGGCAATACATAAATCATGATGCATAGGTTCCATAGGAACAGGCTTGATGATAATTTTCCCCTTGAATTACATTCTGGTCAGTTGTTTTCAGATGACTTGACAACAAAAGGAAGACAGACTTCCAAACAAGTCTGGGTGTATTGAACCCTGAGATCACTGAACCAATGAATAATTTAGATGGTAAAGGACCTCAGGAGGTCAGGTGGTTCAATCCCACTCAAAGCAGAGGTAAGCCCAAGATTAGATGCAGTTGATCGGAGCCTTATATGATCTTTCCTGATAGTAATTAGCCAGAGCAGAACAAAAGTTACTCAGGATGACAGACATTCTTTCTCCTTCCAACAATGTGTTATCCATTAATGATAGATACAGTATAATGTCTCTGATTCCAAATTTACATTTGTTGATTCAATCCAACCATGTCTCTAAGATAGTTATGGGGCTGGAGCACATGACATGTAAGGAGAAACTGAGGCAATGGCTTTGGTTGGCTTGGAGAATAGATGTTCAAGGAGGTGTCTAATTAGAGGTGTCTAATGGTAGTTTTCCTCTACCTAAGAGGGGGTCACACAGAAGACAGAGCCAACTCTTCTCAGACATGCACAGCAAAAGGACAAAAGCCAAATGTCAGAAGTTGCAACCGGAGAAATTCCTACTGAACAGTAACAAAAATCTCTCTACCATGAGAGCAATTAAGTGCTGTAAAAGAGCGTTTGTGTAATCTGTATCCTAGGAAGTTTTCAGAACTCCACCAGATGTTTCTCAGTGCAACCTGATAGAACTTTGCATGTAGCCTTGGTTTGAGGAGAGCACTAGTCTAGATGACTTCCAGAGGTCCCTTCTATGATTCTGTGCTTTTTCAATACCTATAAGCTTCCTTCTTGGTATAGCCTATAGCCTCCTTTATTTCTGCTGATGAGGGAGAGCCCTCTGTCTTTTGCTGCAGTAAAGAACCAGCTGGCCTGAGCTGGAATTTTATTTGGTTAATTTTTCTTCCTTTGGTTAAGTAGGGAAATGGCAGGCTTTGTAATAACAGGAAAGGGAACTTTTGTAGTTGATTTAACTGTTGCGTTGCGTGGCTTTATTTGAATCACTCAACTAAGCACAAATACAATTTATATGTGTAATTTATATATTAATAAGCAATGTTGTATAAAGTAAATTATTTTCAGACACCTGTTTCCCAGCTCTGAGCGTCAGTGACACCACCAGAGAAATTGAGCTATCCAGACTGGTCAGCCTTCAAACTATTGGTGTAGACACAGTCCCATTTCGACAGCCCTTCTTCAAATGTAATTTATTTAAACTGACCAAAATGACCATTTTACCTGGCAGTTAATGCAGACTCCTCCACCTTCATAATACCCATGGATGTTTAAGCTTTCTCGGCGCTGATCAACATCAGCATCATAGTAGCAATCAGTGGCATGTCCATGGCAATTGCAGGCTGAAAAAGTAATATCCCAAGTCAGCTTTCTTTATAATTCTGGAATTCAGTAATGTAGCAGAGGTGAAAAAGAAACTTAAGGGTTGTTTTTTTTTAATGTATACATATACTCAGGCACGTCGGAGTATGCTCAAATGCACATATTTACCTGTCAACAACTGGATTTCCATACCAGAAACATGGTAAGATCATGTAGACATGAAGAAAACGTGTTGCTAGGCTTGTCAGAGGAGGCAACAGTTGTACCGTCTCAAAACTACATATTTATGCATAAATGCAGAACAAGGAAGCTCCAGAAGAATGGTCTCAGCAGTTTTTTAGAATTGCCAAAAACATGTCCAAATGCTTTTTCTGTTTTTCCATGCCTCAAAAATACATCTGGGCTGAAGCATGTGCACTAAATCTTTATTTAAAATAAACACTTACAGATAAGATATACACATTTGAGTAAAAAGACCTACATCAAAGAACTCATACTCAGCTGTAGATACAGATATGCCAGCAAACTCGGCTATACATCTACCCAGCTGCTGTCTTCTGAATGGAGAAGTTTTAAGCATGAGTTCATCCTACTTCTTGAGAATTGTGAATTCAAAAAGAAGTATGGTATGAGAAACAATAATACCACCACCAATAATAATATACTATTATTATCTAGAAAAGGATAGAATTAGGTGACTGAGATAATTCATTTCCACGGTACATAATTGTTTAAAGTCTCAGCTGTGACACATTTTACTTGGGGTGGTTTGTGGTTATCTCCTTTCCTTTAACTTTTGCCTTCTGTTAAGCCAAATAAAAGTTAACAGCTGAACTCATAGTTAATATTGCAGTGCTCAGAAGAGATTGAGAAGCATCTGTGAGGCTTTGCTTGCAGGCACATCAGCCTCACAGATGCCTCAGCTTAGGAAGTTCATCTCTCAAAAACATCTGAGATACATCCACTGATATATCCACTTGTGGCCTTACACAGGCACCAGCTGGCTTCACCAATCTCCTAACATCAAGGTGGGAGACCTAAATCCCAAAAACCCTTGGCTGTTTTACCTTTGGCAAAAAGGCCTAGCAATATAAATCCTAGAGCCAGCCCAATGTTCATGCTTTGCTTGCAGAAGAGGATTAATCTGAAAAATAGCTCCACACTTGGAATAGTTCCTGCAGATACAGTTTGAGTAAAGGGTGATGAAGGTGTGTACCTCATCTTAATTAAAACTAATCTCCTCCCCTTGGTCATGCAAAGCTCTACCTGCCTTCACTGAAATCATCCAGAACTATAACATAATTCTGAGTAGAAATCAACCATAACAGCAAGCAAACGGAATAAATCAAAGGACAGGGCCATGGTTTTGCCATAAAGTCATCTTATTGTCCTATTTTATCTGATCCGATCTTTCCTCACTGGAAAGGAACAACAGGAAATTTTTTTTAAAGAATCAGGAAGCAAAAAAGGCTTCCCCAAGCATCTAGGTGCTAGGTGAGCTTTTAATTATAGATGTTCCAGCACTCCAGGGGAACCTTCCCAGGAAATTCCTGAAGTTCTGACTTTATAATGCTATGACTTCATGTTTAGGGAAATCCTGAAATCCTCCCTTCATCATGACCATGGGATAAGATACTCTGGAATGCAACGGGTTCCTGAAAGCACTTCAAAACAGAAGCTAATTCATAACAAGGGAAGTGTACAGGAGATAATCCTTCCAAATTCTATTCCAAGTACTTGGCATAACTGGGAGCACAACTCAGGGAAAACTGATTCTCCGTGCTTTGCTACACCATCATTCAGACAAGAGAAGGAAACTGGATCATTTGCTGTGTTTCCTCTATGTCTTTGTGTCTCAACAGCTTTGGGCAAGGAAACCTTTTCCTAGACACTACCAACAACACAGCTGAGGTGCTGGCCTGCCATCAGGTTCCCTTACAGTCTGCTGACAGGAACCAGACGGGTTGAGACTGGGTTTCCTGACCAGGTTTGATAGCCTGTGAAGATCTTCTGTTCTTTTTATGCATATAACTCTCCAAGAAAATAAAACATTGCACATATGAGATGCTGGTTCAAGATACCAAGTCAGAAAAGGAAAGAAGAGAACAAAAAAAAAAAAAAAAAAGAAAATGAAAAAGAAAAAAAGTATTTATGATGCAAATAAAAGCTCCTCTCCCCTAGGGCCAAAGCACCTGTGAGCTACAGCTCACAGGTATGTCTTCTAGCACAGTGGGAAATTATTTGCTCTGATTATAGTAATAGCATTTTCTCTCACAGGGAAATAGAACCCTTTTCTACCTCATCAAGCATCTTCTCACCACTCTGGGCCATTTGCTGACCCATACAGTACTGGGAAACTCATAGCAAAAGGTTGGGTTTATCCCTACAAGCTTCCACCAATCTCTTTCAATCAGCTTCTCTCAAGGGACCTCAGGCTTCCAGGAAGCTTAACGAGGTTGCTTTAATCCCTTCACTACCTGCTGCCAGGAAAAGAGGTCTGCACCTGGCAAACACTCTCAACAAATCACCTCAAACTGCTAGAAGCAATCTATACTAAAAAAGGGTATTTCTTCAGTGGTAGTTTCAAGCAAAGTTGTTTTGGCTCAGAATCTTGTAGATGATCTTCTAAAAGCATGACATTATTTATGTTCTTTGTCTATCTCTTTCCTGGCAGAAAATGTTTTCCTTTCAAAGAGGGGAATTTAAATGAGGTTTCAAATATTGTCCAAAATTTGTGTCCCAGCATGCTTATCTCCTATCAAACATTTTAATCATCTTCCTCCCCCCCACCCCCCCACCCCAACACTCACTCTTAGTACTGCACTTTTGGTTAAACAAGCCACCTCTTTATTCCTAAAACTAATTATATAGGTACATCACTTTGGCTTTCAAATAAGCTTCCCCTGTTAACCGTTTGTACCCACTGGCTATGCTGCTCTCAGGAAAGGCAGACAAGAAAAATAAATAAGGCAGACAAAGAAAGCTGCAGGCTGGCAACACATTTGCTCAGAATAGGATGTGTACAGAAATGTCAACGATATCTGTACCACACTCACTGGTTTCTGGACAGAAGGATGCAAAACATCCATGTGTGACAGTATGTAACCCTCCACCAAAAGAGGGTCCATGCCATTATTTTCTATAACAAAAAAATGAAACACAGCTGTCGTGGGTTGACCTTGGCTGGATGCCAGGTGCCCACCCAGCCACTCTTATCACTCCCCTCCTTGGTGGAACAGGGAGTAAGAAAATATGGTGGAAAAGGTCAAGATAAAAGCAGTTTAATGAAGCTATAGCAGAAGTCACATTTGTGGAAGCAAAGGAAACAAAAGATGTTATCCTCTACTTCCCATCAGCAGGCCATGTTTGGCCACTTCCCGGAAAGCAGGGATTCAGTTCATGTAGTGATTGCTCCAGAAGACAAATGTTGTAAATAATGAATGTCCCCCCTTCCTCCTCCTTTTTCTTAGCTTTTCTATCTGAGCAGATGTCATATGGTATGGAATATCCCATTGGTCACTTTGGGTCAGCTGTCATAGCGATGTCCCCTCCCAAGATCTTGCCCACCCCCAGCCTAGTGGTGGGGGGAGATGGAGGAAGGTTGGACAGACAGCCTGGATGCTGTGCAAGCACTGCTCAGCAGCAGCCAGGACACTGGTGTGTTATCACCGCCATTCCAGTACCCATACAAGCACAGCACCACGAGGGCTGCTGTGGGGCTCAGCCAGACCCAATATAACAGTGGAAGTGGGGGAAAGGTCAGTGGGTTTCTCCAGCTTGACTACTCGGTCTGTGGGACTAAAGCACTCCATATTATCCAACTGCAAGCACAGGAAGGGGTGCAAGCGTGGAATTGCCAGGTCTTCCCATCAGGTATGCCTTTGTGCCCGCTTACACATGGTCAGCAGTGGGTGACCGTCAGCAGAATGGAGGGCAGCTCAAGTGCCTGTAAGCTGTGGCAGCCTTGAGTAATCTCTTTGCAATCTGAACACCAAGAGGCTGGGTGACAGGAAAGCAAATTCAGAAGTTGTACAAGATGCCTGGTCTCTGCTCTGCTGGGTGGATCCACAATCTGTCAGCAGACAGCTATGACTGGGGAGAGATGTTGGCTCAATGCACTACAAGAAGGCTTCCACATTACTCATGTAATATTCTCACACAAATTACTATTTTCATTGTTTAATATGAAAGAAGAACATAAATAATACTCACTGCATCATCTATTCCTCATTGCTGTATGGAAAGAATTTTCTCAGTACAGAAAAAAAGTGTTAAAACACGTAGCGTACTAGTTATGTTCCACGAACACGTGTGCTATGGCTGGTTCCCACTCTCTTGTCAATGCCCCTTCTAACCTAGCATCTTCTAGGCTACTCACGTTCACATATGTTTGTGCTCCCAGCTGTTGCAGGTTGCCACTGTTTCTGATTATAACCAGGGCAGCAGTGATCACAGGTTTCCCCACAAGTGTTATGCTGACATTCACACTGAAACCTAAGGAAATGAAAATCTCTTATTCTACTGAAGCTGGATTTAAAGTTTTTTTTCTTAATTTTATTACAGTCCAAGACATACACATAGTGTGAAAAGGGCAGGACCTAAGCTCACACATAAAGAGGTCAAATAGTAACACCAGAACATTTTGGAACTTTCCTAAAATTCTTCATGGTTGATTACTTTAATCATGTGATTATGAGTTTATTAGCACAGATTACTTAGAGAGAACATTTATAATTGGATTCAATAGACTGGATTATGAAACTTTATTCTAGAATATTGAATCAAGATGATAGATAACAGTTTAGGATGTATCCTATTTTAGTTTCATTCCAAGGCTCAAGCTTGTTGATGTACAGTAAATTAAAATATTTATCACCTTTATGTGCATGCCTTCATAATTTTTTCATTTTGCTTTGTTTACAATAATTTTATCTTTTTTTAATAAACCAAGATCATAACTTTATCTTCTTGTTTTTACAACAGTGCACACTATTCATCAAGAAAATGTAGTTCTTTTTTATATTTAGCTGAATACCCTACTTAAGGGCAGGCTTTCATTATGTCTTACTATCATGCATAGTAACTGAATCCCAGGAAGAACAGAGACCTTGAGACTGGAAAGGCCTTTTCCAATGTTCCTCTCTTATTTGTGTAGTCTAATAACCAAGGGACAATTTTTTTTTTAATATAACCATCCTATTCCTGTAGATTTCACACATTCTGTAGTTACTTTTCTCTAGCATAGACATCTGGAAAGGAACCACCCATCTCCCCACTTACTCTCATTAGACCACAACTGAAAATATTGCATTGTCCTGATACAAGTTTGTTTCAATGCCACTGTGGATAAGAGCAACAGCTGGTTTAAAAACAGGCTTTTAAAATACATTTTAGACAGCTGATTACTCACAGTCACTTCCTTATAGCAGATAAGCCAAGGACCCTGATCTAACTCCTTGTGAAATCAATATGGAAATCATAAACTTAACAAGGAACAGTTCATTCAGGTTTGTTTTTGTTTTTTTCTAGTAATGATCAAAAGTCATTAGATCTTGGCTGAGCTCAGTTATAATGCTCAGTACCTCTAGGAAGTTCACTTTGTTCTTGAGATGGGCTTCTAATTCCTGCTGTGGGAAGGTGATATCAACCCATGTTTTCCAAAAAGACCTGAGTTTCTAAGAAATTATTCCATCTGCCAAACTCTTATTTATATTAAAAATAAAAAAAAAAAAATCTAAGTAAAGACTTTGTTATTATTATATTTCACATACAATAGCCCTTGAAATGTTTTCTTGTCAATCATTACCAAATTCTATGTTTTTTTAAACTTAATGAAAAATCCCTGTAAGGCTATGCAATTTTATAATAAAAAAGATCTTTTGAAAACATGCATGTATTGTTTTTCTCGTATTAAATTAATGTTATGTTCATCTTACTTACTGGTATTGGTTTTCACCTCTCTTTGCATTACATACTTCAGCATGGCCATGGCAAACACATCGACCACCAATACTGATGTCCTTTATACTGTAGTAATACTATGGAACAAGCACAAGAAGTATGTATAGGTCTTTCCTTACTTGTATTATGTCAGAAATATCAACATCAGATTGTTAAATCTTGCTTATCAGAATTTTAAAGGCATGACTTCACAAAGGGTCAAAGCTAGGCAGCCAATGGTCAAAACTCCGTTGATGCCTGTGTCTCAGTATGAGTAACAGCAAATCAGTCAATACCCATGGGATGCCTGATAGTAACAGGGTTGCGCAGCTCGCACCAAATGCGTATTGCTCTAGCTCTCAATTCCCCAGCAGCTACACAGCTGCCAGTACCCAAGCCCAAAGCTTGTTCAAAACCAGGTTGAGGATGGAGATGTAAAGTACTGTCAAAGCATCAATTTGTGAGACTGGCCTGGTCAACAAACAGGGCATGTTGGTTTGGGCAGTGCAGTTTCCCCATTCAGTCAGACATGATCACTAACACTAGAAAAAGATGGAAATCACCAGCCTGGTCAAAATCACTCGTGACTCAAGCTCGTGATTTGAAATTCTGACCCAAAGTTAAACCACTCTGTATCTCATCCACATGGCTTGCAGGCACCCAGGCAACAGAAGATAAAATTTAATTGGTTCAACTGAGTGAAAATATAATTACTGTATACATAGCAATAGTAACTTCTGCATATATTTTTGTAGCTCAGTTGTTTCCTTGTCTCCTTAGAGCACCAGACAGAGCAAAGGGATGGCTGTAAACTTTGATCTCTATGCCCCAGAAAAATTAGAGGGATATTTAATGCCACTGGAGGATGAAGAGAGAAGTGGTCAGAGCATCCTGCAGATACGTGTCCTGTGCTCAATCTATTCACAATACACCCCCTCTAAGTGGTATATATAGACTCTCCCGGTGGCAATCTTTCCCCTCTACTCAGCACTGGTGAGGCCACACCTGGAGAGCTGTGTTCAGTTCTGGGCTCTCCAGTACAAGAGAGACACGAACATACTGGAGAGAGTTCAACAAAGGCCCACAAAGATGATGAATGGACTGGAGCATCTCTCCTACGAGGAAAGGCTGAGAGAGCTGGGACTGTTCATCCTGGAGAAAAGAAGGCTCAGGGGAGAACTTATCAATGTGTATACACACTTGAAGGGAGGGTGTTAAGAGGGCTGAGCTACACTCTTGTCAGTAGTGCCCAGTGACAGGACCAGAGACAACAGGCATCAACTGAAAAGCAGGAGGTTCCCTCTGAACGTTAGGAAACGCTTTTTCACTGTGAGGGTGACTGAGCACTGACACAGAGACGCCCTTCTTGGAGATATTCAAAAGCTGTCTGGACATTGTCTTGGCCAACTGGCTTTAGGTAGCCCTGCCTGAGCTGTGGGAGTTAGACCTGAGGACCTCCAGAGGTCCCTTCCAACCTCAGCAACCATTCTGTGATTCTGTGATATTTGCATAGTTGCTTATACACTCTCTCTTTTTACATACAGCCAGTGGAGCTGGCTGGCACAGACAAGATGCTTCCCCAAGGCAGAGAGCTTTTCCATCTAGCTCTCTTTGCTCTAGGCAGGTGAAGAACAGTAGGTGGGATATACAGACTAGGAAATGTTTTTTGCCTTCTGAACTCTCTCTATTCACATGTACACGTGCATTTCCAACTGTGCATACCGTTTTCATATTGTAAGTAAAACTTACAAGTAAAAGCTTCCAGTGTTTTCGGCACAGCTAGAAATTATCACTGTGACTCTTGCCAACATATTTGACAGTAGTCTTAGGTGTAAGAGTCTTCACAACCCGATCTGCTTTCAAAGAGCTTTGCAGAGCTATGCTTGGTACTAACAAAAGTTGTACTGTCACTGCTCAGTAATAAGTCAAAACAGCAATTAGCAATAGGCCAAAACAATTAACAGACCAAACTGCCACAGTGTAGACATAAAATATACTCTATATAATTTAGCGTGTCATGAACTTGAACCATTAACAGGAGAATCCAGGCAGTTACTTGGATAGAAGAACAGAACTGGTCTGGTTTTCATCTGTTTCTGTAGGAAGTTTAACACAAAGATTTTCCTTAAGAATATTAACTATTTCCTAGACTTTGAAGGTCTCTACAATAAAAACTTGCACTCTCTTGTAACAGTTTAATAAAACACTGGACGTGTCATTCATTTAGCCTACATCCCATGGCTATGATAACATCAGAAGATTCTTACATTAAATCTGTGCTGCTTGCCAAGTAAACTAAACACTGCTTTTATATCTGCCTGTGAGCAACATCTTAAAATTTACATAAGACAATAAAGGTACTTAATAGGAGTGCTATCAAGTAACTGGAATAGTTTTGTGTTTTTCAATGCCGAAACCCTCATAAACATTTGTGTGGTGCCTCACCCCAGGGTTTCCTCCAATTGTTACTGAATCTTCATTTTAACTGAAAAGGTTAAAAATAACAATACAATATGAAGTCTGCAATCTCTCTAAGTATATGAATTTCTGTGCAGTGTTCCCTTGAGGGAGCTGAATTTCCTTACATTCCCCCACTGAATGGGAGCAGGACTTTGGTTTCTAAGCTCCTGAATAGCCCAAAATCCACTGAAACCACCTAGGCATCTCAAACAATTTGTGGGAAGACAGTAACTTTTGAGTATGCCCTTTGATTTCTGTTCCTTCAGAAACTCAGGTGCTGTTTCCTGAAAATCTTTCTTTGAATAAATAAGGGAAAGTAGTGTCAAATAAAGCTGAGGATATTCAGTTCTTCAGCTCTGTGTAAGACAGTTTAGAAGACTTCTTCTGCTTTGGCTCCTTATAGCTCCCATGAGGCACCCAACTTCCTTCTGTATTTGAAAACAGGCAAAGACGGCTGTCTATTACAAAATCATTAATCTTTACTTGCCCTCTACAAATCTATGCTGACCCAGTTATGTTCTTGTCTCAAACAAACCTGGAGAAAATATGGGAATTTAAAGGTGAGTCACTGTAAGTTTCAATTGTTAGTACGTTGCAAACTTAAAACATCTAGATCATTATTTTTTTTGGTCTCTAAGATCGTTGAGTATATCTCAGCAAAACCAGTACTTACTCTACGGGTTACAGTGGGGTCTCGTTGAGCTTTCGATATCAAGTGTCCAAGAAGTGTATTAGTTCTGAGAAAATGAAGGCGAATATTTGTTGCTTTTGTGAATTCTCGAAGACTAGGGGAATAAGTGAAGTTTTTTGCTCCTGGGCGACCATTTACCAAAGATACTACAATCTAACAAAAAAGTAAGCACATTTTTGTTAAAATATATCAACTGCAAGTGTCAGTAGCAACACAGAGCAAAATTAATAAAAGAATCCAAAAACTTGCTATTGTTTCTAAGCATGTTTGCAGTAACAACTACACATTTCATACTGAAGCCAGGACATCAAGAAAGATAGTATTGTTAGCCTTGGACCCTCCTGAATTCTCACTACTCATATGGCACATTGGGAAACAAAAGTGCTTCTATATGTTTTGAAAACAGTAGGTATAACATACAAAATGTACATTTTTAAATATTAAAAACTAATAGGAATAGTTGTAAATAGTTATATTAACAGTTGATATTGTCAATGGGAGCTCTGGCTGAGTAAAAACATCAGGTCTTGGCTCTTTCCCAAAGCACATTTATTTTTGGGTTAAGGCACAAACATTCCTGGAAAATATTATTGTTACCAGGTCCAGTGCCTGGGAGCATATTAATGGAAGAAAGTACACAGTGTTGCTTTAGAAAATCCCCTCACATGAAAGCAGGTTCATCTGGCTTTCAAAACAGGGGCTCCGGTAATTTTTTATTTTTTTTTTTTTAAAGAAACAGACGCCAGTAGCTTAGCATTCATGAATCTCTATTAACAATCCAGTGTGTATGTACAGGACTGAGTAAGAGAATTTAATTTATTTATAACTGACCAGATAATAGATTTCTATTTTCAAATGGCTCCTATACTCCAAAGCACATAACAAGGGAATGGTGACAGTTCTGATTGCAGCAGAATTCCTCTAGGAACATAATAGGTGATGGCACCAGCAGTGTTCTTCCATGGGAATTATTCTTTACAATATTTTATTAGTAAAATTTTACAGATATGTCAATAAACCAAATTCTACTTTAATACAAAACTACACCTTCAGATCCATATGTTCAAAACTCTGGATAACTCTTGAGGAGTTCAGATCTGGATTCTAACCACATCAGGTGTAAAAGGAGAATGTCAGCAGAACCACCAGCATAGCCAGGAGTTTAACATTCATACACATAACATAAGCCACGCTTCTGCCTAGCAAGTAATAATGGCTAAAATCAAAGCAACATTTCCAAAACACATGTGTTATATTACAAACATGTAGCATTTTATATATTCTTTTCTTAAATAGCTACTTATTCTTGAATGGTTTCTACAGCCTTTAATCCCATGAGCAATTCTAATGCAGTAAGCTCTGCTATATACATTGGAAGTGTTCAGAAAATGCAGTCAACAGCTTCAAATGCATATGGTTAAAGTAAGGTACCTAAATTATGATAAAAATCAACAGTTGGCTCTGAGCATCCCCCACCCCCCAAAGGGTAGAAGTTAAGAGGAGCCTCACCCTCCAAAAATCTCACAAGCTACTTAAGTGCTTGGTTATGGACTTACTAATGTAAGTTCAAGCAGTCATAGCTGAAAAATTCCTTCCAGTTTTTAATGAAACAGCAAATTTCTGAAACCAACGCTGTTTGCTTCCAGCATTATACATTACTTCTAAAAGCGCTTACCTCTCCATTTTCAAGAGGCAGAATGCGAGAATACTCTGTGGTGCAAAGGACATCGTTATCCCTCCTCACTGGAAGATTAGCTTCCTTTCCAAAGCGTTCCAAGCAATCTGCTTTGGAGTCTAGTCAAGTAAGAATAAAATCATTTTTATATGTGAAAATAAATAGTATTTTTCAAATTTAAACTAATGAAGAAGTATCCCCTGTGCTTCCAGGTAAATTCTCCCCTGTGACTGACAAGACATGGCACAATATTTATCATACCATCACAAAAAAAAGCTATGGATGTACCCCAAGAATTTGCATTTATATTTCACTTTGATTTCTGCAAGGAACTTGAGGGTTCCATGGGATGAAGGACACTGTATTCTGCCGTACCCAAAACCCAAGAGAAACAAATAAAAAATTTCCAACAGATTCAAAAATATTTATGTATTGAATTATACTTTCAAAATATCTTACTCATTTTTAGTTACACTCTTGCAACTAATTATCATGGATAGCTATGACAGATATTAGACATTCACCGTCTTCACTGCAGTTGAAATCTTTAGTGAGCCCCACAGTCTGATTTTGCCGCTACCAGGTGAATGGTTAAAGAAACCTGTCCACCAAAGAGAAGTGACACAAAATTAATACTCACGAGCAAAATATTGCCAGGGAGTGTAAGTTCTTCCAAAATCCACTGATCTTTCTAAAATCCAGAGATCTGGACGAGGAGAATTTGCAAATTTGATGAGGATATAGGCAACATGGAAGAGCTGGTAACAGAAATACATAGATCTTATCAGGAACTTTTTGAACTCTAGAAAAGTACTGCAATACCAAAACTAATGCCAATGAACACCTTTTCTTTGGTGTACGGTGAGAAGATTATCCTCTGTAGTTTCATTCCCACTAAAATAATAGGCCAGATTCTCAGCTGGCTATCTTACCTGGCAATGTCTACCAAGACATTAAGGAAGCTGCAAGAGGGATGTGTTAAATACCACCTCTTACCTTTCAGAACAGCGCTGTTTTGCACATGACTAATTGCTTGGGTGTGTTACAGGTATTACCTTTGAACAGTCAGCATCTCAACACATCATTGAACTAAGATACTTTTGCAGCATCCTCGTACATTTATGTTGCATTCCAATCACGTAATTGTTCTTGCAGTCAAGGAAAATCACAGTGATGCAAGAGAAAATGCACACACCATTTACACTGGGAATCCTTTGGTTGCATTTGACAGTAATCTATAGCCATCTGTTCCCTACTTTAATAATATTTCTAGATAATTTTGCCACTTGACAGACTTTTCAAGTAGCAGAAGCAAGCCACACCAGTTTTGTGGATATCAGATAACACAGGAGAGATTCTTATGACTGGTAGCTCACTTTGTCTGAAACAGCTCAAAGAGCTTCATCAGCTCAAGGTTCCCAAGGCCAAGAGTCCCATCTGGCTTCTTTAGGTGCTCATTATGTGTCACAGTGATAAGACCACAGAGACAGAAAGCTCCCAAACACTACAGCAAAAATGGATTTGACAAGAAAGGAAATCTTACTGTAAGCCTCTTGGCATAGTCCATAGTCATAAAAATCAGATGGTAAAATTACCTCTACACAAAAGGCTGAACACAGATTGATTCTAAGGGTCATTTAGAGTTTTAAACAACCACAACATGGATATGAACTGGCAATAAGAGTGATCCAATACTGAAGTACAATCAATATTCACGTGAAGTCACACTAGAATTTCCCACTCAACAACTTCAACCCAGAATCATCTGCTTGCAAGAGATTCTCACTTTGATGGGGGTGGCAGTGAGTTACAGTCCACGGTCTGTGAAGTAACTGCTGCCAGAGCCCTAACATCAAATACACCCACACAGTTTATCTTTGCCCAAACATCACAAATGCCGTAACGCTGAAGCTAATACTTTGCACAGGTTTTTAGACTCCAAACCACAAGTGCATACAAGCTCCCAACCACAAACTGGGAACAGCAACTGTTGCCATGACTGGCCCATTCAGCTGCCAGCTGGGGCCACCAAGAGCCAGATTGAAATAGTGAACAACACAGTGGAGCAGATACCTAGAAATATTGGTCCCTAACCAGTACTGGGCATGCCTATCCCATGGCTACATGCACATTGCAATCATACACCTACAAGCAGCCTCAATCTCCACACATCCATTTCAGATATCAAAAATATTCACGTAAGAAAGTAAACCCTTCTCACAGAGAAACGAAGAGTTCAGGCACTTCATGGAGCATGCTCTCATGATAATACCTCACATCCCAGAAAAAAAAAAAAAAATGAAGCTTTTTCATCGGGCATTCATTTAGTGCAGTATGTACAACTACCCAGGGCAACTGCCTGTTCTATACACACCAAGTCATTGCTGCTGTAAGTGTAGTTGTACCTCAAAACGTATTTCAGAAACTGTTGATTTGCTGAATGTTGGTTACCTACGTCAGTGGAGAAAAAATTGGGAAAAAAAACACTTTCTTGTTACTGTTGGAATTTATCCTGCCTGCTTAACACAGCACAACAACCACCAACTTCACCTCCTGTGATACTAAATTAGGTACCTAAATAGTCAGACAGTATCTACACATGGAAATTGACTAACTAGACAACAGTATCAAGCAAAGTAGTGGCAGCCATTTTGTTGACAGAACCATGACAGAACCCACAACTATGCACAATGACTGCACAGGTGGAGTAATGCCTTTAAATTACTAACGGAAAGTCTCTACACCGATTGTCAGAAATAGGTGAATATTTTGGGGACTGTGGCAAGAGTTGTCCTTACTGAGTTTCTGATACTCTTTGCCTAAGTCACTTCCGCTACTTGACTGGCAAGTTTCAGAGTAGGGGTATTGGCCATACAGGCGTTACATGTCATCCAGTATAGCCATTCAGTGCAAAGACTGCTATCCTCCCAGGAAAGCATAAATAGTTCTGAAATTCCTAAAAAAAATAGTGCTTTATGTTCTTGCTTTTGGCCAGCTGAATCTCTCAAGGGGTACTGTCCTGTTCAGGCTTGCACTGGGCAGGCAATAGCCTTTGTTTTAGGGTCTTTGGGAGTCCCATCCTTACTTGCATGTTAACGAGCGTGGATAACACTCTGTGTGTTTGGCTGATACAGAGTTAATCAAGCCAAATGGTTTAGAAAGCTCAAGAGGAAACAAAAGATGCATATAGAAAAGGCCTTGCCGTCTCCATGGCACCACTGCCACGTTGTGGAATCATTACAATGACCTTCTATCTACTCTCCAAAAAAGCATATGACATTTGTTTCAGTTTGTCATACAGTTATTGTATTCTTTTACTCAGATGCTACTCAAAGTGCTGACACAGCCAGTCTCGTCTCATCTCTCTCAACAGGTGATACCTTCTCGTAAGTGTGAGCAAAATAGTAGCAGTGAATTCCATTTCCACAGTGCTGAAGAAACATGAGACAAGCTCACTTATGCATCAGTGTCACCCTGGACTATAAACTTTCATAAGCATCTAAAGAAAAATGTGGCCAAAATGAAAGCACACCATAGTAACACAGCTGAATCAGCACGTGGCACCCAACAAACACCTGTATGCCACATCGGCTATGCAGCTGTGGAATTTGTTTAAGCCTATGACTACTCAATGATGTGAAGCTGAAGTACTGTCCAATATGTGTATTATATCAGCAAGTCTGCCAACGCTTAAAGAACTGTCTCCCAGCACCACATTTTACATACTTCCATGCAAACCACAAAATGGAAGAAAAAAATGCACAGCAACTTCAAACTACTGTTGCATATGAAAACCTTAAATTCACATGCAGCTCTCCTTACATCTCATAGTTTGAAATACTGCTCACGTTTGTACAGTCACATTCAGAAAGGGGAAAGGGATAGGTCTTGATAAAAATTAAATTAGTGTTAGTTAATGACAATACCTCACAAACCCTATCATCTATTCATCTGTTCTGTTTCTGGCTTCGTTCGGGTGCCAATTATTTATTTGGTTTTGACCTGGATCAAGAATGCTGAATAGCACCTGAAAATCCAGATTTCCACTATGACTGAATACCGACCAAGCTGATGAACCATCTCTCTCCAGATCTGATGAGGGAATAACAGAAGAAAAATAATCCTTGGCTTAGCAAATAAATCTGAACTAAAGATAGAAGAGTATCCTTGCTGACATAAGACCTAGAAAACCAACCATTAAAAGCAACTTTAATCACATCTTCTAAGCTGGCATTTGACTAATTTAAATTTTGATCCCATTGCATTGACAGAAGTAAGACCTACCCTGAAAAAAAGGCATAATAAATTCAAAGTACTGTTTTTCTTCAATCACTCAGTTTTGACAAAAAAGGGAGTTTCATCATTTTTGGAAAAAAAATATTTGGCTGCTTTTAAATAAAGTTTCTTTCATTAAAAAAGTATTTCAAAAGGAGTGTTAAAAATGTAAGTAAGCATTAAAAATAACTGTTCTTTTGGTGCAATTCTATAATAGTAAAAAAAATACAATAAAAAAATCTTAAATATGGCTTAGTCAAAATTCTGACCATTTTCTTAAATGAATAAATAAATAAGTTTAGAAGTAGAAACAGCATTTTGTTTCCAGCAATTAAAACAATCCACTCTGGAAATGCATGCTTGAAAGAGAATGTATTCCTGTAAGTGTCCTCACCCCATACCCTGCTGCAATTTAGCAGCATGGATCAAACCTGATGGGTTGTCAACAGCTGGAATTTAACCAGTTCCTTATTGATGTGACTTTTTCCTGTTCACTCAAGCTTGTTCAGATTTGAAATATTCTTGTAAGCAGTAAGTAGGCCTGGAAGATTCACAAAAACCAAGATAAAGTTTTTAAAAATCATCCAGCAGAATCAGCAAAATGTCTCTCATCTAAAAATGGAAACTGTAATACAGAGTTAGAAATTACCAATATTACACTATAAAAACAGAAATATTTCCATAGAAGCCCTACAGGCGAATTTAAGATTGTATTAACAGAGTTCATTTAAATTAATTGAGAATCACACTGTACCATTATTGATGATGATACAATATTCATGATATCTAATGGCACACACACTACTTATTTTAACCCAACAGAAAGAAAACTTCCTATGACCCATTGCATCCTCATGAGAAATATAAAAATTGCAAAAAGATTAATTTAAAATATTTTCTCTATTTTCTCCTTAAAAGTTTAAGCAATTCTTTGTATGGAAGAATTTACAAGACTTCTTTGAATCCTAAAATACATAAACAAATGGAAGTTAGATACTCATATACAGAAGTATAACATATTTTCCTGCATTCCTACCACCATAAATTCAAAACAGAATACTAAAATACTGAAATGACAATTAAGTGCTGCACATAAACTAGGACAACAGAAAAACACACACTGTTGCAAACAACCATTATGCTGTGTGCTACCCTTGTAGGTAGAAAAGGATAGTTCTCCTTTTTTTGCTCCTGAAGAATAAAAAGTCCCAGAGTGTGGAAATAACAAGAACACAACTAAAGTCAGGCAGACCATCTATCTATCCAAGGAATTCTACAGATGTCTACAGATGTGTTCAAAAAGGTACCACAAGAATCCTCCTTCATGTAATCTGAATTGCAGAACTACAGAGAACAGCTGTTTCCAGCATTGTACTTGCAGATATATCTACACTACTAAAACTTCCCTCAACATATGACAGTTCTTCTAGGCTTCTGACGTTATCTTGAATAATGACACTGTGGCTGGCACTGCACATTACGCAGAAGACAGTGAGGTCTCTGCACTGAAGGACCTCTGCAGAGGGTGCCCTGCATTAGCAGACATACAAACTTTCTCTACTTGATTGACATGTTAGCAAAGAAAGAGAGAAAGAGGCAGAAATCTGATGACCGTTCAGTATATAAACTAAAATTCTCAGATGTGGCTTGAAGCAAAGGGATTGAAGGAAGTGTGAATTGAACTTGGCATGAGCTCCAGAACGCACCTTAGTGCCATTGATTGCACAGCATTGGCATGTGCATGCCCATTAGTTTCTTACTGTAATGAAGCCTTAAGGTCATTGTTTTTTCTCAAAGTCTAAGCCATAAAAGTAACAATCTATTTCAATGAAATAAAAATCCCATATACTCTGGTTAAAATTAAAGGCTTTGATTTATTGGGGGTACAAAGAAGTCAGCACCCTCTTCCTTCAATAGCGTCTCAGCAGGACTTGAGGCAGCCTTGCAGATCCAGAGACTTAAACCACTAAGAGCATTTGGCAGTCTCCAACAATGTATTTTGCAGATGAAACTGTAATATTAAAAAATGTCAACCAGAGAGAGCTGATCCAGCCTTTCTGGCATTCGCCAACTACTCTTCTGGGTACCCAGAAAAGTGGCTATAGCAGAGGCACAGGGGAAAATCCCATGTGGGTAGTATCTGAGAAGCATTATATTCACTGCATGTGTTCCATCTAGTTCAACTGCATACAGGTATACGCAGCGACGCCAGGAATGCATCAACAGTGACAGTGATGGGAGAGGCTCCCACTGCACAGCATGCCAGAGTCACTCCTTGCATGCCCGCTTCACAGACTGCAGTGCAGAAGCCAGGAATAAGCACAGGACTTCCAACGTCGTTCAGTTAGTACCATACAAGTTGTATTCATATCCTTTGTTCATTTAACTACCTACTGATGCTAAAACTGTATTTAGTTACATAAGTCAGTGCCTGTGAATATGCCTCATCGACACATCTGGAGGTGCTCAGTCTTTCTCTATCAGTCAATGGGCAGGACCAGAAGGGAGATGCTCTCCAGACTTCACAGGCAGTATTCTGGAAGGAAGGAACACTTCCAGAAATGAAAGGGTAGTCCATTGTCCAGATTCAATCGGTCCTTGGTCTTTTTTTTTTTTTTTAAAGCTGAAGGAAAATACATCAATGATTGTCAGCTATTATCGTAACATTTCTCATGCAGCCACTTTTCCACTGGGATCTGGACAAAGACCAACTCAGTGCTCATAATTATTTCTTACATATGGCCTATTTCTTCAAAGAACACTGAAGCTATTCATATGGGAAAGGATTTGTACGATTCAGACCTCAATTGCCCGAGAGAGATGTCCCCTTATGAGCGCTGCAGCCTGAAGGAAAAAGAACACATCAGTACTGTGAGCTCTGGAAGGAAACACAGGGAAGTACAGAGGGTTGGAGGCTATCAGCAGAAGTTCTGGTTTTACAATATCAAGTGGAAAGTGAGGTGTTTAGGACAATGTATCTAAAAAAACCGAAAGTAATATGCAGGAATGAGCATGGGAAGGAAGGTGGAAGAGGCATAAGCACAGACATTGGAAGGAAGCAAGATCAATGAGTGGGCACAAAGACCTTCCAGAAGAAGAACCAGAGGAAGACAGTGCCAGCAAAGCAAAGGAGAGTAAGCCTTGCAAGGTTTTCTCTGTATATTTTGAGAATAATACCAAATTAACATCAACAACACATTTTAAAGCAAATGACAGATCTATTAACGCAAACATAAGAAAAAATGCTAAGCCGTTCAAAAGGTCTTTAATTAAAACTTTTACTTTTAATTAAAGCTTTAACACATTGACTACATCTTACAGAATAATGTATGAGCATGAATGGATATATTTAAAATATTTCCCTGGCAAAGGCTAGCAGCTCAGCTCAGAAAGAGCTACTTGTGTTGTGACTGAGGAATAAATGGAGTGTGATTACCTGGTAACAACTTCTAGAAACTTCTATAAGGCAGCTGCTACTTGATCAGCTGAAGTTGTGTTAATCTAGAGTTCACAAGTAGATTCACCTTACTGTGGTATGAGCCAAAATCAACTGACTTTTTTTTTTGTGGCATGATTTGTGGTGTGACCCCAAATCAGGTTTCCTGCACAAACTGAAATACTCAGAACCAGAGTTCTCTAATACAAAGTAACACAAGATTGTCTGTGCTGTTAGGATCCCCACTTTTGGGTACTGCAGGGTCAATGTTGTACCTTCCCCAGACCTAAAAGCCCCTGTTCTCCCTGGTGTGAAGCCAAGCAGGGGTCAGGGCTGCTGCAGAGGCAGAGCTGTGCAGGGCTCCAGAGGAAAGGCTGTCTCACTGCTGGAGGCAGGACTGCAGAAGCTTTATGGGTGGCTCTTGTGCCCTAATTTGTAGGGCTTCTCAGTGTTATTACTGAGATTATGCAATTCCACCCCAGAGCTGGGTCTAATTTCAGGGTCAGTGGTAATATAAAGTCTTCAGTAGTCAAGCACAATGAATGCAATGACTGTTTTTGGAAGCCCAGTTCAATGCAGCTTATGATAAATCTCCCATCACCGTGACAGTATCTCCCTACAGGAGAAGGGCCTACAGGATAATTCAACTGTTGTTCTGTAAAATCTAAAGTAACTGTAACTTCAGACACATTTTAAGAAATTATGTCAATCTTTTGTAAATTAAGAACAAATGTTTTTCATAATAATTAGCCAAAGCTGGTTATTAGTCCCAACAACAATGTTGTTTGTAAAGCTATGGACATAAAGGACTACTATCAAATATAAAAATTAATCCCATAAGCAATACCTACCATATAAAAGCAACTCAGAAGATTTGCCGAACTGTGAAGCTTTTTTACAGAATATTTACATGCAGATAACATAAAAGCATGAAGTCATCCACAGGCCATACCACTTATCTTAAATTTATGGTTGTTTCCCTCCCTAATAAAATTACTAATTTGGACATTACATTCCACTGTGTGCCTTTAGTTTACAACAGTGACTAATAATATCGCTACATAAAAACTACTCAACATATTAGTGCACAAGACTTCACTGAGCCTCAGCGTTTCAGCACTATATTATTGCCATAAAAGCACGGTTAAAAATATCACGTGTAACTAAAAGCAACAATAAAATTTGTTGACTATGTTTTTTTTGAAGTATAACAGACATTTCTTTTTCATATCACACTATCCTTAACCTTCATCTTCTTCTGAAGACAGAGTTTAGGAAAATACCTGGGGGAGTATTACTGTAATATCTGCTGAGCATTAAGCGAGCCAAAGATGAGGGCACACCTGCTAAAATTAGGCAATCTAAAGAGTCAGGGGAAGGGCAATGAACTTCAGACAGACATCCTGGACTCAGAAGTTTAAAATATGTTGAAAACCACATTGGGAAAATGAGGACCAATTAAAGGAATAAATGAGACTTCATTTGATCCAAATATTTTAAACAAGTTAGGAATAGCCACAGTATGTTAACAGGATGGAGAGACTGCCTCAGGGATCAACATTATAATTATTATTCAGAAGGACTGTGATTGATTAGAAATGTAACTATAGTACAGAAAGTCAGAAAGAGAAGTAAAGCAGGGCTTTTGCTTGAAGGTTTTTTGCTTTTTCTCATATTACAAGTACAGCAAATAGAGCTTTTTTCGAGCAGAAAGACTTAACATCCTGAAAGGATTCTGACATCAAAATCAACCCCAGCCCTTGTGAAAGGGAAGCAGCAGTAGGTGCGTGTTCTGTTCCAACTCTGTAGCAGTGAGCACTCAAACTTCCATCATGGTGCCTCTATTCAATTAAGCATTGTCATCAGACCATGGCAAAAGGCTCCACAGGGACTCGGTCCTCAGTTGGAAAGATATAATGGCAGGAACACTGTAAATTAAAGGCTTTTGACATTGCACTGAGTTCTGCTTCCTCTAATTGTGAATATTTGATGACCAACTTACAACTCATCCATTGCTTCCCTGCACAGTTGTGTACCTTACTCTTTGTCATGTTTTGCACATGCAAAAACATTTCCGTATTTTGTTTGCAGAAAAAGGTGCCTTGTGTCAAAATAAATAACAGGACAACTACTCAGTCAGAAAGACCACATCCCCACTATGTTTTCAGTATTACAGCCTGTAGTTCTGCAAGGTATTTAGGTACACATCTAACTTTAAGAGCATTTATTTTTCCTTAAAAACCTAAACCTTCATTTCAGCTCACTGGAGGGAGAATTGCACTCTGAAAATTTCTGTCTCTGCCAACTACTGAGAAAGTCTGCGTGACTAACACACACTAAACTCTTAATTTTTAGGACACTGAAATAAGGTCAGGTGCATTGGGGTCTCCATGTTTACCTGTTTCCTTGAGCAGGCAGAGTAACTGTCATAGTATTTAATTTTCTTCTTCATTATTAGGATCGTGTTTTACTGTATGAATCTGGGGTGTGAAGAGTACTAGGCAAAATGTCAAAAGTGAATCTCAAGCTCAAACAAATCCTGAGATTAAGGTTTAACTGGCTGAATGCAGATATGAGATAATGTTCATGAAATAAAAGATTAAAAAAAAAATGACATTAATACCAGTAAACCCTCATCCATCCACCAACTAAAATGATTCCTTCGTGATCACAAGACCTGAAGCCATTTTGACTTTTGTCTTGGGTTTCCCTGAGGGAGTCCAGAGTCGCCTTTCCAACTGGTACCAGAGTAAACACTGAATTAAGATATCCTCAAAATGAGAACCATTCCAGTCACATGAGGGACAGGAGCATTAAAAGCCCATGCAACAGAAGATGTAAAATAATTTGCACCTGAATCTCCAATGAAATGGCAGATAAGCCTCAAAAGAAACATTTTTCCTTTGTCATTCCTCCTCTTGCTGTCCACTAAATTGAATGCCTATTCAAAAAATCCTGTGCTATATAATCAGTCAATAAACAGTTACCACTGTCCAAGATATACATGCATATGTATATTTTGCAGCCCCCAACATATATTTATAGTCACGTATTTACAGTTGGTGTGAACTTGCAGAGTGTAACTAATTTCACTGGATCAGTGCCCAATTATAGCAGCTGAGAATCCATCCCTATGACTTAAATACAGATACAGAGGCTGTGCTGTCAGCTACTTGCCAATCGTCTGCAGAGGAAATATGGGTGTTCGTGTTACTGTCATATTACTAATTCATATTACACTGGTTTTGCTGTCCCTTCCCTTTTAGACCACGTTATCAGTATTTTTCTGTCTATCTTGAAGATCTTGCTGGATGATAGAGAAACCAGAAGGACCCCTGAGGCAAAAGCAGACTCCAAACATTATTCTCAAAACGTGTGTGGTAAAAGATCATGAAATCTCTATCTCTCCCTGTGGCCATAGAAAAGAATAATATGAAATGGAAGCTAGAGCCCCAGTTTCAACTCAGCAGTCCCCCCTGTAACCTTAGGTTAACGAGTTAGTGTCTGTGCAAGAAAGCACAGGCATTAAATCTGTGTGATGCCAATGGCAAGAACCCACATCAAAATTCTTGAAGGAAAAATGACAACTTTAATGAAGTTAAATTTGTAAATAAACCAGACAAAAAAGTTGTGGCGCTGGAAGTTAAAATCATCCGTTCAAACACCTCTCCCAATTGCAAAGCTTGCAAAAAATAAATGCAAGAAATTATCAAATCTCATTCAATAGCTTATGCACTTACCTGTCCCAGCTCTAAAGTAACATTGACCTCATTGTACTTCAAGCCCATAGAAAGAGGAGGACTTTGCCACCAGCGCTCTGTGCCATCAATTGCATTGGTTACCGGGTGAGCTTTACTGGGATCAGCAGCATTGCAATAATCACAAAACTGTCCCTGAAACACAATAAATTAAAAAGACAATCTCAGCTGAAATCTTAACAGCATGTTACCTGAGATTCTGAAGTAGAGTACTGATCAAAAATTGGGTTAAATTTAATTTCTCTCTTTATATAGTGTATTTTTTAATGTATATTATTCCCCTGGCAATTATATTACGCACTTATACCCTGAAACACACTAAATTTATGTTGCAAATTAAAATTTCAGAAACCTCTTTAAGGAAACTGCAGTAAGTCAGTCTTTATTAATGAATTTATTGATACTTTGGTGAAATTACCTATATTATGTCTGCTGGGGTGTCTGCAGGAAATAAATGAAACAAAGATTCTTAAAACTGAATTAAGATCAACAAACAAATAATCCACAATTCTCCTAAAAGACTGTGAAATATTCACATATGCACATAGCCTGGTATTAATAAAACCATTAGAAATACTCTTATCTGTTACTTGCCTGTAGGCTTGGTGTTACAGTTTTAAAATACTGCTTTCATTTTTTTCATGCCATTACAATACATTGTGAATTGGAGACTTCTGAACAATATGTACACATGGAAAATGCAGCAGATTCTACAGACTGTTCCCTCTAAGTTTCCCTTTAAAGAATCCCATTGTATTTTCATTTGCAGAAGTTACCACCCAATTCCTAGTCCACAGTTAAAGCCCCACTCTGGAGATGCCCTGATAATCTCTCTTTGACAGTTTATAAAGCTCTCCGTACTCTTCTGTACAATAATGATGCATAAACTTTAGGAAACTTAATTGTGTCTTAACTTGGCATCTTGGCTTGCCCCAAAAGCAGTTTTTCTATCTTCAAGAAACTGCATTTTACAGTCCACTAATATTAGGGTTGAAGCATTGTAATTAGTTATTAAGGGACCTTTATAGTGTCCCATTCACTTCTTACCCAGTCAATTGATCAATGAAAATGCTAAAAATGCCAAGCTTAGGTCTCTGTAGAACCGCAGCAGAAAAATGCCATTTTCATTGAATAGCATACCCCCTTAATGGTTATATTGTTTGTCACTGCTGCCAGACTAACCAGTACAAAGTAACTGGAGCAATCATACTTGTCTGCTTCTAACAGAGGAATAACATTAGGACTCTCACATTCTTGCTGGGTGCAATCTTGCAAGCCTGGTGAATTTAAGATGTTTATCTCTAGCAGAATTTGTTTAACATCTACCATAGTTACTAATGGACTGGAAACTACTTCATCATTCTCATGTGATACAAATACACCATCTTGTGTCCTTCAAATACAAAACATAGATATTCACTGAATATCTCTGCATCAGTAGGAATTATTTCAGCATCTGCATGTAGTGATGGTTCCATCCTCATCCTGCTTTTCTGGAAAGCCCAGAATATTATATTCCTTCCAGAAGACATGGCTACCATTAGCTGTTCTGATTCAGCACTGCAGGTGTCAATCTGGGTGAGGGTTAACTCTTAAGAATTCAAGAATTGTTTAGAGACTTACTAAATCATCACATACATAGGCTGGTTAACTACGTCTGGGATCATGTTATAACATGATTCTCCTCCAGCTCTGTTAGAGAAGATGGTTTGGCTGATTTTTGTACAAACTACAATACGCCAGGACACTGACTCATTCAGATACATTTTTCTGCAGCAGCCACCACATCAGCCTATGCTAGCTACAGGCAACACTGCCAGTTTCTGCAGTGACAACAAAGCACATTTTGTCACTATCTGCAAAATCAATATACTGAGAACTCAATCAGTGCACCAGCGACTGCAGTTACCACATCAGAGCATCTTTCCTGACAAATGCATACCTGGAGTACTAACATAAATATGTTACAACAGTACCTGTCACAGCACTCTCCAAACTAGCCAGCTGCAACAAGGTCTTTTACCATCTCACACTGGCACACTCTGCTGCCTTCTCCTCATTACTCCTCCTCACTCAGGGCATGCTCTCCCTCCCCTTGCTTCTTCCTCATCTGCTCTCTCTTCACTGGCTCTCAATCACTTAACCAGCCACACCTGCACCTTATCTACATCAACCAACCCACTGCCCCTGAAGCCAACCCACAGTTGTACATTATCAATGCTAATTAACCCAGCTTCATTCCACTAAAAGTACATATGTGTAACTACTCCCTAAATAGTTTTATAATATGCATAAAACATGGTCTTTAGATCTAAATTCATGTTCACAATGATCAGACTGGAAATACACAGTTGCTGCTATAGCACTTCCAGCTCCGATCTGGAAACAGCCTTAAAGAAAAGCTGGAACAGCAGAATTAAGTGGAGTATTAAATGTGTTACATTTACACACACCTATGTGATTTCAGTGTACCAGAGCACTTGATCTGAACTCAAGATACCATATTTTTCTTCTTGAGCACGTAATTCAAAGAATTTCATTGCAACATCTGGAGTTTCAGTTATTTAAAGTACAATCCAGCAACCCCGCCAACAAGGCAGCAAAACAAAAAATGAAAGAAAATAAAATATTGGACAGAGCAGCCTTCCCAGTTTCCCACTGGCAGTATCTCAGGCACACTGCACTCGGCCTGTCTGCTACAGGATACACCTCCATTCCAGCAGACCGGGCCTCAGAGACTTGATTTTGGCTGCAGTTCATCAGGCAGGCAGGTGTGCATTTGCTGGTGACCTTGTCACCCTCCTTTCCTCTGGTTCTCCTGAGTGAAGGAGTAAACTGAACTACATGAATGAGTTAGCTGAAATACACCGGTGTGGACTGGAGACACTCAGGGATGAAAATGTCTCACCTGTAAGTTATAGGAAGTGACAGCAATGAAGGATTTGTTTGCTGTTTAACATCTAGCAGTTCTGCGCCCAACGGCGGAGCAGGACAGGTATGCAGTTAAAATTTAGTTCACACCTGCACATCACCAAGAACAGACTGGCAGACAAAACGAGGCACACCATTTATCTACCAGTTGCTGAAATATTTTATGCCGCCATGCATCTCTTCACTCAATACCGTTCTTACTAAGTCATTGCCCCACTTGCCAGCGTGCTAAATAAGGGAAACATACAGCTTTCCACAGTGTATGTCTAGCATTGCCTTAAGAGCAGCAGTTGAGCTGCCCATGAAGGAACTGCCCCACCGATCACCTCGATCACCTCGCAGAAGAACCTTAGACAACTTCCAAACGCTCCTTCTGGATTTGCCAGGTACTACAAGCTTCAATGAACGACACATCACCAAATGACGAGCTGAACAAGAGAGGCCAACGACAAAGCAGTGGAAATGAAACAGGGGCTGCTTTCCTCTCTTTGCCTTATTTTCAGTGCTTCGGGTAGCACTGGCAACAGAGCTGTCTGTTCCCTTTGTCAGAATGAGGATCAGCCTCCGCACCTTCCTTCCAATTTCCCTGTTCATAGAGCAACAGCTGCAATCCAGCCTTGTAGAGACCCCAAAAGTGAGTGTCTTGAGCGCACAGCATTTCTTTAACTTGAACTGGCCTGACAGGGTGGCGGTTACACCTATCACGTTACATAAAAGCTGCACGACCTTCCCTCACACTCTTAAGAAACAACATGTGAATACTTACGCTGATTTTAAATCCTTCCATGTAAGTTCAGCTTCCGCAAGAATTTAATGCGCTTCTCTCCATTTTTCCATGAAAGAAGAAATTCTGTTATTTATAGTGTCTTTGAACTCGTGAGGTGGAGTAGCTTGATAGCACATATATTGTGCTGCTATCGCATTTTCTGTGATGGGATTTCCCTGGACTTTTGAAAGGCTTTCCAACTCTTCTTGAAACACAACAGCTACTGGTAAACCACATAAATATTCATGTTACAAATCTCAACGGGGCTTTGTTAAAACTGGAGAGAGACACTGCTGTATCTGTGCTTACACAAATGCTCTAAGAGGCACAACATGCTTCCTTTTGCCAAGGCTGAGCTATCAGTAGTCCTTCTCGGAACTTGAATCAGGCATGAACCATAACTGCCCTCTGACCTAGGACCTGTGAGGCAAATATTTAACAAGAGGAATACCCCCTGCGTGACTCAGTCTTCCTATTAGTAAAACTGTCCGTTACTCAGCCTGTAAGCATCTCCAAAGCACTTTGAGATTTTTATGATGGAGGGCACTACACAAATGTAAGGTAAACTGAAACTTCATGGGGAGGCATGGCAGAGAGAAGTTCAGAACAAAGCACACTGCTGGCTGTGGCTTGCCTAATGAACTGTGAGGGCAGGCTGCGTGATGCTGCAGGCTCGCTTCTGGCACATGACAAGGAGTACGTATGTGGTACCTTCTCAGTCCTCTCCCCCTCTCTTGAACATCTGTCCCCATTAGAAAATGGGACGAAAAACCTCTCTTATCCATTGCAATCTCTTCTGAACCCAGGTATTAAGGGTTATGCCACCATTAAAACATACAAACATCTCATAACACTTTGAAACTCTAACCCTTCTCCCAAAAGGCTAAAAACTTCCTTGCCTTCCTTCTGTACTGCCTGAAGTCAGAAAGCGGACTGTAAGGTTTTGAAATCCCTTTCAAATTGCTGTTTCATTCTGGCTCTCTTCTCCTCCCACCAAGAGAGAATACAAATTAAACAACTTTGGAAGGTCTGAGGCTTTAGGAAAGTCCCCCCCTTTAACGAAGTTCTGATCAAACAGATACTGAACACCCACTGCAGTACATCACAGAGCCCGGCGCATCTGCTACTCCTTCCATACCCTCTAATGGACATGTTTATACGAGTTTCTACCAAAGGAAAAAAAAAACCAAAAATGTATTTCCATTAACCCTTTGCCTGGATTTTTGCGTTTTGTACCGGTCACGCAAAAGGTGGCAGTAACACGTGTGTAACAATCTCACAGCCCGCCAAGAAGGAACGTCACCCTCACTGAACTGTGCGCTCAGGCTCCCTGTCAGAGCCCCAGGGCACCTCTGCCTCCCCCCGGAGCAACGCACAGCACAGGCGCCGAGCCTCACGTTTGGTGCCTGTAAAATACCTCAAAGCCGCCTGACTACGGCCGGAGCCCGCTTCTCCCGCCGCCCCGGAGCGATGCCCGCCGTCAGCGGGCGGTTACCAGAGCAGCCCCCCACCCCTCGCCCCCGCCCCGCGCTCACCGCCGCAGGCCCAGGCCTCAGCGCCGCCCCGCCGCCGCCGCCATGTCTGCCGGGCGCCGCGGGGCACGCTGGGAAGGCGAGGCCTCCTTCCGCGCCGCGACTACAACTCCCGGCAGCCCCCGCGCCAGCCGCAGCACCTCCGCGCCCCGCCGATCCCTCCGCCCCGGCCCCCCCCAAACCTACGGGCTCCCCCCGACCCACCCTGCGCCCCCCAACCTCCCCAGACACCCCCATGCCCACCACCTCCACGAGTTGCTCCTACCCCATCTGCTCCACAACTGCACAGGGGGCCCCCCCCAAAACACCCAGCAAAGCTCACAACCCATAAGTCTATGATCAGTTTTTCATTAATAGAACTTTAGCAGTGTGATGATTGGAGGAGGCCTACCCACAAACTAAACACCACACTGGGAGCAGGGTTCAGGGCAAAACTCAGCTGATGTCTGCAGCCAGCTGCCTCCCACCCCTCTCTGCCACCTCCTGCAGAGCAGCCCCCAAATACGGGAGCATTTTTAGCTTCGTTAGCTTTGGAAGGGCTGAACATGGGACTGATTAAAAACTCCCTGATTCAACTTGCCTACCAGAAAGGAGAAATTGGGCTTCTTTGGAGCAGACCAGGAGGTGGAGAGAGGAGGATGAGGAAGGGAGTCAGTTTATACCCAATCTGACAGCTCAGCTGCTGCTTTTTCAGCAGTTTCTTTGTAGATGAACGCCACTTGTTTCAGGATTGTTTTACTGTTAAAAAGGCTAAATAAGGAGCATAGTATGATCCCTGTTTTGCCTCTTTTTGTTAATATAGACTTTTCTGTTTATACTCTCATATGTAGCTGATGAGTTGGAAAAAATGCAAGCTAAGTCATAAATGAAGGAAAATCTGAAGAAATGAGAAAAAAAATCTTCTTTGTACCTTAATAGTCTTAAGCTCCTGTCTAACAGGTTTCTAACTGTATGACAAAGCAATTGTGCATCTAAATACAAAACACCATGGTGTAGCCTCTTGCCTTGGATCTTTACCTGAAAGTAGAGTATAATAATTTTAATAACATTTAATATTTAAATAACTAAATAATTTCTTAATCTAGTTTCAAAAAATAGTGCTATGATAACAAAAAATTGAATTTCTATTTTAAAGTTACAAGTGTTGTTTTCCAAATGCCATGACAATTTCCATATTAGATAATTTTGTAATAATGCTAGTGACTAAATACTGAAATTCTGAAAAACAGGTCCCTGCTTTTGCAGACTCTGAAAGAGGATGGGGACCTGCAAGCTCATACAGAGTTGTTAGTAAAGTCATTCTGCGTGTTGGTGAAGTTAAGAGCGCATAAATCTTAGCAGCATTACAAGCATCTTAGCAGCAGTATTTCTTATAAATGTGTAATAAAAAGCTATGCTAATTCAAGTTAAAGTGTTAAAAATGAGTGATTTAAACATAGTTACCTGATTAAATTTCTGTTCACAATTTTAATTTGATCTATGAAAGTAGAAGGGCTAGTGAAGTCATATTTAGTCCTCTTACAATGAAACTGAAAAAGAATTGAGGAGTACAAGGACCCCTGAAGTTCAAAAGTACAAGTCAAGGAGTGAAGTCTTTCCAGCTGCATGGGTAGAACCAGCTTTCTTGGCTTGTGAGAGTTCACCTCAGTGAGGAAGGTGTCAGTTGCATTTGAGCCTTGGAAGTTTGCGTTTGCTTAGCAGTTTTTAGTGTGAAGTAAGGACCTCACAGTGGGCTCTGCTTAACTGTTTTCAACATGAGACTTTCAAGTCCGAAAACTATTATAAGTAAAAAAGGGGAGTTAAAATGTAAAACCCCAATCAACAAACACAAAGCTTCAATTTCAGCTTGCTACGGCTGTGTAGAAGTAAATATTAGTGAGACTGAATAGAATTCGTATATGGAAATGTTAAAAGTAAAATAGGAGACAAACTTCTTAAAAAATTGATGGTCACTATGAGGTCTGTAAAGCTTTCAGATATGAAAGGTGCACTAAGGACACTTTCTGCACACCCATATATATTATTTCACATGTGTTTATGTAATTGGCTGGAGATGTCAAATTAGTACAAGTATATTGTGAAATTTCATCTAAGTTAAAAGATAAATAAATATGCCTGTGCAGATGAGTCCGAGTCCAATATCATCTCTGAAACTTAATGTCATCACAAAAACTATGTGCCAACTGCATACCTGGCATAAACTCACGTGGTATATGAAAGTAAATGAAGCCCCATCTGTTTCACCCTCACTGGTGAATATGTCAGAGTAAGATAGAGCTGAAAACCTTACAGTATTCCATTCTGGGTTAATGGAGCAGCAGAGCTGGGATGTGGTGACTATCACTTTTTATCTCCATGGAGCATTAGGAACAGTTGAAATAAATACAGATAGATACAGACTGGCTTTTTAAACTGTACTTTCCCTGCCTCCAGAAGATTAAGCTCATATCCTTCTTATTAGGGACAGTCAAACCAAATTGAACCAGCTAAATGAGTAGGCTTCAAGTAAGTCTAAACTGAACTTTTAGACTTGCAGAAATTATGTTGAATTACCAGTGAATTTTCCTCCACTGGGTCTCACTCTATTTCTGGATTCCTGCCAGCATCTTCTACAGAAGGCACAACCTATTTAGGGGAACAAACAGATGAAAGGGAAAGGCTGCCCACAAGGTATCTGCAGCCTGGCTAGAAGCAGTAAAAGCAGCAAGACTCTTAAGATTTCTAGTCTTACTTCTAGGACTTGAGAAACATCATCTGTTCATGGTACAAGTACTTGGGAAATGGAACTTGGATCCCATTTTTCTGGTAATTTATATAGATCTTATGCCAGAAAAAGTTTATTTCTGGTTTAAAAAAGAAAATACAAATCAGACCCAGAACCTATTGCCTTTTTCTGTCTGTAGCATTTTCTATTCACTGAGGTGGGAGTTCGCTGACATTCTGTGTGTGTTCATGTTCTCTTGATCACTTTTTACCACAGCTTCTGTTTTACATGGGGCTTCAGGATTAAATTAAACATTACAATAAGAAAACTCCCAGAAAAATACTGTCCAGACTACTGATTTCTTTCCATAACAATTTCTAAATCTCTTAAGCTATAATTACTTGGGGAGTACTCAGAAATGAGCAGATAAGAACTGTGCTGAGAAAATGTATGTGCGAAGATCAATGATATTTTTTCTGCTTTGTATACAGACTAAGCAAGGGAAGAATTTAACTTTTTTCTGGTTTTTTGTTTGTTTGTTTGTTTTTGTTTTTTGTTTTTTGGTCATGCATTTCAGACCGTTGAAAACTGTGTGTGCATTTTGAGGAACCTCTCGTACAGGCTAGCTGCAGAAACATCTCAGGGACAGCAGATGGGAACAGATGAACTTGATGGATTACTCTGTGGTGATGCCAATGGAAAAGACGCAGAGAGTTCAGGGTGCTGGGGGAAGAAGAAGAAGAAAAAGAAATCACAAGATCAGGTAATGAAAGTTACTTGCAGCTGCATTGCAAATAGTTGAAGTGCCCATCATTTAAAATATGAATAATTAATGCAGTGTATTAGAAATAAAGTGCATGATGCATAATATTCAACAGTTTCCTTTGTTAATTAGCTGAGAACTTAAAACTGAATATAGCTCTGGAGTAACAAAAGTTGCACATCCTGTGGTGCAGCAGGAAACTAATCATGGGTACACTGTGAATGCTGTAAAAACTGTAAAATGCTCGGGCTATTAAATGAAGCCATTTGTAATGAAAAGTGTAGGTCAACATTCAGACGTAATCCTGCTTGTAGTTTACACTGTACTCCCACACAGCCACGTCTGTGTAGAGAGGCCTTGATGGAAGCAAACATCAGACCTATATTTGTGTACATACTTCTTTCAAAGTTAGTCTTGTTCTCTGCCTCTGGATCGTGAGAGAAAACCATACAGGGCCGAACCAAGCAATATGAGTGAATTTTTAAAAAAGCATGCATGTTTTTCATATATTTAACATCATTACCAAGTAAAGATTGAGAAGTACAGTCTTTATAGTTTCCTCAAGTTATTTGAGGTGCTACAGGTTTTTGTTTTAAGTGAATTGACTTTCAAAGTGTATTTATCTCCTTGTTTTCCCATTAACAACGTAGAATTTCTGGAATGCTGATAATGATAGTATGGGGAAAGATGTTGTTGTATCGGTACATATGCTAAATAGCAATGAGAATGGCTACTGATTCATGAACTTGTTCAAATGGCCTGTGCTGGTGGCAGGTAGTTCTCCATCTCTTCCTAGACTTGGCTTTTCTTTTGCCATTTATTTCTGGTTTAGATTGCTCAAAGAAAATATGTATTTAAGTAAGAAATTAGACTATTTGAATAAATTATGTAAACCACTATTGAAAGTATTCCTGAGTTCATAAAGGTAAATTGTATTGATGTGGAAAAGTTATAGGAGCATTAACTAGCTAACATTCAGGTGCTGAAAAACACAGCGCTCAAGACTAGTAAGATTTTCATTTCACATACTCTTCTAGTTAAACGCTGTAGTCATCAGATAACTTGAATTTATTATGGCCTCTTGTTTGGATTCCTTTATTAGGCTACAGTGAGATAAAAAGTGCCAAAGCGAACTGATTTTTCCCCATAAAGTCATCATCCCTGTTCCTGAATTAACAGTTCCCACACATTGCGCTTGCAGTTACTCAAAGTGCAGGAACAAAAAAAGCATGTCTGGATATGAATGGGTCATACTGCAACTAACCTTTCTCTTCTGGGCTCTGTTTACCAACACATGCGTGCACACACACTATATAAAGTCTTTTTTAACTCTTCCCTTTATATGCCTTCTGTGATTTCTGGATGTCAGGTCCATACTTTTAACTCTGTACTACTGACTGTTTCAAAGTTCCTGTCAGGCTTCTTTGTACTTTTTAAAGGTTCGCTATAAAAGATTTTTCTCCTCCTCCAGGCCAAAGGACTAATCTCTTTTGGCTGATTTCCTTTACAATATACGTGTTTCTGCCTGCTCTAGATAGCCTTTTGTCTGATTCTGTGAGCGTTCATTATCAGCATGCAGCACAAAAAGTCTCCTCAGATCCACTTGTGTTTGTTTAATGGAAGATTTTAATGTAATTTTTAAAATACAAAGAAAAGTAAAACTGTGTGCATATTTTCAGGTGTATTTTCAATGGGCTTTTCTGTGGCAAAGGAATAAATTTACTTTTTCCAGAACTAATCTTATGGTGCACTGGACCACTTTGCCTTACAAACATTAGAAATATGTTTTTCTAATTATTTTTTTCTTCTTTCATCTCATTTCCTTTAAATCTGGACAGCCTACCCCATCTTGCCATATACCAGTTCTCACCTGTGGCTATTATTCAGTTGAGCAGTTTAAGGGAGCCTTGTGAGCCTTCTGCAGACTATGCTAATCTCATCCCATGATCCTTGACTGTGGTTGAACATACTAAACATTGTAAAATATGTTACCAAGTTAACTAGAGTGCTACTAAAAAATGCAGCTGAGATGTGTCATCAAGATCACCATGCTGGAAACAGCTCTCCAAAGTTACCTTCATAAATGGAAAAGAAAATCAGATTTTTTTTCATGTAACTGTGCCTTTTTATTAATAGCATAGAGCTTGATCCCTGGCTCAAACTGGGGTAAAGATAAAGGTAATTTTTTGTCCATTTATTTTGCAAAAATGAATATGCAAGTATTTTCAGTTGGCTTTCTGGAAACCACCCAGTCCAGTTATGTAAAATGGAAAAATCGCATTTACTCCTTCTTTGATTTTGTCATTGTCCTGTTTTTCAGGACTCCAGTAGATTCACATCACTGAAAAGCAGGAGTAACTGGGAGCCCAGATAATTTTCTTCTTCTAAACTGTGTTGCAGTCCAGAATGCTCAGGTTACTGTTCCTATGGGTGTCAAGAAAAATCAAAATTCTTGAGCGGTTTGTTGAGATTGTTTTTTTCCAGGCAGGAGTCTCTAACAGGATCACCTTGTGTTCCTCAAGTTAGAGCTGACCCAGCTAAACTAAGTTCATTAACGCTTTCTACAGGAGAACACTTTCACATGTCGTTTCACTATACATTGTCTCCCTATGTGCTGACTGCTGCCCTGTCTATTGCACCTATACATATTCTTTTACAGTAATCTCATTGTTTTTTTCTGCAAGACTTTTACATTTTTCCAAGTAATGCCTTTCATAATCTCTTTTCAATTGCAATGCTTAAGCTGTTACCTGCTGCTTGTTCTGTCCTTCAGAACAGATCTCGTGCTCTCTTCAGGATGCTATTTTTAAAGTGCTCATTCCTTTATGTGCCTCAGCAGCAAAGCTTTTATGCTTTGAAATGTCTTGTAATATCGTTCTGAAGATCACACTCATGATGGACAGTGTTTTACATGTAAATAACAAGGGCATACCTATGCAGTCTTCAAAAGATGCAGTGATGTACAACATCTAAAACACTGAAAGCGCTGCACACCATGGATTTGGAGCCTGTGGAAGGAAGCCTCAAAGAAATGGAAGAGAAAGAAACAGGAGTATTCAGTTACCCAGATGCCCATGAAGAGGGCACTAAGCTTCGGGCTGCTTTTAACAGGTCATTCATGCTAGACCATACAAACCTAGTTTTCTGTCAGAAAAGTTCTTCATAAATGTAAAAACAATTATTTCTTTGGGTTCATTATTACTGTCACTTATAGGTACATGAAGAGGAGTTCAGCCCAGTATTAAAACTCCAGTCATTAACCTGTGTGATTCCTTTAGTATTTGGAGAGTTCTGCCTTTCCCGTCAGGTGAAGTGCAGGGCACAGACACAGCCCTGGAGTTTCGACTCATCACTACGGGGGAGAAATTCCCACTTCTGCAGCCTGCTGGTTTTATGTACCCAGGAAATATGTCTTGAGGGCATAGGTATTGTTCTTTTGACAGTGCATGGGGTTCTCATATAATAAAAATTGACTGTTTCAGTCTTCCTCAGAAGATAAGGTTTACCAAACAGTGTCAGGGAAAAAACATTCAGATTTTAGTAAATGCAGTTTTGAAATTTTCCTTTTACAATATACTTCTTCAGTCCTTTACTCAGTTTCTTGGGTATGTATTTTCTTGAACTCCTTCTGAAGTGACCACTGTAGGCATTTATGGGGCTGTCTTTAATTTTTAAATAGAAGTTTTCTACTCATCTAAAAGTTAATTACAGTAGCAAAACTACTGTAATTGGACAGGTAATACCAGATGTAGCATTTTAGACAGTGGATGTGGATGAAGTTGCAGTTTTGTATCTAAAAAAAAAAAATTCCCATACGGAGCTAGTGGAGTTTTTTTCTTAAACCATGAAACAGGAGAAACCTTCTGTAACATTAAAGTCACTTTCTCATTGGTTTTCTCTGTAAAGAAAGTAGTAATTATTTTCATTGGTAGATGATTTAGGAAACAATTATCCCTATTTCTGTAGTTTATGTTTCAGTTGTAGTTACAAATAAGTTACTTGAGGAAAAGAAGAGATCTGAGTGGTAATATAAAATGTGGTTTTCTTTGAAAGGCTTTTAAGAACAAATTGGAATATATTTTTTCATTAATGACGTCAGTTGTCTATACCAATGGCAATTTCTCTACATCTTGAAGTCAAATAAGAGACATTTCTCTGTTCAGGTCATAGTTAAGTCTAATGACGTTTTTCAGATGACTTTACTTAAAAAGTTCCTTTAGGATCACAGGAAACAAGTGTTCTTCTAATTTCAGAATAAAGGTAGGTGGTGTTAAAAGAGCACACGGTCATTCTTCTCTTCAGTGGTTTACCAGAGCTCAGACAGGTTCCTGAGGTGTACGATTTGTCATGTAAGTGTAATGCTGGAAGAGACTCAAAACTTCCAAAGATGTGCAATAAAAGCTAGGTATAGCACTGGTATTACCTATGGAAAAACAGAAAACAAAACATCTATGAAGGCCTCAGGAAAATGGAGACTCACCTGACTATTTCTGAGACCCCAAGGGCCGTAATTCCCTGCTGTCACCATTGTTATATCCTCTCTGCTGCTTACCTGTGATCAGCTGCTACTGAGCCCTCACCCCACAAAGCTTTCCAGCTGGTGAGGCCTTTATCTCCAACTAGGACATTGTTAACATTGACCTCTCTATCTTGTATCTTGTCACTCTTCAGATGGAAACTATTTTTTTCCATTGCTGAAAATTTTGTCCCTGATGCTCACTGCTGCCAACAAATTTATTCTTCAAGCTGTACAAGAAACAAAGGTTATGACAAAAAGCAGTTAGAGTAAATAAGGTATATGGTCCAATTTCAGTGAAAGAATCAGGGAGTTGTCATTAGTCCTTATTTTATTTCTTGCTATGCAGCCTGTTATATACACATGGCAATATTTAATTTCTTTTCCTTTCTTCACTAAGAAGAAATGGGCTGACTTCTTGGCTTTGCACTCCTTGTGAGTTCCCCATCTGTGATCATTCTTGACAACGCAGAATCTAGCCCAAAATCTGATTTTTGTTTGGAAGTGACAGTTTTGAAATGAGCCTGACCTTTTCTTTCACTTTCTGTCAGGACCCTTAAGGTATAACAGCAATGTTTCAAGTTATATATCATTATGAATTGACTGGCACACCTCTTTAGCATGCTTGCTAAATGGGCTTTAAATTTTTCTAGCCAGGTAAAAAGGCAGTATTATTTCAAAAAGAATAAAAAATGAATCTGTCAGATATGCTTTTTCATGTGGCAAGACCACTATTTTATCAGTACCGAGTAATATCAAATTAATAACCACAGAAACAGAGAAATAGCAGTGGTTCCTCATTTAGCTAATAACCCTAACTGAGGTTAGGGATGAAAGGCTGTGTTGCCGGTACATTCTGCACAGGAAGGATATTGCTTCCACTTGTTGCTTTCTTGTCTTGCACAGTATTATGTATGAGCAAGTTGTTTTCAAAGTCAAAACTACAGTGTTATTAAATATAATTTGTATTTGTTGATTTGCGGAATGTAGTGCAAAGCCCATTAGCTTCAGCTTCCTATGGAGAGGAGTGTAGAGAAGCAGATATAGTTAGATGCTGTTGCCCTGGATTGAACTTCATCCTGTTTTATTTTGGAGAGGTGTGGGGTTAAGCGAAGGCAAAATGCATGAATAAAATGAAATTATTTTTCTTAACTAAGTATAATAATATTAAAAATGTGCATAAAGCCATTTATAAATATTTTCAGAATGTAATTTATAATCTGAAGTATAATTTATATTCATATCTCAGATTAATAATAAAGATTCAAAACCTTGGAACTTTTTGAAAGCATTCCAAACACATTTCCCAAAATGGTAAATGTTGTTGCAACAAACTGGGGAGGTTACTGTTACTTATGGAATAAACTATATCCAATAATTGCCCAATTTTGTTGGGACTCCATGGTGCTGGACCACAGCAGCTCTGCCCTCTCCCACCCTACTCTTCTAGTCTCTGTGTCAGTAGACACCATCATATTCACCAGCTTTCTTTAGGTCTGGATGTCTAAACTGAAATTTGACTTGATGTAAACAGTGGCATTCCTGCCTCCAATGTATCAACTGCATGGATTCCCATCACCCCTTAAAGCAAGCTCTGTGATTTTGATGATTTTGTTGTTGTTGTTGTTGTTGCTTAATGTTAGATTTCTGCTCTTGACAACATTGCCATTGCACTTCTTGCACAAAGGCTTCCAAAAGAGGTTGTTGGACTTGACATGCCTAGGGACAGCTGCCATGGACTTCCACAGCCACTAAGATATGCAGGCTGAGAAATCATTGTCCTCTTAGGGGTCTGTTAGTTTAAAAGTCTTTGGCATTTCAAAAGTGCTTTTGGTAAGCCCTGTTTAGTTGCTGATACAAATTTTGTCAGTGCTGCTGTAAAGAGCTACAGCATTATCAGAGTACCTCAAATGTCTAGGGTTGTTGGAGAGAGATCAAGCAGGTTTTAGTCATTGCTGGGTTTTGTTTGAGTTTTTTCCTGATTTCTTTTTTTGGTAGTGGTATTTTGCACATCCTAGAGAAAAAGAAATACTCATTTTTAATAAATGAAAACAAAGCACTGTTGTTTTGTTACCACAGGAAAACCCATTGTCATAGGATACTCCTTAGAACAAACCCCACCAACCTGAGGTTGTTAGTACAAAAACCAAAATCCCTCTTACAGAGTTGAAGCTTTCCCTGCTATTCAGTACAATCACACTATAAGAAGTGAAGAAATGAGAAAGAAGGCAGTAGATATATGTTGTGTGGGACAGGGGAGCATCTTGGTGGGTGGTATTTTTCTCCTCTCAAAGTTCCTTAGTAATGTGAGAACTTTGGAAACTTTGTAAGAGTACTCTTACTCTCCAAAGTCTGTTGTTCTTAAAGATCTTTATATTTGGCTTTTTATTCTTCTTGACTTTCATCCCTTTTTTTGCACCAGTTTCAGGAAATGAGAGATTTGTATCTCACCCACACAACAGTTTGTCAGCTTCAACTACAATATATGTGGGTAATTTCAGCTGAAGCAGGCAAGCCTGGAAGGAGTATTTGTTTGTGACTTTTTTTTCCTTCTTAGCATAAGCTAGGAAGAGTAATTGCATGGAGTCATCCTCTTTTTCAGAGGCTCCTACTACCTCCACAGCCTATCTCAAATAGACCTTACTGATCATTCCCCGTGGTCTGCAACAATACAGTAATCTTTCCAGTAATTCACTGGGTAGAGTTGTTTAGCACGCTGCCTCGGTTCGTTAATATTGAGTAATGTGAACTGTAAAGCAACTCCTGCCATGCCTCAGTCACCATTTGAGAAAATGGACCTACTGTTTTGGGAAAAGTTTTGTGGTTTTTTTTTTTTCTCAGGCAATTGATGTTTATATTTATGAAATACAAAATAAATAGGTGAAGATCAGCTCCTTTGCAATAGCTTCGTTTCTGACCTGTATCAATCCTGCGTGCCCTGCAGCAGTTGGACTGTACAGCTGCGGGCATTGGTTTCAACTATGCAGAAGATGCCAGAAGCCATTAAGTCCTTCAGTGAAGGGTTAGCTGAGGTCAGGCATGCAGTACCAGAGAGGAACTGAAACCAGGAGTATGTGACAGGACATAGTTGCTTGTGCCCTCTACATCTTAGAAAGTGGCTCCAGTTCTGTCACTATTGCACAACATTGAAGAGGTCACCATAGGGACGTATAGTTGGCGCTGACACTCTCCCTGTGCATGCCGCTCAGGTGCTCTGGACACACACACCATGTCTGAAGAATAGTGCAGGTCATTATCCAATGTCACTGGATTTATTGTGCCGTCACTGCATATGCGTTTGCGGTACCGAGATTTCCATCACACTTATAAGGACCCTGAGGCATCACTGTGTCTTGAGAAAAAGGTTTTCCTGCAGAGTTGGTGATAAATTAGTGCAGTCGTGCTAAAAGCGAGTTACAAGAATGGCAGGGAAATGCAGTAATTTGTCTCACAATTTTAAAAAATGTTTTCTCCTTACTGGACAAAAAGGCAAAACCACATTAAATATTAATTTATCTGCAAGTGTCATTTCTAGTGCTTTATATGTACCAGCACAGCATGAACATATATATGGCTCTATTTGTATCAGCTGATTTTCAGTAGTCCTTGGGCTTCGAAGAGTGTAGATACCAAAATTTTTTTCAAAAAAAAGTTACATGCACAGAAAATGTATTGGGTAGACCTGATGCATTTGACACATTATATGTACTTTGTCCCAGAAATAATACAGTAAATATCTTGTGCAGACACTACTCAGTTGCGTAATGCATCCATAATTCATGCAAACTGGAACAAGATGAGTGAAGACCTGAATTTATACCCTTGGACATCACAGGTTGTTCATTAACTAAGATACAGAGCCTAAATATGGTGTGAGGTTAGGTTTGACCTGTAAGATGTGTTTCTAATTTGTTTTCAAAAAAATTCCAAAAGCACAAATGATTGGATTCCAAGAGTTAAAATAAGAAGCAGGTGTTAATATATTTTTTATGAGCTGACAAGAAGACATTTCTGGCAAGGATGGTGATTTATATGGAGAAAAAAGGAGAACTGAGTCACATGTAGTGACATTAACGTATCGGTTTAAAGGCAGAAATGTATTAAAAGGCACAGCCCTGTAATGATGTCATGTAAAGAGTTTGTTTCTCCAGAAGGCAATTTCCCTGTAGTTTCTTAACCACCACTGGGTATTGCTGTGCCAGTTCTTTTAAACTATGGTAACTTTTGTCCAATGCAATAAATTTCACATCCGAGCAGCTTTCTGTTTTTCAGTAACTGCTCATGTGTATTAAGTGGTCCCACTAGCTTTCCCCTTTGGTGTTTATTCTGCTTTTATTTACAAAAAAATGTCAGTTTGTGTTCTCAATGGTAGAAATCTAGCAAAACCTAAAGTTATGTTAGTTGTTATTAGATAAGACTTGATTGATTGTCCCTTAAACTGCGTGTAAATTTTTAGAGTTAGCTTAAATAAAATTATGATTGAGATTTCCTGAAAATGAGAGATTCTAGGTCTTTTCCAGCGCAGGTGTTTTTGCGTTGTTTGACTCATAACTAATTGAATTAACTGTTGCAAATCTAAACAAAGAATTAATTTGACTTGCACTATCTTTTTATTTCTAGTAGATGTTTAATGTTGTGATACATATTTTTTTATCTACATAATCACAGTAAGCTCTAACCCAAGGCATTACAAGTTTTACTTTGTACCATATCATGCAATCGGGACATGTCAGAGGTGTTAGAAAAGAGATTTTATTAAAAATCCAGGGCTTCTACCTAACAGTGGTATGAAGGCTATGAATTTTCTAAATCCCTTTATCTGTACAAAGCAAACCAAAATATACATTACATACATAGATAGAAATCACATTTAAAATGTTATTAAAAGTGCATTCCACATCTCACTTTTGTTTAAATAAGCAAAAAAAATGTCCTGGAAGTTCCTTCTTTAAAGATGTTTCATGCTTGAGTGTGAGCATTGTGGATGCCACTGGGGAGGTGGATCCCTATTTTCCTGGCATAACATTTCTCTTTCTGGTAAGAGTGGGTTTGTGCAATAACGTGCTTGTTGTCCAGGTTTTAATATTGCCCATTTTGGATATCAGACTATGGTTATTTTTATGGCAAAACTCTTTACGTGATGAGAGCAAGAGTCTGTTTTGTGACAGGTGTTTCTACCAGCTACATCAGAGTCTCAGACCATACATCTGGCTGGTATATGGCCGATGCCTCGGGCACTCCCATGGTGAGAAGTTGTGCAGTTGAGGAAGACTTGTCACACTTGGGCCTTTCAGGGGCTGGAGGGCTCATGGTGTTGAATGATGTAGTTTTCCACAACAGTGTTTCATGTTGTTGATTTTTCCCTTATGAGAAGAGAGAGAATGCGGAGAACTGAGTAGGATGTGAAAAAGGAAAATTTCTTCTTCCCGTGTGAGTTCTAGATTTGTCTCTTAAGATGTGTTCACATCACTGGGCTTCTGTTCCCACCCAAAAAAATAAGTACCGTGAGAAGTGTTTTTATGTCAGCTAGCTAAAACACTGTGATATCTGCCAATGCTCTAGCTCTTTTAAAAGGAGTGTTGAGTAGGAAATTTGGTTTCTCTATGAAGAATCACATGATAAGCTAAAATTGAGAACGGCTGCTTGTGGGCAGATGCCTTCCAACACACACACATAGATGTTACAGCTTCAGCTGAGGCAATTCTTAAGTATTTCACTGTTCCTTGCTAACAATCTGATTTGTTCTTTCCAACAGTGGGATGGTGTAGGACCTCTCCCAGACTGTGCAGAACCACCCAAAGGAATCCAGATGCTGTGGCACCCTTCAATAGTCAAACCCTACCTCACACTTCTTTCTGAGTGCTCAAATCCAGACACGCTGGAGGGGGCAGCAGGGGCACTGCAGAACTTGGCTGCTGGGAGTTGGAAGGTAGGAATATTAACCTGATACGTCTTCCTTTTTCAGTTCAGAACCCCTCCTGCAGATGCCAGTAAATTGGTGATATGAATGTATCTGAATCTCTTGGTAGCGGAATAACCTGCTGTTTTCACAGAACTATTGGCAGACAAATTTAAGGTGGTATTTTAAGTCCGCTGAATTGATACAGATAGTGATATCGTAGCAAAAGTCAGCATTCAACAGTGAAAATCACATTGGTCAAGTCAAGTATGAAAAATTGCCACTGAAAGCCAATATCCAAATGAGGAGAGGCAGCTTCTTTGTGAATCTGGGTGACAGAGCCATGAAAACTGAGCCAAGAATACCACCAGTGACAATCAAATGAAACCATATTGTTTTGTCACTGCAGAAACTGGTTGACATTCTGTCTCTTAAGAGTGCCAGGGAAGAGTAGAGCAAGATATAAATGATGTGACACCAACACAAGTAATCTTACCATCTACTTTTTTTAAAAAATAAGACATTATTAAAATAAGTCAATGATATGATTAAATGTATACGATGAGCAAAGAAATGCTCAATCAAGGTACTGTATTCCAGCTAATCCTACTTTTCAATTATATACAAAAGGTCCATTTTTCTCTCTTGTATCATTTGCAGTGAACTGAGGAAAAAAATAACAATTCATTTAATAGATTTTGAAAATATTCCTATATTTAGAACAAATCAGTAAAATCCAAGATAGCAGTTGAGCCTGGTATACCTTTTAGGGCAATTCCTTCATTGCTTTCCTGATGTTAAACTGGTTTGATGGGGTAAAAGTACTAATTCTCTAACCCTATTGTATAAATATAATGCATTGATTTTAAGTTAACTTTCAGTGGGAATTTTTCTCATTTACTATGAAAACACGCATGTATGGGAAAATGCAGTTACCAAAGTGATGTCTCAGAAGGTATCCTGTTTGCTTTGAAGCAGCTGGGCATTGGTATATGTTATGTAAATACCAGTTTAATTAGACATTAATTTTGAAATGTTAGCCCTGATGCTAGTAAATTGGGTTTTTTCCCGTGTAAAGTTTTATTGGAAGTTGAGTTGGCACATTCAGTAGATCTTCAGAGACACATGGGGTTTTTTCAGCACTGTGTTCCTCCAGACTTACTAGCCTTTGACTGTTACACTCAGAGTGACATATGAAATGAGTAACCAAGTATCGTCCAGTGATTTTTTTCTTACAAAGTTCTATGTATACCCTGTGCCTGAAAATCATTATCCTTCTTTTGTTCTTGTATTGCGGACCACAT
>JAVJGJ010000037.1:54895439-54910862 GCA_035590215.1 Microhierax caerulescens
AGGGGCAGACCCGGAGCGGGGTGCGGGGCGCGGGAGGGGGCGCTCGGGCCGGGGGGCTGCCCCCCTGGGGCGCGCCTTCCGCGTAACGGATGTCTGATGCGCCCCTTCCTCGGCAGGTGCGCGGGTTCGTGCTTTTCACAAGCCTCAGGGCACCAGCATCCCGCCCCCGTGAGCCGCCACCTGCCACGTCACGTACGGGCAGTCAAGTCGGGGTTTCGCAGCTTTTCTCCTCCAGCGGGGATGTCTCCCGCCAGGTAAACCCTGCTGCTGCCTGCAGGTCTTGGGGAAGACACCCCGCGCAAACGCGCTGCAGCAGCCGCTGCTCCCCTTGCGATTTTCAGTGCCCTGGGCTGCCCAGGCCACTCCCCCGCAACGCACAGCCAGGGTTCTTGGCTCCTGGTGAGGTGGGTGTCCTGCTCATCCAGGGCAGACAATGAAGCTCCTGTCTTTTTGAAGGTATTAGGCACGGGCTTTGGGTAACACAGAAGCTGCGCGGGAGGCTGGGGAGGCAGAAGGACGCCTCAGAAGAATGTCACCTGTATCAGCAGCTGCGCTGCTGAAGGGCATTGCTCTCGGACGTACGTTTGGTACCCGTTCACATTTCTGCCACCACACGCGCTCGCACATCGTGTTCAGTTCTCTTGATAAAATTTGCAGGATTTAGACTCAAAAATGTGGTTAGATACACAGACCTGTAATATTTTAAGAGTGATTCATGTGAGCAGCGACGTACTTCATAACTTTATGAGGGCTTTGCTACACAGCGCTAGCAAGGGAGATCCCTGGCGTACTGTTTCAGGAAGCGCCAGCCACAAGCTCTTAATTCTGTCTACAAGAAAATACCGGCATCCTTGGTTTTGTGCCACTGTGGTTTTAGCACACCATAGAGACATATCTGTGGGAGACAATTTTTGAGTCCTCCACAGTAAAAGTTGGCTTTCATAAATGTAACATGCTGCAAATTCAAATATATCAGATTTGGCTTTTCTATCCATAAATGCTTTTAATTTCTAGAGCAACTAAAAAATACTCTCCTTTTCCAACAGTGACGTTGTGGAAAGGACATTATCTTATTGTATGTGTCCATCATGTCACTTCTTACAATAGCTTCTACTTTGTAAAAACTGCGAGAGGTTTGAATAAAAGCAAGCAACACCATCTTCAAATGTTCCATTAAACAAAATGCCACACTATCAGATAGGATATCCACTGGTCTTTTCAACCTATTTCTTGAAAATCTGTTAAATCCTAAGTATATCCTAGAGTATATAAATTTTTACAAATGGATATCTGGAAGTATCTAACATAAGTGGCCTTTAAGTCCAGGTCAAGCAAGCTCTAACAGAGGCCTGCCATCCATTAACTTGCCATCCTTGTCCTCTTTATTGTTAGAGGAATTAAATTAAATTGAATAAAAGCTGAGCAGAGCATGTTCCTGGTAGAAAAGAAATGCTTGGGTAAGGGAAATTCATTATAAAGCACAATATTAAGAGGAACTGATGAAGATTACTATTATGAAGATTAGAAAATCATGCGCAGTCTCTTTCAGAGTAGTCAGAGTATCTCCAAGCTGGACATTCAGATAGAGAGCTCTGAAAGATGTTGCTCCTGTACATATCCAACAAGCCATGAAAGATTTTCTCCTCTTCAAACAGAAAGAAACTTACTGTCTTGCACAACGTTTGGGGAAATTAGTTTACTCCAGTTACCCTGTACATTCCTACAAATTGGACTTAGGATGGTGGAATTGTTAATTTGAATGACAAGACATCTTTTGCTATGAGTGCTTCAAATGCAAAAGAAATAACCTTTAGTTAGTTTCGATACACGTCTTGTGCTCCCTTGCCTCTGCATGTGTGGGTATCGTAAGCAGCATTTCTTGTGTTTTGAGCTTTGAACTATTCTTCTGCACCTCAGTCTCTGGTCTCCACAATAAGCACTTGGGAAGGGTTTTCTGAGAAGCATGAACCTAGGAGAATAAACAAAACATAAACCAGGTTATTCAAATACATTTGATGAAGCTTTAAAAAGATCACAGAATGTACTGTGAAAGTATAGAAAATAAGTGCCTAAACTAAGAATTTAAGATAGAGAACTAAATCCTGTGTCTACTAGAATCTGCTCCAAATTTTCTTTGACTACACTTGTGTAGAGCAACACCTGACAATTTTTTCTGGCTTAGTTTTATGGATAGTTCAGGTAAGGAATCCAGCCTCAGGAGATCCTTTGCTATCTCACTTTAAAGAAAAGATTCTTGTGAGCTATTTGGTAGGTTGCACAGCACAAAGGGTACCCCTTGCTCACAAAGACATGTCCTTCCTCAAACAGAGAGTATCAGTGAATATGTTGGGAAGTATCACATGAGAAAATACGGCTTACATGAGCAAGAATCTAATATTTTAGTAAAATAATGACATGTTCTTGGATCTGGTTTCCTAAAAGTTAAAAACAGGGATGAAACTTCGCAAACATTAAGAAAATTAGCCTATCAGGTGAAAAAAGAGAGGAAGAAATTCTTCTGTTCCCCCCCTCAAAGGTGTGAGGAAATTTATTCTTGAATGCAAATTTCCAAACCGTACCCTTTTTTAATCTATTTTAGGCCAAATCCAAAGCCAGCAGAGACCCACAGAAAAGTACTTACTTCGCTGAGCTTCAGCTCACCCTACCTAATCTTCATCCTGTAAAAAGGTCAGTATCAGTAATTCATGGGATGATACTTCATCTTACCCTCATGTCATCTTTTGTTGTAATTACAGGTTCCGGAAACACAGATAAGAATTTATTAGCTGGCAGCTCTTAGCAATCAGCATTTGCACGACAGTGACCCTCTGCAGAAAACACTCTTCTCCAGGTAACTGACCCTTTTTTCCACCCAGTAAATCCTCTCCTTTTTTCCTTCAGCCTTTATAAGGTTTGCTTTCCATGTTTCTTCCTGTCTGCAAGGAGGAGACTTCGTTACTTGACAGATGTTGAGCATTTATTGAATAAATGCAGGCAACTGAAAGTGTTTCTGGATATGTATTATTTTAACATAAACATTATATTACATTAGTAGGTATTTACACTACTATGGTTACAGATCATTCTTGTGTTTGCGCTTTCTGGTTTGAAAGATGTTAATTTAAGAATGGATTTAAAATTTCAGGTCGAGAATGTTTGCTCCAAAATAGCCTTGCTGATATAATTTCTCTGTTTTGTTATCTTACTGATATGTGCAGTATTGCACATCCCATCTCATCTCACCTCATACTGCCATTTCATAACATGTTTAGGACTTGGTGTATCCACCTCACCAACCAGAAACCTGCAGTGAAAATGAGATCATGAAAAAATAGTCTCAGTAATACTAGTGGTAATATTTAGATCCTACTTAAAAATAATTTACCAAAGGAAGGGGAAGGTGGCACCAAGCACCCCAGAACTTAAGAGCCCTAAAACTAGCACGGATGAGGACTTGTGAACTGCGCCACATGGGCTGCACAGCAGGTCAGTGGAAAAGGTAGGAACAAAACCTATTATTCCTGTGCAGGCACCACATTCACCTTTCTACATTGCCATACCAGGTGATGTGGGAGTTTGCTCTTTCTTTGAAAACCAGTATGCTAGCAGGTATCTAGAAAGTCTCTCAGGTTAGATAGATCTGAGTCTCTACTTAGTGATCATTAAAGATTAAATTGACCATCTCGCCCTCCCATAAAAGTTTCATGTCTGGCATTTATGTTGAAGACAATCCTAAAGATTTAGTCTGTGGAAGAGTCTTTCTGCAAAATACTGGAACTCACCTTCAAATTTGTGATGAGTTAGGCACATCTGTAGCTTAGAGCGTTACTACTCAACCAGAACATCTCAAGCTCAGCTTAGGCTCCCTGTTTTTATCAAGGAAATAAGGCATTTATCACCTCTTGTCACAAATGCTGATCCATGATTGTTATTCAGTTTGTGTCTATAAGTAAACTTTCATTAGTTTTACTAACAGATTTTTGCAGTACACCTAGACTAAAATAAGGTTACTCGCACATGCTCTGGTTTAACAGCAAAATGCTGCAGTGTACGTTTATGTGCTGGCAAGCCCTATGTCTTCACTGTATGTCATCAAGAAAGATGCATAGTTAAGATCATTTTGGTCTGCTTTTCTGATGACAGTATCTTCTGCATCTTGCAGAATTTCTTGTACCACAGTATTTCAGTACCCTACCACATCAATTTTTGCAAAAGAGAAATTATCCTCTTTATAGTTGAAATAGAGGCACACAGAAGCTAAGACCAAGATCTAAAGTACAGTTCTGCCAGCAGAAACAGTTTAGATGTCTACATAATCCAGAACTCAATTATCCAGAACTGCAGTTTTGTCTTGCCCTTTTGTCTGATTTCTGTTCTCTTGTTTCTTTCTGAATGTACACCCTAGGATGATGCCATCCTTCTTCACAGGCCATCTATTTCTGAATGTCCTTGTACTGTGCCTGCTAGATCTTATTATCCATACAGTTCGAGCCTCTCTTATTCTCTGTCCTACCATCTCACAGGATTCAGGTATCTCAGTTGATGCTCTTCCAGCTTTTTCATGATTGGTTGTCTCCATCATGTTGCAGTAATTTGCAACTGTGCTTGTTGCATAGTGGTTTGGTAGCTACCATTTTACTTGGCATCCCTCTACAGCCTGATATCAAGTCTGTCTTTTCTTCAGTCAGCCACCAACCTCATATACTAAGATTTTCCTGCACATTCTGCTTCCTAAGTTTATTCCTCTAATAAAAATTATTCTTATAATAAAAAACCACTATGAATTCTCTCACCTTCCAAGGACTCTCAAAATATATTGCAACATCTGTAGCCACATTCTCGTCATAGCTCATCCCTGAACCAATACACTCTTGTATAGGCTTAAAATAGTACCATCCAATTTGGCTGGTTTCTCACGGTATTTCTCATCACGAGATCATTTCACTGAGGAGAGTGAAGCATCTTGTCTATTTTGGCTGACTCAAACCACCACCTTCTAAAGTAGCTCTTGGTCATCCTAGATACTTCATGTTTGTCTGCTGAGTAACATAATAACAAAAGTTAATGAAAGACTTTTCCTTAACCCACTGCATCAGGCCAGTCATGACATAAAAAATAAAAGTAAATAAATAATAATAATAAAAAAGTTTTGACTAGAGATAGGCTAAGTTGTGATCCTTGATGTAAGAGGGGACTTGCTCACTGAACTGCCTCACAGTACTGCTGCACTCCTCTAGTGCATGTTGCCTGAATGCATACCTTTGGCAGACTGCACAACTAGTAACAAATTACATTAGAGGCTTTTCCATGTCCGTGACATGTTAGATGCAATTGTGTTAGATCTTTAGGTCTCTCTTGAAATGTTCTAGCTACAAACATCTTATTAGTAAGTACTCGTGACTTGATGGGATTGTGGACAAAAATATTAAAAATGCCTGGGTGGCTGATGCAGGACTTAGCTTTATATTGCTGAGAAGTACTAATCCAAAAGAGGAGGAAAGGTGAATATTTGGTAGTTTGCAACGCTTTCCCCATTCAGGAAGAGGCAAATTGCATTTTCAAGGCAAAAACATGAGTCCTCATCAGTGTGTAGAAGCCATGCCAGTCCCTCTCAGTCTTGATCTTTGTATGTTTACTCACTGAGTGTCCTAGGGGCTAGGGAAACCCTGGAAGTGAGACACAACTTCTTTGGCATCTAGTTCCAACGAATAAGTCAAGAGGAACACTCAGGGGAATGCAACTAAAGCTAGAGCTAATTTAAGATTCCCTAGGCAAGTTACACTTGACTTTTCTCCATTATATTGACTATAGAGCCTGATGTATGTTTGTTTGGGGTTTTTTTACTTGAATAAACTTCCTAATGGGTAACATTAAAATCCACCCACTTTATTGTTTTGCTTCTTAATGGATTTCCTTTTTATTCTTGGCTTTCTGTACTTTTTTATAGAGTCACTCATGGACTTAAAGTTCAAAAAGAAGAAAACAAGTCGTGGTCATATAATGCCTGATTCTTTGTGAAGAGGCATGTGCTCCCTTTGGTCAGTATGCAATGACTTGTTGGTCAAACATCTCGGGAAAAATAAAATGTCTACTCACTATACTCTTTTTCACATCCTGTTTTTTTATTTGCTGACATCAGTGCTATTATTGCTGCTTTGTCCATCATAACAGGGAAAGCAGCTATAAACAGACTCCCTGCCACAGTACACCGAGCAGCTTCTCATGGAAACCACTTATTTGTAAACTGCTTTTAACAGATTTTCAAACTGTTAGTTACATTAGCTTGATATCTGAATATCATAGTTCTCTCCCTAAGTGTTTTCTATGATCTGATCTGTATTAATAAGGCAGTACTTTTTCTGGGATCTGTTTTCAGCAAGGTTTTTGTATTTTTAGGCAGTGTTGCTGTCACAAATTTAGACACTGCCTCAGGTTTACTTCAACCTCAGCTCTAGCCTGACCATAGTCTCATCAAGTTCTTAAGTTTTAAATAGAACGCTACGTTTAAACATGGTAGGAAGCCAGACCTTCAGCAGTGTAAACTGAGGAGACTCCAGTGTTAAATCGGTTTATTCCAGCTGAGGATCAGGCGACAAATGTGACTAAGATTTAAAGCAGTTGCAGTTCAAGAACATTAAGATTTAATTGGTTTTCGTTTTGGAAGTTGGAAAAGATAGTAAATTTAAAACAAATCCCTTGTGAAAGTTCACAAAATTCATTGGAGAATACCTTTGCTATGCTTTTTTAAGCACAATTATAGATTTCCCTAACACAGATATAATACACTATCAAAATTCTCTATGGAAGAGAGATTTATAATTCTAAGTTGTAATTCTTACAAAGATTTTTTTGTTGTTGTTAATAACAGCTGGTTTCAGCCATGTTAATTATCAGACACTTTGTTCAAAGATGTGGTAGTGCTAGCTTCTCAGCACTGCTATAATATTATTTTGTCATTTGGGGGGTATTTTATCATACAGTTGTACCCCGATGTTCTTTAGCCAAGTTCGTTCTTTTCAGTGAGGGGACTGATTTTCTGACCAGCAAGGCATAAGACAGAGAAATTGAACTGACTGACCTGTAGCCAGTAACTCAAATTTTGTACCTGGCAATGTAAGTAGTTTCCATCTTGCATGTATAGAGATGACACTTATCAAACTTGCTTATGTCCTGTCATCCTTACCCTCAGCCCAAGGTCTGAGGTCCTTTCCTTTGAGGACCTCTACTCCCTACAAGTGAGGATGAAAACAATCTACTAGATCAGTTTTACTGAGCAGGGTAAGCTCCTCGGGAGACATCTCAGAGTGTCTGGACCCTAGAGTTTATGCTCTTCAATGGCATCTGTTGTCCTCTGGCAAGGCTTTTGGGACAGACAATAAATAACCAAGCCCATATGGTTCTGCCATTCAGAATGTCTTGCAGGAATGAGACGGTGAGAATCTTAAGCTTATGTGCTAAAGACAGAGCAGTTTTGTGGTTCTTGTGCAGCGCTAATGAGGTGTGTTCCCTTTAATAAATCTGTTTACTTAGGCTTAGGAAGATAACTCAAATGTGGCCCGTTTTCTTATATTGAGTTTTTTTCTATCTTTGTTAGTGAACATATGCAAAACTTCCACTTACCAGAATAGGAGTCAATTGTATTCTGTGGGAAAAAAATAGCAAACCCTAGATAATAAGTCGGTTTTCCTACCCATAGTAGCATATGGGATAGATCATGCATTGTTCTTACACTCACATGATACGCATGTTCTCAGGCCCACATCACCTCCCACAGTAGAATTATATACAATAATCTACAAGCAGTGCCTAGGAAAAATGGCCATGATAAGATTTCATTTGGATATGCCTTTATATTTCAGCAGCTTCACTGCCCATCAGCTTTAGATTCTCCATGGACTCAGACAGCCATTTTCATTATCTGCACCAGCATCATCCAGTAGTTACTTGCTGGTCATAGAATCAGAAAACATGCAAACCTGAAGCACCTGATGAGGTTCACTGGCTTCTCTCTGGCTGAGTAGATGGAAAATAGGTAAACAGTTAACTTCAGACTGAGTCATAAAATCAACATATATAGATGATAAGCAGGGAAAGGAAATGACAGATGAAGAAAACATATTCACAATCTGCACATGCTGTCTTAAAGTAATAAAACTTCAGGAGACCAAAATTCCAAGACTGAGAGGGGAAGGATGAAAAATTTTAAAGCCTGATGTACCTGTACAGATGCTAACATAGAGATGTTTAAGTTCAGCAGTAAAAGGCATTTGCACTGAAGTGAAGATGGCATGCTGGTGCTTACACTGGACTGGAAATTAGTCTTAGATGGTAGCTGTAGTCCTTTCGTTGACTTCCTTGACATGTCACTTAATCTCTGTGGCTAAAAGGCTTAATTTGCTGGGAACAAATGGCAGAGAGGAAACAGGAGAGCAAATTTGTTGAAACACTCAAATGACAATTTGCAGAAATTACACTGTATTACTTAGATAAGTACAATGCTAATGTCTCTCTGATTCCTAAGTCACTAGCCCAGGCGTCAGTTCAAAGGTCCATGTGAAGGAAGCTAGTAACACTTGCGGGGTCCCTAGCAGCTAGGTGTCCTTACACCAGCTTATACCAGCAAATTTGGTGTGAAATCTCGTATTGTGGGAGGCCTCAGCAAAAGAAACATGGAGTGAAAAGAGAGATTCAAGGTAACAGCTCCCTAGAAGGATGAATGCATACAGTTATGAACGTGCTGTGTAGACTATTTCTATTATTAAATGAACTTTTCCCTTTTGAGGTCCAATTTTGTAAATTCTCCATTCTGTTTTTAAAAGTTTATGGGATAAAAAATATTTGGTACAGTTTTCCTGAGATGCCTGCAGGATTTGTTTCTAAAGTAATTTTTACTGTTCCCCTTATTATCATATTAAGGTATTTCTATGAATATCTCACAAAATACAGGGTAACTCAAAGTACATTCTTTATACAGTAGTTTTAGTAAAATAGGCTTGTATTTTTTAAAATATTATAGAAAGAAAGAGCAGGCCATGTAGCTGGTTATGCTACAGTTTAGCAAGGGAAAGATAAATGTAAATGGTAGACCAGATGGAAAATCTTGAACGAGAAAAAATTAAATTAACAGTGCATTATTGTAAGAATGTATTTGCAAGACATTTATAATTTCTTTCTTTTTTTTGGAAAGAATTGGATTAATTATGATCTTATGTGTCAGAAGCTAAGTTTTAGTTAAATTGTTCGAAAATTTCAGTATTTCACAAATTTCACCAGTACCGTCATAATGCAAACTTCAAGACTTCTCAGTCTAGTAAAAGGATCAACTTCAAGTAATGCAAAAAATACAATGTATTTTAGAAAGCTAATAACATGCTGGAAATACCCCATCTTTTCAGCATTAACTGGAAGAGTACTTGCTACAATATTCCTGTTGTTTACATTATTTAAACTCAGGCATTTCTTAAATGACTACTCTGCTTCTTTTATAATGAAATAAATGCATAAAAAATGAACTGTTTAAAGATATACTGACTTACTATAACTCTGGAAAAGACAGACCGACCATTCATTTCTTCCACTCTTTAGAGCATCATTCTCTGCACAGGCGCTCGTCAGAGCCTGAACTCAGTATGAACCCTTGAAGCTTCAGCCCCGAGCTCCATCACCTGCATGAAAGGAATGGATAGCACAGGCCAGCCATTGGGAGGAACTCCTTTTTGCCAGCACTTCACAGACTTACTTCTGGATTGCTAAAATCTGTTCTCAGCTATTATATGGAAGTTGTTTGAGGACAGCAATGAAGGCGGAGCAGTTAAGTGTCATAGGAAAAGCTCTCATGGGAAGCTCTGCCTTTGAACAGATCTGATGAAAGGTGGTCAGAATGGATTGCTGTTTCCCACAGAGGTTTGTGTTGCACAGCCTGAAGCAGCTGGAACTGAAATTATTATTAAGCAAAGCAGATCTCTGCTGCAACTCTTGCAGCAAGGTAGAAGTAGCACACTTTTTTCCCAAGGGCAGTGAGTGCTGTTTAAGGGATAGGAACTTCTAGCTGTTTCACCTTTCCATGAAGTACTGGGAATTAAATGTATGTCTTGTGCTAGGTGCACAAGAGACCTTGCACTGCCTGGTTATGGAGATAGAGTTAATGATGGATGTTAGCAGAGCAGCTGTAATGTGAATTTGTGGTTTCTTTACAGTATACAACTTTCTTAAGGGTACACGGCATAGTATTTGTTTCTCTGGCACAAAAATCGTTAAGAAGCCTGAACTATACTTAGTGGAAGTAGCATGTAGAGAGCACTGTGCAACTAGTGCTTTGGCTTTGGGACTGAATTAGTAGTAAAATTCCAACATATTAATGGATTATAGGCAGATGATATTTTTTAGAGGTTTATGTTTCAACCAAATACAGAATCTAGTCCTGATCCTTCCATGACCACATGCTATGTGATCTTGGAAAAAATTGTTCAATTTCCTTTACCTAGGCATTACCACCTGTATAACAGAGATACCAGTATGACTTAAAAAAATAAAATAAAATAATTAAGATCCTAACACAAGAAGTGCAATATACAAGTTGAAGACTGTAGTGTTCCTGGTAATGGCAAAATTGACAGTCACTCAATCTATTCGCTTAATTTTCTCTGAATTTTGCAATATTCCATTGTCAAATTAAAATAGGTTCTACAACAAAGAAATCAGCACATCCAGGTCAAAGTCCTTAAAGAATCACACATAAGTGCTTCCCAGAGCCTGAAACAGGTCTCATAAAAGAGGGTGCAAATATACTGGAAAAACAGCACAGCACAAATTAACATGATGCAAACCTATGAATTAATCTTAGGAGTTGTCACTGTATGGTAGGACTTTTTGATTTCAGTGTCTCAAGTGTCAGATCTTCCTGGAGTAATGTTAATGAAATCTTTGTAGGGTGCTAGAAAGAATAACAATTTGGCTTAAAATGAACAGCATTCTTTTTGTTCATAAATAGATGAAGTTAGGGTACTACATACCACCTCAGCAGCAAAGACTGTGTGGCACCTAGTGTGTGTGAGTGCCTATGCATTTTCACAGTGACACATTGATGGATGAGTACTGGCATTTTCATGGTTTAAGAGTCCTTGTACACACAAGAGAATGCTGGAAGTAAAACATCAGTTCACCCAACTAATTTAGAAACACCTCTCGGATCTGTCACTGTTCCTCTTTTTCAAAGTAATTATCTAAAAATATATTAAAAGACAGTTGGAATAACGATAATATATTGGACTCAAATTAATATTCACCTCATAATGTCCTAGAATTTTGCAAACCAGGGTTAGCTAATTACATAAGTTACAATCCACCTGAGACACATGGCAGGTTTTATCCGCTTGTTCAAGTGTTTCAGATGACGTGAGCAGTGCTATTCTCATTTAAAGAAGAAACCCCATATATTCAACCCTAAGTGCCTGTGAAGGAGCCAAAGGGCATTTAAAGTCACAACCAAGAAGCAGCTGAGGATTCCCGTTGGGCACAGGAATACTCCCAGGTGGTATAGCATGCTGGATTAAGAATGATTAATACAGGGCATGAGCATGCCCAGGCACTCCAGGGTGTATCGCCCTTGTTGCACAGGTACAAGCTGATGACACAAGCTGTGCTCAGCAGATATGGCACGCTTGGAAAGTATCACATGTATTGTGCATGCTCTGCACCATGCATTTGCCTATGCATAATGCACCCTGAAAAGGCTGGTTTCATTGTGTCCCGATAGAGGGTTGATAGAGCACACATACATGAAGTCTACAGTAAATCACAGTGGGCAGGCTTAGGATTTCCAGGTGTTTTGTGGCTCATTTGTAGGTACTGCAGGACATCTATAAGTCCTGGGCAAATACTGAAACTTCCCAGATTCTTACTGGATGAGAGAACACACACAGGGCAAGGGGAAGGAGCAGTGGCACAAGACTTTGGCTACTTTTCAGGCAGGAGAGGGGGCCAAAATGGTTGTGCCAGACAGTTTATAAGGCATTTTTTTCTATACCAAAGACCGCATTGCAATGTAGAGGTATTTAAACTAGCTATGGTAGTAGTAGCAATCTACTTTGGACAACACAGGCTGTCTGCATTTGCAAGTAGTGCAGACTAACAGGAGCGGATCTGTAGAGCAAATAGTTGGTGCTGAGGACTTGAAATCTACATTGTTCCCATTTCATCTTGGATTTGTGTGTCTGCTTTAATTCAGATTAGCAGTTATTCAATCCCAGGACATGAATACCCATTTGCAGCTGCAGTCCACTAAGTCTGCTCCTGGAGAAATTCTTTGAGTTCTGTTCAAAATGGATCCAGTTTGCATAGTACAAGATCACCTCCACAATAAGAACAACAGCACAGTAAGGGGAGACAATCAGGCGATTCAATTCAGGCGCGTACTCCTCATCCAGGCTAAAACATTAATGTGGACATCTCCAGAGAGATCAGCGTGAACTGGTTTAGCTAGCCAAGCGGTTGGATTTGTTGGTCTACTCAGATGTCCATGCTGGCACAGCAGAAGTTCTGGTGGTGTCCAAGCTGGCCAACTTGGTTGATGCCACAGTGCAGTGCAGGCTTTAGCCAAGATCAATAGTGATTTTAGCAACATAAAGGGTCTGAAGATCAGGGAAAGAAGTTTTAGAGCTCCTCTCTTACTGCATGCTGATACTGGATCTTGCTGACAGAAACTGATGTGCAAAAGCCTTTGCTGACGTTTCAAAAGTAATCTTTGTCCTGAGTGTCTGCATTTTGAGTTATAAGGCAAGAGAATGTAAGGAAGACAAACTGAGAAACCATTTTTTAAGATTTTGGCACAAAGTCTTGCCCAGCCCCGCACAGGAGGTCACAGGCAGAAACACACAACAGTCCTCTAAGAGGCAATGATTCAGGATTTTGTAATTATGCAGAGGGAACTGGAGAAGTAAAAATGATTTATACCTTTAGTAAAATAGAAATAGAATTTGCTCTTCATAGTAGCCAGGCATATTACTATTGTTGTCTGGGGAAAACCGAGCTTCAAAATTTGTAACTGAAACTGCTGGAGATTGCTCTAATTTACATTTTAAATTATGTTTTCTTTTTAATCATTGTATAAAATAGTTTATTTCTGGGAAAGCATACAAACCTATTTACATTTTTTGAATATTTGAAGAACTAAATATTGATGGAAGCAAATGTCCCAGGAAAGAAAACAATGCAGATACAGCTGAAATCAATAACATTGTAGTAAGATCTCCACCTTCTGTAAGACACTAGAAAAAAAAATTATAATCAGATAATGAATGTCACAGGCTCCCATCAGTAGTCTTTATACAGGTGATCCTGGAAGCAAATGCATCAACACTACGGACATGCAGCCATACAGGGAATGAGAAGTTAGTGCAGAAACATATTCGTCAATGCAGTATCTCCTCAGTTACACTGATGCAGTGTGTGATACGCCCCGCAGTAAAGAGCTCTGGAGTCTAGAAGACGGGTCAAATTTAGTGATAGGTTCTTGAGATGGGGGCAGAATCCCATGTCAGAGCTCACTGAAGTTACAAACATACACTGACCACCATACATGGCTAAAATACAGTTATAGTGCATGTTATTTACATGCACAGCAAGCAAACTTCTATTGCTCTTCGTTGACATTTCAAAACATGTATTTGCTTGTTGGTTGCTACTTTTTAAAGCAAATAGAAATGAATGTAGTGTTTGCATAAAAACTTGTAGATGTTTGCATGGAGATCTCCAAATGAATGTTTTGACTAACACAAAATTTGTGCCACTTCTTTTAATTCTATATATATAGCTGTGCCTGAAATCTTCTGGCTTAGATGAGATTTCTCTGTGACTTACACAGAATGGCTGGATTCACTTTTAAAAGCAATTTATTTTAGGTAGCCTTCAGATTTGCACAAAACACCATGACTCAGGACATTTGAAATAATCACTGTGATGAAATACTAGACGATAGGAACACAGCCTTCTGCCCTGCAGATGAATTCAGACAAACAGGTAACAAATCCCAACCAGTTTAAATATCTCACAATCTTAAATATCCTGCCAAGGATCAAGAATAGGGGAGATGTGGGTAGCGTAATCATGTAGCCCTAAAATACAGTATTACCACTTCCAGTAACAGGCACTGAGTTTGCAAGGCCTCAGAAATGAGGCTTGTCAGGCTTGCCTCTCTTCAAACTTTTCTTGACCTCCCCTCAACTTTGTTTTACGTGGTTTAGCTCTAAGAGCAGTTTTTCTAATTGCCCTAGTGTCTATGAGTAATTTGTTTTACTTTCGTTTGCCTTTGTATAGCACCACCATGGCTTCACGATTCTAACACAATGATGCGGTGCAGACACGTGCAGACCTGGCGTGACGGAGAAGTGGTGGTACAGGATGCAGAGAAGTGGTGGTACAGGATGCAGGGAACCTGAGCGTGGCCTGGGATGATAAGAGGCAGGACACAATCTTGGCGCTGGTGACCCCACAGCTATAAACAACTCGCCAATAATCAGGTAGACAAATGCAGACCTAGAGCTGGACAAAACTGGATTTAGGGGTACCAAAATGAACTAATAAATAGTGTCTAACAAACATAAAAGCCACCATGTGTAGTCAGTTTGGTTGTAATGGGGAGCTGCAGACCAGTGTAGAAAGAGCAAGAGGTAAAAGCATGTCAGCAAATGCGTAAAACGACCCTATGCAGATCCTAGAGGGGGGAAGAACAAGCTCTCAACGTGAACATCGTATTCCCTGCAGCAGCCAGCTCCAGCTGCGGACAGCTCACGGTAACATCCCAAACCACCACCATCAGAATGAAGCCACTGACTTTAGAACCAGGCAGAGCAGGGGTGAGGACAGCATCAGGGAAAGGAATAAAAACTAGGAAGTGTGTATAAGTTTTAACTTTAGTATTATTGATTTTGAAATTTTTTTTCTGCATGCTTTTTTTTCTTTTTTCTGTTGTATATCTGCTCTAGTAATAATCACAGTGATAATAATAGACTGCTAAGGTTCAGTTATACTAGTTCTAAATTCTTTGTTTTATATATATATATATGTGTGTGTTTCTCCTTTGCATTTAAGCAAGATGTTGAGTGTGACAATAGATACAGATATACACCAAAAAAGATAGTTTCTAAATAAAAACATTTGGCATGAACTTCCAAATGGTCACCAAAAAAGAATATACCCTATATGTGTATTTCTGTATTCAACAGTTCTCACAAATTATTGGACCTGAATATGAAAACAGCAAAATCACAGGAGACTATGCGCAGTTGAAAATAGGTTTTCAGATTCTGTGGGCAAATTAAGAAAGGCACTTCAAATTTGTCCCTTGAAATCTAAAATAAAAACAGACCCAACCCCCCACCCTGTACTGCGCTAGTCTCCTTTTTTGTTGTTCATCCAGAGAATTCT
>JAVJGJ010000037.1:54922048-54935976 GCA_035590215.1 Microhierax caerulescens
TTTCCTTCTGTCCAGCCATTAGAAGCTTACATATTCATTTTGGGGGTCCTGATTTACTCACATGTTAACAACAGTATTTTATACAACTAGTATAAAATGTAGGATTTCAGTTCTTCGGTGAGGTTACAGGAAAGCCCGAGTTGCGGGGCTGGTCACGGTTGCAGGGACTGGCTGGATGGGGAGATACTGCTGCAAGAGATGAGGATGAGACTACACCAATGACAGCCACATTTTGTCAGTGGAGAGTCAAACCAGCTGGGACTCTGCTGTACTAAATAATCACCTCCCTGGTCTTTCCACACGCTGATCCAAGAGGATCGCATGCTCCTATTTGTCTCAGGTTGTAGTGGCAGATGGAGTAGGGGTTGGTTTCACATTGGCTGTTCCTCTGTTGTGCAAGACTGTTCTCTTCTCGCTCTGGGCTTGCTTTCCCTGTCTGGTGACTGGCTAGAAGTGAGTGAATCCTGAGAGGTCTGTATTAGAAACTCTGTGCAGAAGCCCCTTGTGAAACTTAGATTTTACTCAAATGTGTGATGGTGAACAGATTTCTTGGTATAATAGGAAGAAAACTGACCTGATGTACCAGGTGTCCTCTGCAGTCCTCAAAAACCGTCATGTCTTTTCAGCTGATATTCAAATGATTATGCTCAATACTTTTGCATTTGAAATGTGTATACTTCAGTCAACTGTGTTATGTGTTTGGGGCTTTTTTAATCCATTTTTTCATTACAGTCAGGTGCAACTTCTCTGTTCTTTGCTGCACAGCAAGGCCACAACGATGTAGTGAAGTTTCTCTTTGAATTTGGAGCCTCCACTGAATTTAAGAATAAAGTAAGATGATGGGTCTGGTTTTGCATGCTGATACATTCTGACAATCAAGGCTGTCTCTTCCTATTCACATGAAACATGACATGGCAGCAGGAAGACGATAAAAGAATTTCCTCACTTGAACATTTTCTGAGTAATATGAGTAATGTTATATATTGTAAAAATATTAACTTGGGACTAGCTTTTACTACTAGACTTAATGGCATAACTTGATCAAAGATCATTCCCTTGATAGTGATACCAGTCTTTCTTCTTAAGCCATCCTCCAACATAAGAACAAAGGGTCTTTTTGTTAGGTTTATGTTAGGTAGGAACCCATTTTAGGTGCGTATGTACTTCACTTGCATAGACTGAAATTTTTGCCTACATTAGAATGTCTTTGCATACCAGCCTAAGATACATAGAGTGTAATGGCTTCAGTCCTCCCCAAATTCCCCTTTACCCATCCGTGACAAGAAGTTGAAATACATGTCAGAGCTTCTGTATCTTTGTTCAGACAGGTCCTTTTTCAAAATCCTCTTAGAACAGCCAAAAGCACAAACAGCAGAGCCTTGGTCTGGTTCATCACCCCTTATGGGGCAAACGGCATCAAGAACAGCAATTCATCACTTACAGCAGTATATTGACTCCATTTCTTTGCCCAAGGCAGTACTAGCACCTCTACTTTCAGCAAACAGAACCAAAAGCAATATATATCCATTAAATATTCTTGTCCTTGACATGCTGGCCATATTCTGGAGCATTCCCATAATCTGGGGAGGACACTTGCCAGTCAGTTACCCTGGGAGCCATAGTGATGTGTTTGAAGAAGAAGGAATAGTTCTTTACCACAGGTTAACTAATTTTTGAAGATGTTATATAGTCTGTGATTCAAATGAGTCACTCAACCTTTTCCAGAGTTTCTGGAAATACAGGCTTTAAGTACTAAGGGAACTGATGGAACATCAGAGACTCAACTCCTTATGCTCCTGGGACTAAAAATCCTGAGGTTTTGTGGCCAGAGTCAACACATGCCCACACAGTAGGATTCGGGTACTCCACGGAGCTATGGTTGTGGTAAGCAATTCTGACCACAGCAGCAATCAGTAAATTCAAAAATATGAATGAAATTGTGGCTGTTTAACAGAACATGAACTGCAGCCGTGGAACCTGGCAACACAGGAGGTTGCAATGTTAAATACAACAGCTGGATTTTAAAGGGCTGGATAATCTCATGTAGGACAGAGTTATTAGGAGAATCTGCACATTAACATAAGGGTTGCTTCTCAGCTTTTGTTTCAGGGTATAGGTGAAAGAAAGATTCAGAAGGATTATCTTCTCTTGCATTCAGCCGTATACAACTGGGCAAGTGAACTTACACTGTCCTTTGAGTCATCTGGTCTATAAAAAGGCCCCAAAGCCATGCTGAAGGAGGAGAGGTGTCCCAGGCGTAGGAAGAGCCTGGACTACTCACTGCAGCTCAGCAGGCAATTGGGCAAGTGTTTTTGCAGAGGGAAGGAAAGCGGTGAATGAAGGAAACTTGGTAAGGAGGGAAGACAGAGCCTGAGTACCTTATTCTGTCTAGGGGAACAGGTATGTTTCCACCAAACCTTTCCACAGCCTGAGAAGTAGGAGTTTGTGAAGAGGCCAAGACTTGGCCCAGAAGTGAACCAATCCAAGAAGGCTTGAAATTGTCTGATCCTTCATGACAATATATGATCCTTTATCAAGCATGCAAAATATATTGATGTGAGTCATTAGGGCAGATAAAAGGGAGTAAAGATCTAGATGATAAGAAAATACTTCTTTATTCAGCCACTCCTGATGGTTCCCGTCTTCGGACAAATGCAGGTTTGGGGACTACTGTTGCTCACCTTGAAATTTGGCTCCCAGTCCTCATACTCCAGTCTGCCTCTTCTTCTGAATTTAGACCTGCCTTGGCCCGTGTGCTAGTCCTAAGTATATTTTAAGCTGCAGGTTGCTCTTCCTCTCCAGGCTAGTTTTCTGCCACTTCTAGTCGAGATGGCTGTCCAACAACACCAGCTTACAAGGGACATAGCATGAAAAACAGATACGTAGGATGTATGTGAGGCTATTTTCCAGTAGCATCAAATATGCCTGTCCAAGCACTCCCTCCTTTTCATCAAATCTTCAGGAGGTGCATCAGCCACTTCAGCACTCACAGTATGACACAAGCTATAGAGCCTGAAAAGGCTCCTGGAAGCTGAACAAAGGATTGTTGCGTTAAAATTAATCTGTGCAAGATCCAAGTGACACTGGTTTAAGGAATTGAAGTTCACTTTCAAGCCCATGTCCCCTTTGCTGAAAAGGCCTGCTCTCTCTGAGCAGGCGTATGAGGGCTTTGCTAGATTCATCATTAATGCTGGGACCTATCCTGGAACTTGCCATGTTCATTCTTTCACTCATTCTTTGCATGGGGACTGCAGTTCTTCTTCTGAAACAAGGATATAGACACAGGAGTCCAAGTGCTTACAGCTTCCAGACTGGGATTTGGTAACCTCCTGAATTTTTAGACTCAGGCTAGGTGGGAAACTAACTTGTACTTGGTGCAGCAGCGTGTGCCTGAGCAGGAGGCACCACTGAGAACTTACTGCATTGACAGTACGCATCTTCCATTGGCCTTCTACTATGTTTTTGTATCAGTTCAAGTTTCTGATTTAATGATGTGGCTTTCATAGCTTGGAATTATTCCATCAAACCACCATTCTGGTAACAGGGGACTAAGACAGCAGGCTCCTCCACCTCCCCCAAACCCCAGAAACAATATAGTTGACACAATATGCCCTTTCAGGTCAGAAATAAGGCACTTTCCAATTAAGGCAGTCATCTGGGAGCAATGTTGGAAAAGATATGGTTGATCCTGTCTGTTTTTAAAGGGCACTGCTAAATTAATCAATTGGTGAAACACTTTCTATTATAAATGAAGACATGGCAAATAGAATGTGTCCTAGGAAACGGAGACTTTAAAACAGGAACTGAAAAGCACAACATCTTTTTCCTGTAAATTGTAATTACTACATTTGTTACTTATATATGAAAATGCTGGAGAACTATTTTAATATAGGCATTCAATTGTTGTTACCCCTTATATCATTAGAGTTGATATACACTATAGCAGTCAAAGCAAACCTGGTCTGACACAGCATAATAAAGTAATTAGCAATAATAGCTGATGTCATAAAGAGAATAAATAGTACCATTGAAGATTATATCTATCTGTCAATCTATTATAAAATGCATAGGATTCAATAATATTATTCTCCATCGTTCCAGTCTGACAGTCCTAGAAGAATGCATCACAAGTTGAAACATGTTCTCTTTTCTTACTGTGAGACATGTTACAAGCATGTGGGTTCTTAAAAGGGTTTGGTGCCACGCTTTCTGAGCAACACTGCAGGTTGAACAGTATGTCAGAGCCTATTTTTCAGCAGGTAGTGATTGCAGAAGATCGGTTCCCTTCCCTTGTGGCATATTTCAGAGATGATAAAACACCAAATAATTCTAAGCTGCTTTCAGGTGATGATGACAGAGGTGAAGGAAGAGGTAGGCAAAGAAGCAGGGAAGTCTGCACCAGACAGTGCGGTCTAACCGGGTGCTGCTGTTCAAGTGCTTACACGGGAGATCGGCAGCTGCTGTGCGTGTAGGGAGGGCAGACTGTGTGGGGTAAGAAAAATGGTTTCAGGGGATGAATTGCAGAGGCAGTTGAGAGAACTGGCTTCTGTGTGAGCTGTAAGGGTTTGCAGTGAAGGATTAATCAAAGCTACATTGTGATAGGGAAAGAGCACATGAGCAAGAAACACCTAAGGTGATGTGCCTCCTCTCAGCTGCACCACCAGCACCCTGACCGCTGCAGAAGGGCGATCGCCCCAGAAGTGCCTCTGTGGTTGCTCACATGTCCCTGCTCCCACTTGCTGCCCTTCTCAGACTTTCCAAGAGGCTTGCCAGTACCAAAGATGCTGCTTCAGCTTTTTACTCATCTCAGCTGAAGCCAAAAAGGAAAGAGGGAATCACATGGCTGAAAGGGATGCTAAAACTCTGCCATGTGCTACATTTCCCCCCACCCATGCCATGATTCATCTGCCTTCCCTATGGCCTGTAAAACATTGGGGTTTCCAGCTAGAGCTTGCTGTAGCAAAGTGTAGGAAAAAGCAAGATGGAAGCTCAATAGGGGAGAGAGGGTGCTGAGTTTTTCTTCTCCCAAGAAACCATGGACTTTCACAATGTTTGACCATTCCTTGATTTAACTGAATGCTGTCTTACCACATGGTCAGTGGAAAAGATTCCTGGCCCCAACTTCCCTTTCTTGCAGTAGGATCTATCTCTGTTTGTCACAGTGGTACCCCTACCCAGAGCGTGCAAATGAATCCCAGACTCTTCTGTTAAATGTATTCACTTCATAGGAGACACGCAGTAGAGCAAGCCTTGCAGCCCATTTGCCTTCCAGATCAGGGACAGATCTTTGAGCCAAGGAGTTGTTACCCAAATTTTTTTTTGACCCAGTAAATATTTGATTCAGGGTGGACAGCTGGAATGGGGGACGACTCAACGCTTTTTTCTGATCCCTGGACTCTGACCAGAGTGATCTGGGAATCTTGGTCACTCTAGACTGAAAGATCTAAATGGTATATTTTGGAAATGTGGTATTCTTTAAAAAAATGTATCTGTCTAAAACTGTTCACTGGAATTAACCAAACACTTGGTCAGGAACCCCATTTCGAGACACTTGGGCATATCCTGAGAAAAATGTCTCCCTCCTTAAACCTCAGGCTGTGGCATCTCCCAAGGTGGGATCACACAGTTGGACTCCAAGCATTGGGCTTCAGCTCTGCTGTGCAAACTGTGGTTAGTTTTGCAGGCCTGCCTTTTAATGGGGATGAGTCATTTGATTCCCTCCAGAAATTATGTTAATAACCAAACAATATTCTTAAAATAACAGCAGTTTGTTGAGAACATGAGAATTTTAGAAGACAAAAACCAGGCCATAAAGCATTAAACAAACTATTCCTATATGCAGCTAGCCGAGCACGTGTATTTACACTCTATACAGGGAATCTCAGTATTTTTAAGCTTCCTAAAACTTGTCCTTCCCTGCCTCTCCACAGAGGACCTCCCATGCTTTCTCTTTTTACCTCATTAACCGTTCTCTTTCCATTTCCTTTAGGGAAAGAGTCTTTTAAAATATCTGGTTTTTGCTTGTAGCCCTTTGGTCTGGTAATTCACTACTTGAGCAAAATGGCTTTCAGCTGGCTGGAGACAGGAAGTAGGTTTCACTAAGCAATTAGCTTTTGCCATTGTCTTAAGTGTGTATAAGGTGGTTTTTAATCCCGGAACCATTGTGATTGCTTTTGTGGTTTGTTCCAGCAGTTCCTATTAAGTTAGGGTAATTTAATTTAACAGGAAATTCTAATGACTCATTGTAGCTATAGAGCAACTTAACTCCACTGACCTGTTCACACACTATTTTTAATCAAACAATCCAGAATTAATATGCAATTCTTAGATTGTCACGTAACAGCTTCACATCTGTGACTTTGCTGACACTCAAGCCTTGTTTGCTTTTCAATGTCATAGGGAGGAAAGGTGAATATGATGTTTTGAGAGTTGCTATAGACAGTCGCTGTGGGTTAGCTCAGTCATGTCAGAGCTTGAGTTTTCATGAGGTTACTACAGGCATGAAATAGCACCACAAATTAATAAAATTGATTGGCACTTCCCATTATAAAAGAACCATTTGACCGTTCAAGCTGTAACTTCTCTTATGGATATCTGTCTGTGTGGAAAATTTCAGACAAAGCTTTGGAGCTGTTTCAGAGAACAAAGTTGAGGGAAAACACAATCTTTTGCACACATTAATAACAGCTCTAGAAACCATTTATCTGAAATACTTATTTTGGAGGGGGGGGCTTGAGACTGGGAGAAGGCAGGGAAGGAGAAAGAAGACCTCTGGTCTCTGGTGTGGGTGACTTGGAGTCTTTGTGATCCTTGCACGATGGCATGGTGCCATCCCAGGCAAAAGATAAGAAAGAACTCCCTCTCCATGTCAGTGTCAGAAATACTGGTAATTTTTGAGTGGGGCACAGTGCACTTAAGATGGCAAGACCCACATTTGCTATTTCAGTGATTTCAGCTGGCCTGGAGTCAATTGCCGGTGACACTGAGCAATTTTGCTTCTCAGATGGGTCCCAAGGAAGCAATCTCTACAAGCAGGATTTGATGCATGTGCCTAGGTCTCCCTTTAGTGGTGGAGTGCAGGAACGATAACTGCCTGGGATTGATCCTGCCTGCAGGGATCACTTCTTCAGCAGAAGTAATGGGGCTTTCAACTGAAGGTCATGGATTTAGTCTGATTCACGTTTCCACAGTTAGGTACCGTGCTTTCAGATGCGTCCTCCCTACTCTTCTTCAGGCCAACAGTCAACAGGTGGGAGGCAGGACATGACAGGGCATAAGGTTCTGACCAAAGAAGAATAAATGATCAGTAGGCTTTGGAGCAGGGGAAAGGTGTGCTGTCCTTTAGCAGGAGGAAGAGCTTGGCAGGAGTGGGGGATTTGGCTGTAAAGGGAAGGAACATGGAGGAGCTTGGAGTTGTGAAGGGGACAAAGCTACTGGTGAGAAAGCAGAAGATGAGAAACAAAAGGCAGAACTTCCTTAATTCCTGTCCCTCACTAAAAAAAACCTCAGGAGAAAAATGTTTATAGTGACAGAGCCAAGTTTAAAGATTCCTGTGGCAAAACTTGGTACTAAAATTACGAAAAATTCAGTAGGTGGTCACTAGAGAACTGCTGTGAGCCAAATTCTGAAAAGGCTTAAAATTTGCTTTTTTTAATGGTGATACTCATTCCAGCACCTGCCCTTTTGCCTGAGTGTACCTATTCTTTGCTTTTTCACAGGATGGAGGTACTGCTCTTCTAGCTGCTTGTCAGTACGGGCATGCAAAAGTAGTGGAAACCCTGTTGAAGCACGGTGCCAACATTCATGACCAACTTTACGTGAGTTATTTGACACAGATAATATTGACAACACTGCTGGTGGAACAAATGTGCTGTTGGTTGGACAGCAGCAGATACTCTGGCTCCAGCACAGAGAAGCATTTGCCAAACGTTGTGGTTTTATAGTACTCTACTCTTCTAAGATGTGAATTTTTTTAACTGTCTGCTTTTCTTGATTCTGGGAGAAGCAGCACAAAATCAGAAAAGGTGTTTTTCTGCCTTTTGATTCGTTATCTGTATGAAGAATATGTACCGAATCTGGGTTAGGTTAGTGCTATTGATTAGCCTTGAACAAAAGACCATGCCATGTTCTACCATGATTTGCATTGCAGACAGAGGGGTGCGTACCTATAAAGCCCCTGAGGTACTAGAGAATCAGTTCATCAGTTTTCTGCCAGAAAAAGTAGTAAAAGTTAAAGCCTTTAAATATATTTAATTTAAAAAAAAAAATCAGTTTCAATTATGTTATTTGTTATTTGTGTATCTCTAGCTTGTCAATGTTTTGGGCAAGGGATGGTTAAAATGGTTCAACTGATGTTGTTTAGTTGACTTCTCAGAAAGCTGGACTGAGCCAATGAAGTACTGGGTTTAATTTACTCCAACAGAGATGCAAATAAGCTGAGCTTTTCAGCATTCAACAGAAACCAGTGGCAGATATTCCCTTCGCTACCCACCACTCTTTCCTACCCCTGGGCACTCAAGACTGACAAAGGGAAAATTGTTCCCCAGGGTTATACAAGCTTCTTCAGCCATTTCCATGGGCTTTGGATCTGCAGGATGCCGTTGCACTCTAAGCTCCCACAAGTGTGCATGGCAGCTGAGGGCTGGTGATTGCAGAAGCCACCAGTGCACCGGAGGCTGTACACTGGTCACACAGGGGGTCCCCACTTCTGGGCTGCCCTCACTCGGTATTTATGAAGTAGGGTGTTCCACCCTCGCTGCTCTGCAAATAGCAATTGCCTTTCTAATCTGAGGGCAGTGATTCATACCTCTGCACCATAATCCCAGGGGTTACCTGCCACTTGGTTTAAAAATAGCCATCCTGCCACACCTACAGACATTTACCTAGAAGTGAAGGCAGTAAAATAACTTCCTTGTTTTCACTCCTGGAAACAAGCGATATTTGCAATTTGATTTAGAGACATATTTTTATTGCTCACAGCGACTGGGCAAAACCAGTCAGAAACAGCTGCTTAATAAAACAAGAACACAATCTCTTGAAAATGATTGTTAGCATGGGTCCTTTAGTGGAACATAGCCAAGCTGCATTTGCAAAATGGTATCTGACTGGCAGTTTCACTAGCAGGTGGCTAAATGAGAGGGATTTTGAGCATGCATTTGGGTAGTCCTCTCAAAACCATCAAGATAGATGTGTTAAATTGATTCACATGAGGGGTAGAAAGGAAGATGTGAGAATACCCTAACTAAACAGTATTTCTTATAATATTTTTTAGGATATATTACAGCCTGAAAACAGCTTTCTCATTACAGCATCAATTCAAATCAAGTGGGTGATTGGGAACCCAAGGTTTGCCATCTTGACTGATGCTGCAATAGAGCTCTTTTAATATTGCACGACCTTGTTTACTTTCTAAATGGAAGTGTGATCACTATACCTGTCTCTGAAGGAAGCCTGCAAAGGACGTGATACCATCACCCTGTTTCGTATACTGCACAGCAACCGGAGAAAAGAGCCCCTCAGAGGGCCCAGAGGTGTGCATTTGTAGTGCCAGCAGACACCTCTCCTGTTTACCAGGACATTTTTCTTGAAATCAAGGTCAAACATTCCAAATTCAGTCCCAGGGGCACTATATTCAGCTCATGCTTCACTGAGTCTGTGCTGAGTTTTGCAGGAAGAGGAGCAGGTAAGCAGTATCTCTCAGCAGACAGCAGCATTTGGTCCCAACATAGCGATGTGCCAACAAGGTCAACAACAAGCTTCCAATAAAATGCCCTGTATTCTGTGATAAACATATCCATGAGTTGGTATGAGATGCATACTTGCTCATCTGAGATGCAACGAAGGGGTTCATTCACGTCTCTATTTACACTAGAAAAGTCTCACCTCCGGGGAAAACTTGCCCTAGCACGCTCTGTGCTGAGTGCTCTGGGTATAGGGTGGGTAAACACCTGTCCCACCATCAATGCAGATTTCCACTTCCAGTTGGCTGGATGGATTATAATGCTGTTTGAAAATTTTTCATCAAAAAACCTCCATGAAAACATAGAAAAAAATGCTTTTTACATTGTTGTTTAAAGGAACAAGTTTTTGTGAAGTCAAATTCTGAGAACGTCTGCACAAGAAATGTTGAGGAAAAACGAAATCCCTTATTTGTTCTTTAACAAGCTTTTTGCAGGAAAATGCTGGTTTCTGATAGGGCTATGAGATACTTTGTCTAGCATGTGCTACTTTTACATTATTGTATTACAGGTGAAGTCTTTTCTACAAGATGTGCCAGAGCAGTGGCACGGTAGTTGCTGGGGTGGCACAGCAGTATGGGACAGTACTTACTACTTCAGCCTCAAGGGCAGGCTTCAGTGCTGGAGTCTTCAGGCTGGCAAAGTACTTGAATGGGTTTTCACCGTGTGTATGTAGCAGAACACTTCTGCATGAACATAGATAAGCTAACTGAACCTATATTGCTATACAGGAATGAGTTTTCTAGTTATGTAGATCAGTGCTTCAGTGAACTGGACTCTTAGTATTCCAGACCCAGGTTTTGATGCTTGGTTTTGGTATATGATGGAAGACAGTACTTGTGCATCTGAATGAAAATATTACCATAGTTTGTTATGAACCAGACTTTGGCTTTTGGTGGTTATTTCTTGAGCGTGACTGTATATCTGCTGTTGCATGGTATAATGGCTTAAAAATAAGAACCTGATTCAGTTTGGTTTGGTTCTGTGTGGAATAATGGCATCATTTCAACACAGTGCAAGCTGGATGTATTTGTTCTTAGGATGGAGCTTCTGCAATTTTCCTGGCGGCACAAGGAGGCTATCTGGATGTCATCCGATTGCTGCTTTCTTCAGGAGCAAAGGTTAACCAGCCACGGCAGGTGAGCTCAACACTTTAAAACAGAGCTGGGGTCTAATTTTTTACAGTTAAGAAAATTTAACACTGGAATTTTCTCTGGGCATCAGGTTCCCGTGGAGGTGTTTCATTGGAAGGCAGGTTGTGCTTGTGCCTGCATTCATGTTTTAGTTCGGATTGGCAATGTACTTTCGAAGTGAGTACCCCAGTCATTTGGTTTTGTGTGCAGACCAGATTGTTTCTGGAAGAAGTGAAACTGGAAGCTCTGTTCTAGGTCTGCACCAGCTGAGCTTACGCATGAAAGCAGATCAAACCACTCACCAATCCTCTGAACGAGTTTTAACTACATGCACGTTTGGGCCAGGGAGCAAATGAAATCAAAATAAAACCCTCCAGCTGTATATAATATTGATGTAAGGGCCTTGCACTATCACTTGTAACTACTGGGCTGCTTCTGTTGCACCAAGTTGCTTGTGAGGTCTACACAGCCTACCACATCCCTGTGTTCTTCTGAAAATCCTTGGAAAAGCTTTAGAAAATCTGGGAAGTCTAGTGGGAGACAGTACTAGGTTCAGTATATTGAGATCACAAGGCCTTCAGTACTGTGGCTTCGGTGTCAAAGCTGATCTTTGACGAGAGTTTCTACTTTTAGTTTTACTTTGTGTTATCCCTGTGCACTCTGAAAGTCAAGCCTGGTCGTTACCTCTATCTCTGGAAGTTCTTGATAGATGTGGAAAGCCTTGCTGTCCCCATTTACAACTAGTCACTCCAGTGGGCCTGATCCTGCAAACACATACAACCAGCGGCAATTGTAAGCATGAAATTAGCTCCTCTGTAAGCAGTGAGACTACTGTTTGATCATTAAATGATATGTGCGAGCTAGATTTGTGGCTGGTTCAGAGGTCCCTGCTAGGGGGGTAAGGGCTAGATCCACATTGCATTACTTTATGGTGTTAGATAAAGGCTGCAAGAGACTTCCTAGGTGGTAAACTAACTATGGGGTACATAAGCATACGTGGTGCACAGAGATGTATAAAAAAGCTCTCTCGATTCCCAGGAAAGGATTCCTTAATGGTTTAGCTATTTCTTGACTCTAAAATCAGTGCTTAAACAGCATGTTTAGAAGCTGCTTTGAGTAGCCAGATGTGGGAGTTGCACAGCAAGCTTTGCTCCCAACACATAGAAATGCCTGGTTAGAGACAGGGATCCCCAGGAATCTGCCTGCTTTGAGAGAGCTTCCCCTGTGGTCTGCTGGAACCCTGCAGGCAAGGTAGCTGTCCTGGGTCTTCACTGCACATTTTAAATTGATGGGATAAGGTCTTGTCCTTGCAATCAGTCATGTATGTCTGCCAGGTGGCTGTGATCACCGACTGCACCGAGTAAAAAATCAGCAGGCAAGAGCAAATGAATGTGAAAGCTCTAATAACAGTGGACAACGTGGCATGTGACGAGCTTTGCCAGGTATTTGCAGTATTTCCTTTCATCTACACCAAAAGCCTGACAAATCATAACCTGGCAGCACAGATTGATCTATATGACTTCTGCTGCATCTGTAGGTCTGCGTAGCCTCCTTGCTGCTCTTGTAATGTATGGAAACTGTATTAGGATTTTATGTAGCCAAACTAAAGCAATTTTCCTGCTGCCTTTCCCCCCACCTCTCCAGCACCAGAGCTGTGCTGACAGCTGCTTACTGGACTGATGCTTTAGCTGCTCCTAGGCTGCCTCCACACTGTCTCCCAACATCAAAATTAAGAAATGTTAAAACCTGTTAATTGACGCAGACTAGAAGATCAGTGTAGTAGGACAGACCAAGGTGTGTTTTAATGCCTTTTGAGTCAGTCAAAATAAAGTTGGGGAGCCTTAGATTTAACTGTACCATGTTACCATTAAAACTGAATTGTGCTAACCACAATTCTAATGCACCAGCTAATTCTTTCTGACAATATTTTTTTTAGCGCTCTAATCCAATTTCTACAACATAATGTTTCATGAAGCATTTAAAAATCTTAGTTGAGGCAAAGACTTGACTGTGAATGTTCCTTCTGGCTCTGCTTAATCTCCGGCAGGACGGGCTTTGCTTCAGGGTACCTCCGATCCCTGCTAAGATTATGCCTGGATAAATCCGTGGCATTTGTATTTGGGCCCAGTGTAATCTGAAACATTTCCTTAACAAATGGAACATTTTTACTGTTTAATTAGTAAAGTAATGGTTGGATGGACTTCAGGCTCTTTCTTACTAACAAACAAATTTGTACTTTGTTCGAAGGTGGCATGTTGGTCATGAGGAATGTAGCTCTGGATGGGGCAGTTTCGGTGCCAGATGACTCTTGCTGTCAGTTACAAACTGCACTGCTCTCACTCCTGTAGGAAACTTTTCTAAGCAACATAACATTGACTACAGGGCTGCAGAGTGCCAGGTGTGAGTTCATGCTTTTCCTTCCTCATGGTGTCCAGGTTTTCCTCTCTGTCTGGTGAATTTGGGGGCTTAATTCATGTGTCTGGGCATGTGCATCTGCCTTGTATGTCTCTTCCTGCTGCTGCAGTGGGTACCAGTTCATCTTCGGTCTTGTGTCCCATCTCCCAGTTCCACGGGAGTACTCCTGACGCTGTAGAGCATCTAGGATGGTTCTGGCTGGCCATGTGAAGGCCCTTCAGCCCAGTTCTTGCAAGACTGAATAGAGAAGCTTCCTGGAGAGTTTCTTCCCTGGCAATGTAATTTCTCTTGGATTTTAGCCACCTGCTGTTCTTTCTGACATTGCGGAGCCAGGCAGGAATTCTTTTGTCATCTTTTTGTCTAGACAGAGCTGGGGGCAGTGTCTGAAGCCTGGTGTGGGAGATGTTTCTTTGCCTTTCCAACTCAAAAGCTAAGCAAGAAGATTATTTGCCAATGATTTTTACACTGTTTTGGCAGCCTGTGTCCCAGCAGGCTTTAGCCTGACTGGCTAAGCAGATTCAAAACACTCTGAAAATTAATGTTTTTTTTCTTAACACAAGATATGCAATTATATATATATATATATATATATATATATATATATATATATATATAAGACCATAAACACATAAAGAGTGTAAAA
>JAVJGJ010000037.1:54936076-54953135 GCA_035590215.1 Microhierax caerulescens
GCCCATAAACCCATAAAGAGTGTAAACTTCAGATAAGCAAGCAATTTGCTCCTAGCTAGAATTCAGCTGGTGTAGTGGTGACGAGAAGACTAATGGGCAGAACAGTAGAGATGACTCTGAGTAGCCTGAGAGTAGGGGCTTCCTGTTCCTGGAAACCCTTACTGGGAATTCCAGGGGTATTTCACCTCCCACCCTAATCTGGCCCTTTCTAAAACTCCAAGTCAAGTAAATGTTGAGATTCAAAGCTGCAAAGTAGTCATTAGTTAATGGGTGAGAGAAAGAGCATCAGAAGTTTTGGTCAGAGTATGTTTGGAACTGCTGGCTGCTGGATATAAGATGATGTAGTCCATATATACTATCTTGTAATAAAATCTGGAAATAAACACAGCTTAAAAACATATGGGCTATTTAACATTGTTCTAGGAATGTAATGGTCTGCAGTCTGCTGAGTGGGCAGATGGACAAGGAAAGGAAAGTAGTTTTTTGAACTGTGTCTTTCCCTGTTCTCAGTTTCTTCCTGACTCATCTCCAAGCCCCTAGTATCTATTTACACAGGACTTCCCGTGTGGCCTCTTAGACAATGTAATACCTCTTTTGCACTATATACCAACATCAAAATGGACAGAAATCTCATCTACTCCACATAACTACTACCTGTGTTTGCATAAAGCTGCATGTTGGATGCTGCTTGCTTCAGAGAGAGAAGCTGACAATAGTCAAAGTGAGCCCACCATCCACTTCACCATCTTTCTTCTCTTCAGGCTAAGTCCTCCAAGGCAGTCACTCTTTCCCACAACGTATTTTTGCATCTAGCCTGTAACTGAGATACTGAAGATGATGTCGAACAGCAATACTATTAAGGGCAGTTAATGGTAACAGTGATGTTACCTAAGACTTGCATTTCCTTCTGCTCCTTTTCATTTATACCTGAAAATAAGAATTGTTCTTATGAACTTCACTGTGAGTGAAAGAAAGATGTTATATTCTGTGGGCTGTGCTTGTGCTTGCATTTCTTGCATAAATAGAAGCGTGGATTTGCGCAGCTTTGGTTCTTCATGCAGATTAAATTGCGTAGACTGCTCTCAGATGTTTTCCAAATTTTATCAGCTTTTTCAGTGCCCCTGCTGCTATTTTCTAGAGCCCTCTGGTGGGGGGAGATTAGAAAAAATGTGAAGTGTCAGCTTACTGGTAGGGAAAACATAAACTGGAGCAGGACAGGTTTTTGCCATCATGCTAACAGCACATATGCTGTATACAAGAAAGCCTTTGTAATTTTTTAATCACAAAGAACACTCATTGTTTTAACAGGACATATACTGGAATGAGGTCAGTCACTAATTTCAATGAGTTAATTTATAGAGAAATGATACAAGAGTGGGCAAAGATCCTGTTCTTCACCATTTGAGAAGACTAAAGATCTCAGGATGTGCATTTGCTCTTTCTCAGCATCAGAAAAAAAGGAAGATCAGAATATTATATCAAAGGGGGAAATAACTTTTCTGTTTCTTCCAAAGGATTAAGTCACTAGCCCATAGAAAGCAGAGAACTGGTTCAACAATAGTTTCTCGCTTTGCCTGAGCAAGTCATATGAATCTTCAGCTGGCACTGAGGAGAGAGATTGCTTCTTTGATCAAAGTGTAAATGTCTTTTTTAAAGTAAAAAGTTGCTTTCTTCTGAAACTTCTCATTAAGGCTCTTTTGCAAGCCCCAGTATATTTTGTCTTCCCTTTTTCCTGCCAAGTCTTCGGGCTGCTGAGGGTGGTGAGGGGAGCTGGCAAGCGCCGAAGGCAGAAGCCGGCACCCTGCTACGTGAGGCCTCGCTTTGATGTTAAAGTCCACGCAGGGAGAGCCTGTTGTTAAAGGCCCACGAGTGTCAGTTTGGCACCACGTAACCACTGGAGTCCTCCTGTCGTCTGGAGAATCAGGCCATTTAGAAGCAAAAAGAGGAAAAGACACAAAACTAAATTCTAATCGTGGTGAGGAGAAATGATTCTAGTGCTTTAACTCACCTTTGCCTTTGGGATTGAAATCCATCACAAAGTTTACTTTATTCTGAATATGCATTTTATTTTCTTTTTATTTTTCTTTCTATTTTTTATTTTCTGAGGTTTTCTGCTCAAATAATGATTGCATAGGACAATTTTTCCAAAAGAGATTGTGCTGGAGTCCTTGTTAATTACCTTGTTTTCTATTGGAGTTCTTGGAGATAAAATTTGTGAAATACTCACCATCACTGGAAGGCAGGACATTTTTACCAGATTCCCTGAGGGTGGATAATGCTACTGAATGTTGAAAGCTGATGAGCATACTTAGCTTTCATAGACAACTTCCATTCCATATGTACAGGGACCCAGCTGCAGAATCTCCCCAGGCATGCTGAGATTTGTCTCTATCTTCTGTCACATCTGGTCACCTAGAGTTCAAGGTACACAGGATAACTTTGGCCTTTATATTTCAAACTTCCCCATGTAATTTAGGCACAGCTGGTAAGCCAAAGGGCTTCAACTATCCACACAGCCACGCACATGTGCTGGGTTTGGCCAACAAAGCAGCCAAGGGTGCCTCTACTCACAACTGGAGCAGTTCTGACTTGATACACTGGGCTCCCATGTGCTTTTGGAAGCAATTCTGCATATGTCTGTGATGCAGGATTCAATTAAACCCCCCAAAAAATTAAAAAAAGGAATTGAAGTACATCCATTCCAGTAGGCAGACTTGGTCAGTAAGATACCAGGGAGCACAGGGTCTCAAGTGAAACCATTAGCAGTCTTATTTTGCTTGCAGGATGGGACGGCTCCCTTGTGGATTGCATCGCAGATGGGTCACAGTGAAGTGGTGCGAGTAATGCTGCTCCGGGGAGCTGAGCGAGACGCCGCGCGGGACGTGAGTAGTGCTTCTTCCTGCGCCGTCTGCAGCTTAGTGCCGCCTAGCTTTTCCTGGGGCTGCAAGTCTGCCTGAATGGAGGCCTGGTGTCCCCGGAGTCTGTCCTGTTTGCCAGGCTGTGAAGTCCCACCACTGGGTCCCTTCTTCCCATTGTGTCTGGGGCAGCTTTCTGGAGGGAACTTCTGGAACAAGGGAATGGAAATGTCCATACAAATGAGAGACAAAGATGATATATGGTGTCACTAGTTCATTTTACCCTGAAGTTTTCACCTGCTGGACAAACGATCTTCCAGGTGCCCTAAAACCAGCAACATGTGCTGTGGAGGTGCTTCCTCAAAGATGATGAGCAGAGAGGACTCTCCTCTCATGGGTGTGGGGAAGAGCTGGCATTGCCCCCCAGCCAAGGGGAATGGAGGTAAACTGTTGGTAGCAACTAACTGACCTTCCTCTCTCTTTTGAAGGACGGTACCACTGCTTTACTGAAGGCTGCCATTAAAGGGTACAACAATGTGATAGAAGAGTTGCTGAAATTCTCTCCCACACTTGGCCTGCTGAAGGTTAGTAGTGGAACACAGATTTTTAGGCAGAAACTCAAGAAGACAAAGGGTCTGATGAAAGACCTGACATTTGTGACTACGCTAGTGGAAGACAATAAGGAGCCTGAGCCCAAAAAACTCAAGAGAAATATAAAATTATCTTATTTAGCCTTTATTGTCACACACAAATTAATCTTTCTAAACAAAATTGTGAATTTGATATTTGGAATGAGGAAGCCCATTGTGTCATAGAAGGAATCATCCTGCTTTTCGTCATCTGATTTTATTTCTACTGTAAATGAATTGCCCTCAACAGTGCAGTTTTTAACATTATAACCTGCCCTCTATCGTATTTAGTCAGCAAAACAGTATCCTAAGAGATCTGTTGTGAGCAGATTATCTACTTGATTTTGTTTTCCCCTGAATTAAAAAAGTTAATTGAAAAATAATAGATATTTGGAAGCTGCTTTTTAATAGCTCATCTAATTTTATGTGCCTATAAATCACACTCTTTGATAGCCTCTGTGCATGCAACTACTTGGCAATTTTGATGTACGTGAAAGTCCAGGTGGCATTAACGTAGTTGTTAATTCCATGAAATAGCTTCCACACTTATTTGAACTGTCAGTTTGCAGCCACAAGCAAAAGGCCAGCCATAAAAAATCACTATTCAGCTGTCTGACACTGAGACCATTAATCATCAGAGAAAGAAGATAAAATGCACAGATGGTTCATTACTGCTTGCACTTCTGTTTCACTTCCTAATAGCTGATTTTGCCAGGCAGAAGCAAGTGTTGTCCATTTTACCTCTCATCTATTGACAAGGGTAATTTTTAAAAGGAAATATTGCTGTGTTAAAGTGAACTTGACTCTAATTTTTATTAAAGCATTTAAAATCATCTCCTTCAATGCCCACTAGCCTGCCAGCACCCTGTCTAAATCAGACCTTATACCTTTGATGAACTAATCTCTTCTGTGTTACTTCTTTCTTGTTCATAGTTTTATTCTTTGCAAACATTCATGTTTCGCTGCCTTTTGCTTTCTTCCCACACACGGTACAAACATCTCCATTGGTATTTTCTAGAATGGGACCTCTGCTCTCCATGCGGCTGTCCTGAGCGGCAATGTGAGGACAGTGGCACTGCTCCTCGAAGCAGGAGCGGACCCATGCCTGAGGAACAAGGTATGTCCTGGCACAGAATCCCGGCAAGGAGCAGGTGAGGAGCACCAAGCCATGTGTGCCACAGAGGTGGTGGCAGCCCACCTTTCTGTGCTGGTCCGTGATTGCCTCTTGATCCTTTCCAGAAGCACCACTCTTTGGTCCACTCATTTCCATATACAAGCGTCTATAAGGGTGCTTGGCAGTGCCACTGGTGATGCTGGTTCTTGTGAAGTCATATCAGTCTGAGGATAACCAAACCATGCACTCACACCTGAGCACCACAGTTAACTGTACCTAGCAATGGGCTAGCTAGGTTGCATTTTAGGGAATCGGTGATCTTGTTACTGTTTTGATAAGCCATAAGTGATATTCATATCTCCACACAGATGTGTAAGGAGGATATTTTTGCAGCAAGAGAAGTGTGTGTGTGGGTGCCTTTGATAAGAAAACTTGATTAGAATTCAGCACATTGGTAAGGCAAAAAAATATCCCATATTACATGCATCTTCCCCCTGTCTTACGGTAAATCTGATAGTTTCTTGAAGAAGTTTAATATTCTTTTTATACCAGCAACTTTTCTGCAGAAAACTTGTTGTGGTATTATTCTGTAAAGTGTTTTAACATTACATGTTCGATAATTTCCATGAAAATGTCTTCCACTGGCTTGTGTTTATGAACTACTTGCCACTCGTATTTGATGTCTAGCTGGGTTTGTTAAGCTGTGAATGGGTGGTCTGGTATTTACTTCTGGTTTATGACTGGGTGAATGAAAGTTTATAATACAAGTAATCCACGTCCCTTCTAACAGTTTTCGTCATTTAATGTAAAATCTGTGCCTCTTATTTCTGTGTCATTCCACTTGATGGCAGCAGAGATAAAGCCTCTTACACAGTGGTTCCTTTTAACAGGCATTTTGTTTTGATTTTTGTTGATGTTTTCAACAACGTGCAAGATTTTTCTGCTACTGATAGTGATTTGCAGCAGAAGGGTGTGCAGTATAAGAAAGCCTGTGGCTGTAACCTCTTCTGTTGTGTTCGGTTTTCTTTAATAACATGCAATTTGGCACAACAGAGTACATTTGCAGGACAGAATTACCAATTTTCAGAAGGTGCTTCATTACAAATATTTTATGTTACCAAAATTAAATTCAAAACATACAGAAGACCAAACTCTGATGTTTTATTATGAATCCTACAGAACAGTGCTGACTATTTCACAGCAATTGAAGTCTTTCCTTGAATTTTTATGGACTTCAGTACTTAAAGACCTGCCTCATTTCCCCCAGAAAATCAGCAGCTATGCTCTGTATTACTTCTGGGGTAGAAGTATAGGGAGCCCAAGAGATACCATCTATCCTGGACAGTCAGCACAGAATAAACTGTCCATTCAAATCCCAGGCTGAGATTATTTTGAAGACTTAAGTGAGTGTTGCACACTGAAAGGTGATTTCTAAGATACCTCCAGCAGTGGTGGAGACAACACTGGAAGAAACACATCATTATAATGTCCAGTACCATCTTCTTTAGATTTTAATGCTTTTAAACCATATTTTGGAAATAATCATTCATTTCTGCTAACCTTAAAGTTTTTTTGTTCCAGGCAAATGAACTGCCAGCAGAACTAACAAAAAATGAACGCATCCTCCGACTGCTTCGCACAAAGGAAAAGCAAAGAAAAAGCTAATGCAGCCCTGCAGCAAATTCCGTTTGACAGAGAAGCACCCTGACCACAGTAGCATGACAGTTAACCTAGGTTGCCCAAGAAGGTCTTGTTGGAACAGTTTGTAGAACTGATTAGCCTCTCCAGCACACGCTTCCTGAATGCACAAGGTCCTCCCATGGGCTGGGGCCTCTGCTTGGCATCACTGAACACAGGACTGAGATGAGAGCAGGGTTTGGCCTGGGAGCTGCGTTTGCACTGCAGCTCTGCCCGTGCTCCAGGATCCCACCAGTCCCAGCACCGACGTCTGCTCCTCCATGCCTGCAGTGTACACAGCCCCACATGTGCAAGTGGTCCCGCCGTTTCAGACACGTGTCCCCATACTGGCGTGGCTGCACACCTGTGGTGGGTACCTCAGGGTGCATGTGTGGGTTGGGAGCACTCAGCCCTTGTGCCAAAAGGACAGCCAGATCTCACAGCTGTTTGGATGCAGTTGGTCCTGGAGCAGCCCCATGGTGCCACTGCCCTCCCTTTGCTGATATTGCTAGCTCAGACCATTCCTCTCTACCTCCAGGTGCCATGTGGGGCTAGAGGTGAGATCTCACCTGTGACATCCAACAGGAAAAGTCCTCCTGCCAGCCCAGGGCTTTGGTAATGTTTTGGCTACTGCATGAAGCTCCATAAAAATGATCCAGAGTGTTACAAATTATGCCAAAAGCTACAACCAAACAACAAGCAAGATTGTTGTCCTGGTCAGTTGTAGCATCTTGATCTGTCAATCTGTCCAGCCACAGAAACACAGTTGATAACATTTTGCAATGTGTATGCAGTGCTATGGGAATCCATCCCCAACCCTACAGTCTACATACCTGCATTTTTGTGGATAGGGGAGGACTGGTTACTGAGCAAACCAACCAGGGCATATCATTCACTGGCACAACTACATCAAAAATTAGCTGTCAGGCACAACAGCACAGATGCTGTACAAGTGGTATATGTATGTTCTGCATACTCATACGTGTGACACTATGGATTGGTACCCACAGCTACTATGCAATGCACTTGTTTCCCAGGTCTGTGACAGGAGTTAACGGAGAAGTGTTCAGTGTACAGGTGTTTCAACAGCTGGTGAGAAGGTTACACGTAGCTATACTCCAACGGGCCTGCCAATCGATGCAGGCATGGAAAATGAACTCTCAACAACAATTTTGGCCTTTGTTGTGGTTGAGATGCTTAGACATGCTGCTAGTGCCTGTGTTGGGAAGGCAGTACAAATTGTAGATGATTGGTGAAGAGCTATGTTTTAACCACGTTGCTGTAAGGCACCCCATTAAAACACAGTAATTTTTGCAGTATAAACACTATATACTATGTCCTGTTAGACACAAAAAACATCAAAGAATATTTTACAGTGAGTTAACGTATAAAGTTAGTTCAGTACATGAATCCAGGCACTTCACCTGTCTTCAGACCTTGGAAAATTACTGAAAAATTGCTTTAGAAGTTGAAGACAGAGAAGACTGTAAGGAAATAAAATATTACCTGCTTAAGAAATGTCAATCTAGGATTCAACTGAAATGCTGCACTTTTGCTTCGGTGAGTTTTAAAAATATCTCTTAGTGAGCTAGCACAAATGAATGTAGTTTGCTTAGTGCAAATTAGCCATATATATTACCAAATCGTAAAATTATTCTTTTTGTGAGTAAGTTAGGTAGTAAGTCAGGGTTGTGATGAAAAGAACAGAAGTGGGTGTACCTTTGGTGTACCAAAGCTGGCATTGCTATTCAATTTCTATTCAGCATTAGAAAGGAAAGCTTTAAGTTTTCCAACAATATAAGGAGGCACCAGAAAAATCTATTTGTTTAGGTAATTCATGCTGCTATATTTTTAAATTAAAATAATGTTGTGCCTAACAGAAACTTGCAGACAAACTGGTACAGAACCAAATAATTATGCAAGATGCTTAGTGGATGATTGTATCCAGGGTTAAATTCTGCAAAAGTCTAGAAAATACTGAGTGTGCAGAAATCTCAAGAGTCTTATTGGGAGCTTACATTTCACAGCATTGCATGGGACTGGACTCGTAACTGCTTTAACAAGCAGCTCTGGAGAGGATCGGTTTGTTTGGAGTCCCCAGTGTGCTGAGGATGAACATACTGTTCTGGAGAATGCTAGAGGGACTCTAGGCAACTTGGCCTCAATATGAATCATTTTTCCCTAAAGTTTCTTTAGATCAACAGCTGGGAACCACCACACTCTCAAGATGAAAAAAACTTTCACAGTTGTAAAGAAGGAGAATAAACACTAGAAGATCTTCAGTAGTCATGCTGGGTGAGCCATAAATACTCTTTATATCAGACAGGCTGATAATCATCAAGCAATCTTCCTAAAAAATACCAAAGCATCCACTGTTGATGAGGGTCTCCTGTATTTCCCTGATAGCAGAGCAAGCCAACAGTGGTCTTGTGACAGCTGAAGTAAAGCAAGCTGAGACAACAACACGCAGGTGTTGTGTATCTGCAGGTGGGCTTTCCTTTCTTGACAGGTCTGTTTTCTTGTGAGTGATCTCACCCCAAAGGAGCAGCTACTCAGCAAAGAGCTGCTGCTTAAATTATGCCTGTCCGTGGGAAGATATATATCTGCTCCCCACCATCCAGAGCAGGAATTTCCAAGTCTTGTGCCCAACTGCCTCCATGACTGGCCACTGTAGCTGGGGCTCTCACATAACAGGTGAAGAACACCTGGGATGCTGTGACCCTTACAAAGCATATTGGGCTATAACTGGCTTTTCTTATTTCTGAACAAAACTTGAGATGTGAGGGTAGCACAGGGAGAGGCTTGTGGCTCCCCCCTTGCTCTCATTAGTGCAGGCTGATACAGCACACAGGCTGGGGGTGGGGGCTCCATGGTGGAGAACTGGCAGCAAAGTCTTTCTCTGCCCCATTCAGACTGAAGTTGAATCTAGCTTCAGCAAAGGCCAGCACGGGATTTCTAGGCATGGAAACCTTCCCATTGGGAGCACATCTTTCATCTCAGAGCCTTTGGGGAGAGGGCTGGTTTTGGTCTTAGCTTTGGGTTCCCTGTAACTAAAAGGTGCTTATTCTGCCTGTAGATGGACTTGAAGATTGCAATACCATTTCTCTACCATGCATTTAACCTTTTCACAAAGGAACCTTATTAATGCTCTAATATTTAGGTAGCTGCTGTTATCTTTAAAGTGCTCAGTAAATACTGCTGTGGTTTGTTGTTCTAAAACGGAAACTTGCTTTCCTTTCCTGGCTGAAGTGATTCACTAATATTGACAGGAGTTCTTTGCATAGTTGTCGTGCCTTTTGTGCAAGGCTTTCAGAGTGCTCTGCAGACGCCATTACCTTTGTAAGTTCTAAGGTACGTTGCTGGAGGAGGCAGAGAAATAGATTATTTCATTCACACACCAGTGAAGTGAAGCAGCTGTTCATCAGTTCATGTCAATAGACAAGAGTAAAATTAGCCTAGAAATTAAGGGGCACCAAATCCATTTCACAGACTACAAGATGAAGGCATATAATGATGTGAAATAGAACTGGGACAAGATAACAGGCCAAACTGGGTTTTGGGTTGGGTTTTGTGGTTTCTTTTCCCCTAAAAGTGCCATATATGTATCTATCTTACACCCCTCAAAAAAGCAGCTCCACTAGCATGCTGCTTTTAGGCTTGCCTCTCTGCACATTCCGATCCAGGGGCCCAGCTTGCTGTCCTCTCCACCTGGGATTTATTCAGGTGCTATAGCCTGGTGACTTCCCCTCAGCCGCAAGCGAGTACAAAGGATGTGCAACCAAGAACAGGCTACACCAGTGAATCAAGGAAAAGTGCACAGCATTTTTCTTTCACTAGTATCAAGCCATTGTAGGATGGGGATGAACACAAGGAGAGGCCTGTGGGGTGCAGAGAGAAGTGGTATCCCATAAGTGATATGGCAGTGGCATAGCCTCAGAGGTCCCAAATACACTGAGCTCTTCATTTAAGGTGATCAGTGCAGCATGCAGGAACATCTATTCAGTAGTGATACAAAAGGCAATGTTGTACCTCCTGGCTTGCACATACTGTTCTTCGCTTGGAGCAAAACCATCTCACTAATGACCCATGCGCCTTTGTTTAGTTTGAAACAGCTGAAAGGACTAGAGCACCAGATCAAACAGCTGCAAGTCATATTTAATGCACTTTAACAACGAGGGTGATTTGCCTCAGAGTCAGAGCCTAACTGCAAGAAAATTCATGCTTTTTTTTCAGCCAGTCACGATGACTATTGGGAAATGCATAAATAAACCAAATTTCATATTGTCTCAGAAATTTCAGAATTGTACAGAGAATGAGGTAGCACAAACCCCAGCCCATTTGTACTTCACTCAATATGAACACTGAACAGACATAAAAATACTGCCTTTGTCTGGAACCTTAGAGTCAGCAGTGTTAAAATGCTAACGTTTGCTATGAGTCCAAAGATTATACACAAGGCTCTTTTTTCCAGCAACAGAATATCGTATTGCACACATGGGACTAAATGGAGTTGTGCCTTCTCACAGTGGCTCTGCATTTGGTCCTTGGAAATATCATGATAGTTTCATAATTTTCTGAATTCCACAGTTTCTTTTGACCTGCCCTTTTATGCATTTGATAACACTTATATAAATTTATGTAACTCCATGTAAGACTAATATTCTGCAACAGGAATGTTGCTTTGCTAAAATACCTTTTTCCATACCATCATTTCAATAAAAATCAATATACTACTCAGATTATCTTTTCTGCATACTTCAATATTTCTTTCCTTTTGTGCAGTCTACTCTTTCTCTTTGTAGAATACCATAATTAATTTCCTATTTATGTAAAGATCACTTTGTTCTATTCCACTTGATTGATTAGACTTTTATTATTTTCCAGGTCTTTACAGATGAGGTAACATTCACAAAACAAATAAAGCCAATGCACTGGCTTGAGGAACAGGAAAACTTAATTTAGTGTGACATAACAAGGTTTGTTTCAAAGATACAGACATCACTGAGAGATTCCCCTTGACATTAACATCCATTAGGTCAGATCTGAAGGAAAGATTATAAAAAGCAACTTAGGAACCAAAGGAATAAGATTATACTTTTATTCAGTTCGTCAAACATGTCTTGGTTTGTTATATTCCTAAATGTAAAACTGATCTTTACACTGATCTGACCTACTTCAGTTAAAAAAGAATCAACACCCTGCTGATATGCTTGTTATGGTATGCAGTGGATTGTGTGTCATAATAGGGGGAAAGAGTCTGCACTGAAAATTGTATTTTTGACCTTGTGTTTGATGTCCCACACTTTTTGCCTTATTCCTACAATTTTCTGTTGTGATGAGCTACATTTTCAATCATTGTCAAAAATTCCTACAACCACAACTCAGTAATACACCTCCATCTATTCAGAGAATATCAAGAGAAAGTGCTGTGACTTGTTCATGGCCTAAATCACTACAAAGGATGATTTCTGGTAGTGGAAAGCTCCGTAATTTTGCACATGAAAGCATAACAAAAGAGTGTCAAGACACTGGAAACAAGACAGATTCAAACTTCAAGCTGTGGATTTTCAGAAGTAAGAATAATTATCTATTGAAACAAATTGCTGAGGTGATTCCTTCATCATTTGAGTTTTGGAAAAAAATAGATCACTTTTCAGTCTGCAAGATGTGTTTCACCTGAAACATTTTGTATTTGATGCAGGAATTACTGGATGAAATTTTACAACATGCAGGAACTAACATTATATGATCATAATAGCCTCCTTAATTTTAAAATATATTAATCAATGCAATTTTTGCTTTATCTCCTCTAGTGATTTAAAGAGATGCCGACTCTCATGGGATCAATAACAAGACCATATGCCTAGCAACTGTGGCTGTAGCTGAACAGCAAATCGAAATCTGAGGCACATACCTAAGTCATCATCTCTGAATAATCCGTTTCGCTCTCACAATGTTGACAAGGCATTTAAAATGGACTAATGCTTTAATGTCCAGCTTTTAATGTCAAGTCAGTTCATTCAGAGTGGGCACAAGGGCTACAAAGTGCTGCACCTTGCCAGGGAGCAGAGATTAGCAGAGCAATCAGGGATGTGCCGGTGGTGAACACAACTAAGTCAGGAAGGAATAAGGGACCCAACTCTTTGCTATGGCAGATGTTTCACTGGCTTGGATGCACAGATAGAATATGACCTACCACACAGACATGGAACAGACTGCAATTTTATACATACTGCACAGGTGTTTTCTTGTGTGGGATATGTATATGCATATGTACTTTGTATCCAGCATATGAGGATGGGCTCATGTAATCACATTGGAAAAGTGACACCATAACTTCGTGGTCTTCTTATCTGGACTGCATGAAGGGGCAGAAAAACTATTCCGCTTTCTGGAGACTCCAAGAACAGTTTCTACAGGTGCTCCCTTGGCCATATTACTGCGTCAGACCCTACTCACTTGGGAAAACTGTTATAACACTGACAAAACGCCAAGTTCAGCCACAAACAGGCTGTTCCTCAGGTGAATTGCAGATAATAAACCTACCTCCTGTTCCTCCTGCCAAGTCAGATTTTGGTAGTACTGTCAGGGACCCTATGACAGTTCTGCTCATATTCTCCAATTTGACAGCAAACCTGGAGTTACTCACCAAGTGGCAGCATGGTGCTCACAGGGATTCAGTCAACCAACGTTAACGCAAAGCAGGAGCCGTACGCAGCCATTAATAGGTCAGACCTTGAACGTGTTAGCATATCAGTGCTTACGTACAGCATCTGGCACAGGTACACACTGCACCTCTTTGCTCAGAGCAACAAGTGCAGCCTGTCTCCAGACTGCTACAATAAGCTGCATTTCTACGGTGTTTTCCTTCAACAGTTCACCGGTTGACACCTGGGTGTGGAGCTCTTGGGCCACATCTTGCCATGCAATTGGCACCACTTTACAGAAGAAGAAATTGCACTGGAGAGGCTGGGACCTGCCCAGATCATCTGGCAAGTTTGTAGCAAAACTAGAACAAACTTTCAATCATTTGAATTCAAGCCCCAAGCTTTTGCTGCTAGGCAATAAAAAACATCACGGAATTGTAATAAAAATGAACAAGTTTCAATGACTTCAAAAATAAATGCAGAAAGGATGTGATCTTAAAGAGTGACTGTAGGACTTTTAAGGTTAGATAGGGACACAGTGGCACAGGTTGGTAAAGCAGCCATCAAAATACACTAGGGCAGATACAAAGATGAAAAGATAAAAATACCAGATTCAGCATCACCTGACATACTATGTGTTTATTTGAGTACTGGCAGCATTAGGCAGATTACTGTCAGCCCCCTCTGCCTGATTTGATCCTACATGGGAATTCTGAAGCCAAGAGCATCTGACCAAAGTAACAGGTACATTGGAGCATGTATAATTAAAAGGCAAGCAGGCCTCTACAGGTGAGGAAGGCTGACAAATGAGCTGATGAAAAGAATATGTTTTGCTTACAACACCGAATAGGAAACACCAGCTTTGTTTGGTACAAGTATTATTCTGGTTTAGCTGGAAAAACAGTCTTGGAGCAAGCTATAGTGGTTTGGACTGGCTCTATAAAAAAAAAAAAAAAAAAAAAAAAAAGGTGTGAGAAACTGGATGAAACTTCTCACCCACCTGTTGCAGCTTGTCTTCATGCAGATTGGAAGACATCAACAGAGAATGTCCCGCTTTCCCATGTGCTGGTGCAGGGCATTGCTTAATGTAGCTCCCACTTCTCGCAAGTGCCTCTGAGTGCTATCGCAATAGAAACAATACAGGCTCGTAATAAATTATGGAGAATAAAGAGCAATGGACATTTTAACTGATTTTGCTGCAAAGCAATCACATACTGTGTTTCCATTTGTATGTAGCAGTAATTCTTCAGACAGATTGCCATCTAAAAATTTCCACTAGGCGCCTGAGTTTCTACAAGTGGCAACACAGGTTTCATTTCTGCATTGAGTAAAGCAATGGATACACAGTAAGGCCTACACCTCTGAAGACAATGCTCAGAGCTTTCCGTCAAAGACATAAACCAGAACACAGCAGGCAGCTATTTCACCCATTTCCTCATAGGCACCTTTACATCATTCAGGATAGCCAGTGAGGGAGCGAGCTGATTTGATCCTAATGGACAATTAAAGGACTTGTTTGGTGTGATGGAGGCACCAAGCGACACCCTACATGATGAATTAATAGTGGTCTCTTCTTTCAGGCAGCAAAATTCAGTTTTTAATATGCTGCTGAGAACTGCAATAAGTATTCCCCATTAGCCTTCCAAGCAGGTGGTCCCAAACAGCTATGCATAATCCTGGGTTTAAAAGGGAACCTTATAAGACATAACTGGGTAAATGCCCTTCGATGAGAGCAGTTGGGAGTGGGGGTGGTCTCTTTTGGGCCATGTGTAACACAGACAAGGCAATGAGCTATTGGCAGCATCCATCTGGGTTAACTATTCAGGGCTACTTTTTCCCTACCCAGAAGGAAAGAGAGAACTTCAAGATGACATAGTCAACGGTGCCAACTTCATCATCAATAACTCATGCAACTACACTTAAATGCCCAGGAGCCGCTAGAGATGGCTCTGCATCCCCACCCCCTCAATAAGGCATGCAGCCACGACGAAGACCAAAGGCTGAAGCAGAACTGAAGGATTACCCTGCTCTGGTCTGCTGGCTGCCAGTGTACAGAGGCAACATAAAAACAGATACGTGCTTGAGTTTCAACACCTGCCATTAACAAGATTTCGGAAGTCTCTATGACCAAAGGTAGGGTTGGTCTGATTAGCGTTTGTTAGTCTTCCCACCTATACCACTCCAGCTTGTGAGTGCAAATAAGCAGCACTCTCTGGGGGATTGTACTGGAATAACAGTGTGACTTTAGATAGCCATCTAAATACAGATATTCATCAGAGATTCAGATAAATACTAAAATACCACCTCTCCTCTCTGTTCATACTGTAGGTGATAAAGCGTGAGGCTATGGACTTAATTATTTTATGGCAGAAGTTGTCACTGCAACATGATAAATTGGTTCTTCACCCCTGATTCTTAAATCACTCCTTCATATACTTCAGGAAGAAAATGCCATTTCTCTTCAGTCAGTCTTGCTGTCTTTCAACTTTTTCACAAGCACTGAAACAAGGTTCTTGCATTTTTTTAAATGTAGCTATGCAAGCTATGCCCACTGCATGCATTCTCTGCTTACGTGGAGTGTCTAGAAAATGGGGCAACTCAGTTCCCTGTTTTTAGGATCATGCTGTGTAGTGCTGCCCAAGTTATTTGTTGATGACATGAACATTAAAACACAATATAACTTTAGCTACTCTACCTTTGTTTAGCACTTGCCAAATGACAGTCCTGCAACTGGGATGGAATAATCCCATGAAAAGTACAAGCTAGGCAGTGACTGAATGGAAAGCGGTTTGGCAGAAAAGAACGGGGTGGCTGGGTGGGGCAAGATGCTGAACATGAGTCAACGAGCTGTATCGGCGAGGGGGTAGCCAGCAGGCCAAGGGCTGGGGGGGTCATTCCCCTTTCTTTGGGACTTGGAGTGCTGTGCCCAGGTGTTGGATCCCCAGAATAAAAAAAAAAAAGACACCAACATACAGGAGCAAGTCCAGTTTACTGTTACCACGATGGCTGGGGCTGCTGGAGTACATGAGCTGTGTTTGCTCAGCCCTAAGCTGAAAGCTGGCTCTGGGGACATCTTGCCGCTCCCCGCAGCTACCACACAGGAGGATGCGGAGAAGGGGGAGGCACACGCTTCTCAGGCAGGCACCACGGCAGCAGGGGAGGCGACAGGCTTAAGCCGGAACATGGGAAAATCTCTTTAGATAAAGGCAAAAAGCATTTTACTGTAAGTGCGGTCAAAGAGCGGGCCGGTTTGTCCAGAGAGGCTGTGAAAACTCCATCTCTGAAGAGCTTCAGTGGAACAACCCTGAGCCACCTGGTCTACCCGGATTCTGCTTTCAGCGGAAAGTCGGACCACGCGACTCTCCAGAGGTCCCCGGCCGAAGTGTTAGCCCCTGAAGCTGCGACACCAAGACTGCCCTGCATTTTTGTCAGCAGACGGCAACATCAGCTAAATTACATGTTTCCTACCAGCCGCGCGCTGTCAGGTACCGGGCCGCGAAGGCGATAAAGCGGCAGCGAAACCACAGGGAGGCTGCGGCGCACCCTGCTCGGGCTACGCTTCGTCCCCACCAGATCCCAAACTGATCCCGAACAGATTCCACACAAACAGAGCGGCGGAGTGCAACCAGCGCTCCCGAACCTGCTGACCACCACAGCGGCCCGGCCCCCTGATGCCCCCCCGAGGCAGCGGCCGCGCCGGCGGGGCCCGGGGACAGCCCGACCCGCCGCGCTGGGGAGCCGGCGTGCGCGGCAGCTGCACGGCCACAGCGCACGGGATCGGAGCCCAACGCGTGGAAACCAGCAATTAGTAACTTTGAAGCAAAATTAACACGCTGATGAACATCTCCGCGCCCAGCATGAACAACATGCCGGCGCAGCCCAGGCGGCAGCTTCCCTCCCTCCCGCAGAGGCGCAGCTCCGCTCCAGCACTGACACCCGGCAGAACCCCGGCCGCCCGCAGTGCCCCCCCCCGCCCCCTGAGCGAGGCGCGGCCCGGCCGTGGCGTGAGGCGCGATCCCGCCCCGCCGCCGGGGAGAGGCGGTGCCCGGGGGCGGGGCGGCGGAGGCGGTTGGCGGCGGCGGGCGGGCGCGTCCCCCCTGCCGCTCCTCGAAGGGGCCGGCGGCGGGGCTGGCAGTC
>JAVJGJ010000037.1:54953235-54995893 GCA_035590215.1 Microhierax caerulescens
GGGCTGTGGCAGCGCCGGAGCCGTCGGCGGGGGCGATGAGCGCGGAGGAGCCCCGGTCGCGCCCCGGTAGGGCAGGGGCCGAGCACACGGCGCCCCCCCCTGCCCTCCGGCTCGAGGAAGACCCCGGGCAGCCGCATGTCCGGGCAGGTTTATCCACCGTTACACCAGTAGCAAGGGATAACGCGGAGCCAGCCGCGTCCTCCCCGGCGCAGGCAGCGGGCACCGACGGCCCCAGGGCAGGGGACAGGCGCGCATAAGCCGCTCGCATGTTGGTCACGCCGAGGGCAGCACCTTATCCCGCTGTCATCATCCCCTGCCCTTCCCGGTCCCTGCCGGAACCCAGCCCCTCATCCGCTCCCCATCCCAAACCTTCACATCCTCAGCCCCTTCCCTAATCGCCCCCAATCCCCGACTCCCAAATCCCTCATAAATCCTCCGTCGCTCCCCCCTCCCTCCCCTCGGCGCCAGGCACGCCGCTGCCCTTGGTGGGCGCTCCGGCTCTTACCTTCAGGGTGCTGCTCCGGCTGCTGCTGCTGGTGCATTATTCTCACTTTCTCCAGCGTGTGAGAGGAAAACGGAAGAAAAAAAAAAAAAAAAAGACCCAAAAAAGAGCAGAGACGCCCCCCACCCCACCCCGAGCCAGGTGTGCGCTGCCCCCTGCGCTCCCCGCTACCCGACCCCCATGGTAGTGACTAGCGACGTGCGAGGGGCTGCTCCTCCTCCTCCTCCTCCTGCTGCTGCTGCTTCGCCGCTGCCAAATCCCTCCGAGTTTGGGCCAACATGACACTCACATCCGGGTGACACGGGATCTCTCCATCCCTAGCAACCCGGCTGCTGCCGCCGCCGCCTGCTCCTCAGCTGTCCCTTCGCCTCCTCTCGGTGCTGTGGCCGAGGGCTCTGCCGGCCCCCCGCGCTCCTGCCCGCGCCGCCATGGGGAGCCCGCAAGGCAGCCCCGGGCGGGGCGGCCTCGGCCTGCTCGGCCTCCTCCTCCTGCTTCTGTCGCCTGTGCGGGTGAGTCCCCCGCGGGGCGGCTGTGCCTGCGGTGGGGGGCGCCGGGCCTCCTGGCACCCTCGGCAGGAGAGGGAGCGGCGGGTGCCCGCCGTGGGGAGGCTTCAGGGCTGGGGGCAGCCGCGGCGGCTCTTCGCGCAGCCTGAAGCCGTGGGTCTCCCGGGCGGGGAAACCGGCGGAGGGGGGGCGGCTGTCCCGTCCGCCGCCAGGTGTGGGGCCCGGCCGCGGGGCTGGCGCGGAGGAAGGAGGCGAGTGGTCCCGGGGCGCTCCCCCTTGTGCCCGGTGGGGCGCTCCCTCCCTTTGCCTCGCTCCTCGCACTGGCGCCGGGCGGGGTGGGGGCGAGGGCCGGGGCGAGGCGGGGGTACGGGACAGCCCGGTGACACAGCAGGCCCGCCCGGGAGCACCTGGGCGCCAAAGCGGGCGTGCTCGGGCTTAGCGAGCTCCCACTTCTGGGCAGCCCTGGTGCCCCGCTATTGCGCGCAGCAGCTGCTCGGGATGCCGCGTTCCTGTGGTGTGCCCTGGTTATGCAATGCCCTGGGCATGTGAGTGGCCGCACAGTCACATGTTTGTGCAGAGGCTCGCGTGTGTCCTCGCTGTCTGGTTGGGTTTGCTTAGAGTGTTTATTATGCTGGGTGACAGCTTCTTGGGAGTAATAATCTGTGTGTGGTAATATCTGCTGTTTATTGATGTGTCAGTATTAAGACCACATGTTTCCTTTAAAACTAGTGACTAGAGTAAGTTGGACTTATTGATACTTCAGGAAAAAAAGACTGTAAAACCTTCACTTCTCTCTTCTCAGTCGCGTGCCGTTCATGCTGTAGTCCAATATTAGAGTGAAATGCCTCCACGCTCCTCTGGAGAAACAAGGAGTGTCTTGTAAGCCTGGGTGGTTTGTTTTTTCCCCCCTTCCTTCTAACCGACTTGGAAACATACTTTCTAGGTCAAGCTGTATGCTTAACCCTCGTAAAACTCGCAAGTTTGTCGTTATGTGTGTGTGCTGATGTTCTCCTGTCCTCTTCAAACAACCTCTGAAGAGCTTGAAGTGAGAACTAGGAATTCATTCTTCTGTTACCACTGAAGAAGCTGATTGTTTAGTAATGACTCACGATCTTCAGGTGGATAGGCACTGGACTTCACGGCTTACCAACACTCATTTCTGTAAGGTTTTTGGAGGGAGATACCATCTTGTAGCAATAAGGTGTGTCCTAGGCTGGTGAGGAAATAACAAAATGCTTTCCTTTAGATGACAGAAGAATGCTGAGCTAGAGGAGCTTGAAAAAAGTTCCCCTAAGATTTAGGGGATCCTTGCAGAGGATGTGGCTTTGTGGTTCTTAAGAAGTAAACACTGTAAAACTACTTTAACCATGCAGGTTTCAGCTTTACAAAAGTAAGAAGGCAAAATTTGAGGGTTTTTGGTGTTAACTCTTATTCACAGACTAACACTACACAAAGTGGACCTTTATCTTTCAAAGAGATGCTGGTCTTTTGGTTGAGCTGAGCCTATATAGTGTTAGACACTTGCAGAAGAGAAGCATTGTGGAGGTGAACCTGTTCCCTCCTTCAAGTATGCTGGTTAGTGTAATGTTTTCATGCTTTCAGTTGTGGTGTGTATAAATCAAAGTGCCATATACCTTCTTTTTAAGGAAGTCAGTGGAGTAGAGTCATACTTCAGTTTGCGATTCTTCTGTTATGTACACTTTCACAATGAACTTGAAGTCTTCAGCCTGTATAGCATGTATCTTTAACACCAGACAGTGTATGAGACAAGATTTGTACCAGCTAACCCATTACTAATTGATGGTTAACTACCCATCAATACCATCTAAGAATTACATTGAAAATCTTGGCTCTCTTAGCCCTGTTTCTAAATGTTTCTTACAGGAGGATGAAGCCTTCTAACTTCTCTTGTTCTGTGAACATTCCACTGTACTGGATGGCCTCTTGTTGTGCTTAATGGCAGCTATTTCATTGATCCTTGTATAAAACGCAAGCTGTCAAGTTAGTGGGTAAGCAAGGTGGGACACAAGTTTCTTGTCAGCAGCTGGGTTCCCCAAGCTGTGGAATATATTTGAGTTTCTGAAATCCTATGGGAGGATGTTAATGGCAGGTGCTGCTCTGTCTCAGACTTGCCAAGTGGCCTGCAGTGTGCAGTTTCATGACCTTGGACACAAAGTTTTGAAATGCCTGTGTGGAGCAGCTTGCTTGGCAGGGATGACAATGTAGCTTCAGAACAAGACAGTAACCACTTCGCTAAGTTACTTCCTGGAAAATCAGGAGTGACTTGTTTGTAGTCTCTCTGGATGAAAAGTGAGGAAGCCGTCTTAGAAGGGGAGAGGTGACTGAAGGGGATGACTGGTAGGACTGAATAGTATTTTGCTGGGCAGTAGACAAAACAAGTGTTGTGCAGTATTACTATTCCCCTGCAGGGCATCAGAGATTTTTGTGCAGATGGCCTTAACTGCAGACAGCTGCTAGCTAGGAGCCTGGGCTTTCTGATCATGCATGTAGTAAGTCTGTATTTTTTCCAATAAATCATTGTCAGCTAACACCAGCTTGCTCCCACAGATACTGAACTGTTGCCATTGAAACTTTCCCTTCCTACTTGGCCTTCCTGTGATATGTGGAGTGTGCTTGGTTAGCTCCAGAACTGGGGCTGGCTTTGTCTGACCAGAAGCAGCTACTGATGTTTTTTTCTGTCTGAAAGGCAACAGTCACTTTTACCTGTGAGTAAAGGAACAATAGGGGTTGGGCAAACAAAGCTTGTCTCTGAATTGGCTGCCTCTGAACAAATCACTGAAAGAGATGGAATAAGAATTAAGCCTGTGAAGTTTCCTGTAGTCCATGGATGTCCCATCATAGGGAGGACTGTGAGTTAATGTGTAACTTCAGGGGCAGACTGCAAACTTGACCTGGTCACCTGTTTCCATAAACCAGTGTTACCCTTTGTTAAGGACAATATGCTGTTGTTTCCCCAAACTCAATTTCTCGATCCAGTGGGGAATATCGGCTATTAAGTGCGTTGTGGACTAGATATTGGGGGTGGGGGGGCAGGGGGGCGCGGAGTGGCAGGCAGGCAGGCAAGTATGCTGTTTCCTGGAATCTTTCTTCTTGCCCTGCAAGATTCCAGATGTACCATTCTGGATGAAGGAAGGAGAAACAGCTGTATCTGATGCTGTTGCCTCTTCCATATATTACTAATTTTAATTTGGAGAGCTGAACAATGTTTACTTGTCATCTGGTATTTGCAAGGCTACAAATAGTTGCTGTTTCTGTGTACAACATCATCATTGTTCTTTGTCTGTTTAGCAGCTACATATTCATTGCTGGTGATGGCTAATGTTGGTGGAAGCATTGAAGGTTGATCTATTTCAACATGCAGTTGAAGAAACTTTGACTGAAGTAAATGTGTTTATGATCTGTTGGAATGCTAATTTTATTGCAAACAAATGATAATGCCTGAGAACCAGAAAGTTGTAACAGAACCTTTGTAGAATGTTAGTAGTTGTGAAATGCCCATACTTGTTTGTGTGCGAATTTGTTATTAGGGCTCCTGGAGCTCTGACCTGAGGTGAAACATCTCTTCAGAATAAGTTTACCAGAAGGAGAAATATACTTTTCTGAACTCTGGGGATGTACTGAAGGCTAGCGTCAATGTACTGCCATATGGTTTGTAAATTGTGCTAGGGGCAGGAGGGAACGGCCTTAGCCAAAGATTATGTTGCTTTTGTTCTGTGAAGTACTTAGGAAAGTCCCATTTTAAAATATGGAACACTTAGTAATGTGATCTTTAAGAAAAAAAGAACCACAAAACAAACCCAAACTCAACCCTGTGTTAGTATATAGAGTATTTTGCGTTATTCAGACAGCAGTTGAGTTTAACACAGCATTTCTCTGTTAATCTTGGGGCTACGAGGGCTCTCACCTGTTTAGGAAAGATGATTGTTCATCCAAATCTTAAGTGACTTGAAAAATCTGACTCTGCAAGCTGTAGCTTTGTTAACTATGACTTATCTACAACTACACTTACCTCATCCCTCTCTCTTCCTGCCAGTGCAAGAATGTTCTTCTGAAAGAATGGAAAGAGCAAAGTACTTCTCTTACTCTATAAATCTAGCTTTTACTAGACAGTTTTTTGGGGAAGAACTTCTAGCTATATCTTATCAGAGGTAATGGAGTAGTTACTTAGTTACTTGTAGTATCCCTGAATAGCGTCTGAACCTTAGGAGACCAGCCCTCGCCCATATTTTGTGACTGACTCACTGATAAATATGCTATTGACTTGTTAATGTCTGAGAGCTATGTTGGTGACTTTAGGCTGCTGTCTTTAGGCTGCTGTCTTTGAGTGATTTGGTGTCTTTTAGGCTTATTGACTTGGTTCAACCACTATAAATCAAAGATCAGCAAAGCTTACCACTTCAGAGAACAAATCTAGAGTTTTATTAGTGAGATCCTGCTAGGTCATGGCATAAATACCTAATCTTAGATTGTCTCTGAATCTGCATTCTTGGTATTAATACTGAAATGGAGCTTTCAGACTTGCAGTTCTAGGTGTAAGTGTTCTAGCAGTTAAAAGTAACTTGCTTGCTCAGCTTTTCTAAATGAGCTGAAATCCTGAGTGATAAACATGTTAGTTTTTCCTTTATAGGTTTTATTGATGTGGAACCTCACTAATATGGTTTTCTTTATTCACATTACAGGTATAAACTAACACTGGTCCAAAATGCCTCATCATGCTTAATTTTGTTGTGTGTTTAGCTGAATGCTTTTTGGTGCCTGACCAAGTGTCATACACAAGTAAATTGCTTTATGTTCTGTCCTGAAAATAATGGCAAAAACCCACTTTGTTGGTAAACTTCTAGACAATACAGCTTTTATTTTATTTTGTATCTGTGCATTTATAACCAAGGAAGTGTTATCTTGAAATACAGATAGTTCTGGGTTTTTTTGAAGTAAAGTTCAGCTACCCAATCAGGCAGTAACATTTTTGAAGTTCTGTGTAAGAAGTACCCTGATAAGTGTGGGGTTTCTGTTTTTTTGTGGGGTTTTTTTTGTTTGTTTTTGTAACTGGTAACTGCATTGTTTTCCCACACTTTCTACTTTGGAGGAAACTAAATCTTTCTAAAAAGATTACGCTGATAACTTTGTGGGGTTTAAAAATGAAGTGTTCAATAACAAGATTTAATGAAGCATAGAAAGTCTTGTTTAGGAAGTATTCCTAGAAAGTGCGATTATAACCTATTCTAGACTAAACATGGAAGCCAGCCTGATACTGAAGAAATACCTAATTGTGTTCTCACAGGCAGTAGCAAGCAGTTCAAAATTCTTTGCCTTTTTGCAGGAATAACAGTGAATCTGCTACCGCTTGAGGAGATTGTTGTTTCTGACAAGTGCATACAGACACTTAACAATCCTCTTTTTTTGCCACTATAGATTGTTTGCTAGTAACACTGAGGTATACAGGTATGAGGAAGCAAAGGTGAAGACAGTGACTTCTAAATTTGCATCAAAGAAGTGTTAATGTCGTAGATTAATTTGACACATGACAAAATTTACAGTGTAGCTTCTGTAAATAGTCTCCAGGTTATAGAATTTAACTTTTTGGCTTGTGCTGGTGTTAAAAGCTTAGTGTTTTGCACCTTAAGGGGTGCTTTCCAACTTGTAAGAAGAATATGGTGATACTTAGCAGATGGTTATAGGTTTAGCTCAAAGAAATGCTAGAGTAGACGAAAGAGGTTGTGATCTGGATGGGTGGTACTTAACTGACTTGTGGACCTGGCTTATATTTTGTGAATAACTTTGAATTGGGCCATGTTGCCTGGTTTAAGTTAATGGGGAAACAATTCAAACAGAGTCAGGTAAACTAGTGATGGTTATTGTCCCAGATTAACAGTTCTTCACTAAAAAAAATTACTTTTTTTTTTTATGTTCAGAACAAAATGGATGTTGTGGAGGCATAATTCTGGGTAGCTCTTCGGTATTTTGAATACAGCTTTTCAGGGGCTTCACCAGTCAGTAAACAGTGCTATTCATGGTCAAGCACAAAGCATGCCAGTCTGTCCTTGCAGTTTAAGCATATGGTGTTTCTCCATAAATGTTAGGTCAAAGTCGTTCAGGAGATAAAAACAGGTCAGTTATCGCTCTGACTGTACCATGCAAACTTCTGATCAGAGCTGGCAGAAGTGTAGTAGATGTTTGTGCAGTCTACTTTCCACTTGCAGCCCAGGTGCACAGGAAAACCTTGAAGCTGTCTTAGAGCTTTTGCTGTAAATAACAATGTTTTAATTTTCAGAATAAATATTTTGGTTTAGCATTTCAGATGTCTTAGGGTTAGTATCACTGGACAAAAATACAAGGTTTGCAAGAGGCTGTTATCGTTTTTCTTTATTGTTTGCACATGAAGAGATTTCTGATTTTTTCCATAGTCCCTTAAATTGAAATATCTTTAAAATAAATCTTCAGGCTTTTTTTTTTACTTGGCACTGTAAGCCCATTTAAATGTTGTATGCTTAAGTTTGAAAGTGGTGGAGAGCATCCTTTGAGATTGTCACAATACATGGCATTCTATGGTGAGTGCAGAGCTGTGAAGTTATGTTTCAAAATCCTCTTTATGCTGCTACTTCCTCAATCTGTCACTGTGACTGAGTTTGCAAGAAGGATTAAAAGGTGCAGGAAGAACTGATACAATGCATATAAACAATACACTTCTCTCCACATACAGACTCATGGGCTCTAAAGTGACGATTTAACCCACTAATCATATGCATTGTCTTGCACAAATAAATTTTCTACATCACCTGACATTTGAATATTTGCGATGCTTTTCAAGTATTGATTTAGGTTTTTCTTAAGTAACTCTTATACTTGGTCTTACCTATAGAAAGTGTACTGCGTATTTCTAGACTGGGCAAGGAAAGGTGGGGAGATGAGCTGGAAATCAGTGGTGATGTGCAGCCTGTCAGAAAACCCATGCTTTTGTTAATGGGTTTTTTATGTTAATGGGTTTTATGTATAAACATGCTGATGTTTAAATTAGCAGGAAGTTACCAAATCTGGACTGCAAATTACTTTTGGAATGGTAGCCCATAAACTTTACAGTAGCAGAGGAATATGGCAACTATTTCTTGCAGTTAATTGGTTATCTCATGTTGATTAGGTACTTCCACAATCGTGTGTCTGGTATGGAGAATGTGGACTTGCTTCCGGAGACAAGAGATACAACTGTGCTTATGATGGACCACCAATAGCACTACCAGAGGATGGCTATGATTTAATGCAGGTGAGCTGAAAATAATTCTACACTTTAGAGTTCTTTATTGTGTTCTGTTGGACTGTGCTATGACCTTTAGCTTTTTCATCTTAACTTGATGAAAGACCAGATGATCTGTTTTCTTAGGTGTATCTCATACCTGTGTGCGGGTAATACACCTCAGTTACTGTTCAGAAATACGAGAGGTCTCCAAAACATGTGATTGCAGGCTTTCACAAACATAACCTTCCATTATCATTCTATATATAGAACCTGGTGACTAAAGATCATCTGAAGGAGCTTTTTAAAAGGAAGTGATGCCTTGAACCAAATGTGGTAGTTTTTCCTGTTCTCTAAAAAAATCTCATTGGTTAAACTGATATTTTTTTTTCTGTGCATCTCCCACAGCAACAGCTACTGTCTTCTGAAATACTGAATTAGAACCCATACCTATAACAAGTTCTGAAGTCTTAAGAATGCTTTTCCTTCCTCCACTCCCCATCTCACTATTGTTTTCATTTAAGGAACTCTGTCCAGGTTTATTCTTCGGCAATGTTAGTACTTGCTGTGATGTTCATCAGCTTCAGACTTTGAAAAACAACTTGCAGCTGCCTCTTCAGTTTCTCTCCAGGTATGCTAATGAATAGCAAAGCAACTATAGCTCTGTAATGCAATAGTAAAACATAAGACTCTTCTGTTCAAGCAGACTGTAGAAAAGATGGTAACTTCATTTAAAGGCTTATTGGAGCAAGCTCTTGGAGTGACTTTCTTATCCTTTAATTTCATGAAACAACTACTTGCAGTCAGGGTTGAGTTTGCTGGTAGAATAAACATTACCTTAGTTCGTCTCAAGCTACTGTATTTTTAATGAAGCCTTCAGATACTGTTGAGGTTTTTTTGTTTTAACAGAAGTCTTCTTGCTAGCAGCAGTTAAGTTTTCCTTCAGATTCTACTTGTATCTGCTATTTGAGGTAGGCAGTTCTGCTAGTGAATGAAGTTGATGCTACTGATGGAGTATTGAGGAATTTTAAGTGCCAACTAATGTGTATTGCTGATAAAAACTTGCAGAATTTAAATACTTTGTTCTGTCAGTCTGAGCAGAATATTCATGCTTGCTCTGTACATCAGATCAATATGCCTTCCATCTTTATCTCTTAATCTGATTGCTGTTCGTTGACTTTCCTACCCAGATGTCCCTCGTGTTTTTACAACTTGATAAACCTCTTCTGTGAACTGACTTGCAGTCCAAATCAGTCTGACTTTTTGAATGTTACAAGCACTATACCTTATGATGATCCAATTTCAAAAGAGAACAAAAGTAGCATTACAGAGCTGCAGTACTTCATTGGAGAACGCTTTGCAAATGGTGAGTAAAGTGTGTTAACTTACCTAGGCTTTTGTCAAGGTAACAAGATCAATGCTTTCTCAGGAAGAACTGGGAGGGGGAAACATCTCTTTGACTGTCTTTTGAAGTTTGAGACATCAAATAGGTACCAGTAGGTCCCCCTTGGAGCTGTTGTAACACTAACTTCTGCTTGGGTAGGAGACATTACACTGACACTGTTAATAACAGTGTTTTTGAAGACACAGCTCATACTGGTCATCTATACAAATGGATAATAGCTTTAACTTCAGAAAAACAAAGTTGTTGCCAAATGCTGAATGTCCAAAGCCTACCTGATACTGAAACTGTCTGGCAAGTATACGATAGTAAAGTTTGTACGGTATGCTACAGTGGTTCTCTAAGAGGCACTCATTGCTCTTGAATGGACTGTTGTAGTCCTTTGTCAAACACAAAGATTTTTTTCAAAGAACAGACAAATTTGGGTTGTATTTTTGTTTTATAGCAAGCTTGAAGCATTAATTTGGTCTTTGTATACTTTGTATAGTGATATTTAATCAAGTTATGAGACACTTGAAAGTCATATATGTTCTACAGGTCAAAAGTACCTTAAATATTTGTTCATAACTTTTCCTGAATGGAACCTTATATTAAGTGCTGTTCCCTCTCAAACAGTAAAGTAGGTTCTAGGGTAATGCAGATTCAGGTGGCTTACTCGGACTAAGAGTAAGGCCTACTGCTACACAGCACCACAACCTTGCATACTCTAAATACAACTGAAAACATTATTCCACTATCGTAAGATAGTGAATGAAATTGAAAGCTATAGCTTGAAAGCTATAAGCATGTTCTTTGAACTTGGTGTGTCTGTAATTATTGGAAGTGCTTGTAATGCTCGCTCAGTAATAACATTGGTTTATGACTTGTCTTTGTTTACCCTTCCTAGCAATGTATAATGCCTGCAAAGATGTGGAGGCTCCGTCAAGTAATGTTAAAGCACTGGGGCTGCTCTGTGGGAAGGATGTCAAGGACTGCAATGCAACCAACTGGATTGAGTACATGTTTAGCAAAGACAATGGACAAACTCCTTTCAGCATTATTCCTATCTTTTCAGGTAAGAAACTGAACACTCCTTGCCTCTGAAGCTTCTATTAAAGGCTGTGTGTTATAGCTAGTGTACTGGTCTGCTGAACAGCTGCCCAGCTATAAATATCTGCAGTCAGAGACTTTCAAAGCAATGTAAAATAAACAAAAAAAATTGGTTTCTGCATGGAAGTTGTACTTCATGCTTACTTTGTCTGCAGCTTCTTGCTGTATAGAACTCAAAACTATCTAAGAACTAAAAAAAAAGCAATGGACTGAGTTTAGGTAACTAGATAGCTTGTATTCCTTGGGGAAACTAGGGTGGTACCCTGATTCTTTAGGATTTCTTTGTAATGAAATCTTTACATATATCATGATCTGAACAGATGAGGGGTAACAAATCATTGCTGGGATGATAAAAGTATTTGCTTGTTGGTTTTAGACTGAAGTGTTCTAAAACATGACCAGTCAGTTAGTAGACAACTGTAAGTAGTTGGTACCTGCTATGGAAAAGACAGTGGTGGCTTCAGCTGTAAGATAAAGAAAAGCTACTCTATACAGAGGCTAGGAGCTTTCATATAAAGGGTTAACTCATTTAACTGAGAAGCTTTTGTTGAAGATCTGAATTTTTACTTGGTAGTAAACTGGCTCTGTAACTTGTGGTTTGTCACAGATGTTCCTGTCCATGGAATGAATCCTATGAACAATGCCACCAAAGGCTGTAATGAGTCTGTGGATGATTTGACAGGACCATGCAGCTGTCAGGACTGTTCAATTGTTTGCGGTCCAAAACCTCAACCCCCTCCATTGCCTGCTCCTTGGCTTTTGTTTGGTTTGGATGCTGTGTATGTCATCATGTGGATCTCCTACATGGGATTTCTACTTGTATTTTTCGCACTAGTTTTTGGAGTCTGGTGTTACAGGTAAAACAATCAAAATGCTCAGCTCTGAAAGTCACTTGCTTTTCTTCTGAAAACTTCCTTTGCCCAGGACAGAAGTCTCTACTTCTTCACCCAGCCAAAAATTGTGTTCTATGGCAGATGCTTGTACTTGTAAGGCATGTTCCAACACCTAAAACCATGTGGTGGAGAGTGCAGAAGGCAGTTTAGTTGATGCATAACTCATAACATCCCTAGTTATAAGATCAAATACACAAACCTACAACTTACATTCCCCAGACTTCTGCATACTCTCAAGTTCTTGCTTATGAATCTGCTTAATCTGATTGATGTTAAGCCTTTGTGGTAAAGAGTAAAGTCTCAGTTCAGCTGTGTCTGTTCTTGGCTGGTGTGCATTAAGGTAACCACAAAGCACTGCTTTCTAGGAGCAGAGAACTGCCTTCATACTCAAATGTCAAACTTCTCTGGAAGCTGTGGGGGTTTATAATGCTTAAGGCTAGGTCAGTACAGTAATAAACTAATATCTTAGAGAACCCATGTGACTAAAAATGCAATCATGTTATCTTCTTGAAATAGCTTGTTCCTTAAGTTGCAATTGGAATGAGCTGGAAAATGCCAACAATGGAGAGGCCTGTTCACCCCATGCAGAGTTTCAGTAAAAAACTCTGTTACTTATGGCTGCTGTTACATGTACAACAAAGTGTTTAACACACTTCAGTTTGCCAGGAAATGTGGCTGAGGGGAAAGAATCACTAAAGTTTGACTTGAAGTTAATGGGTTTGTAAGAAGTCAATTCAAGACTGTTGCAAGAGCAAGGTCTAGTATTAGCAGCCACATGCAATTCATAACAGTTTTCCTGCAGACTAATAATTGAACAAAACAATCACTGCCGTATTGCAAATTAAGTCGTGAATAATTTACAAAATGCTATAGTTACTGGAAGCTCAGTTTTTGTTTAGTTTTTTCAACAACAGGAAGCTAAGGAAAAGTAAGGGACAGCAAGCCAGCTTCTCTGTGCCATGTGATACTTGCTAGTGAAGTGCACTAGTAGCTGTAGCTATAAATGCTTGGGTGTGGGTGTGCTAGCAATCCAGAGCAGTGACAACATATTATTATTTCTTAATAACACTTTCCAGATGCTTCTACTCCTTAATATCCTTAAGTATGGCAGTATTTTTCGGTGTAACTTCAATATTAGTCAGTTATGACCAATAATCTGAAATTGCTGTATAATTAAACCTGTGTGGAAAGGGATAGTGAGTACAACATGCTTACTACATGATTGGCAGCCTTATGGGCAACATGCATAGTAAACTACATGAAATGGTAAGGGTGTTTGCAATGTGGTTGATAGTTGCCATAATCTGATTAGATTACCGTGATGAGGCAATTGAATTTATCTCCTGCCATGGGTATTGAGAATGAGTATAAGTAATATAGATCTATCATAAGTGTTCTGTGCTATAACTTGCCTGTCTTTCAGGACAGAAAAAGTACCTTACTTCCCTTTTCCCTTGCTTCACCGTTTTTTCAGGCTAAGTAGGTATAGTTCAAGCAGTTTGAAGTAAAATGTTTCTAATGTAGAAATCTCTTGCAAATGTTATCACTCTTATGATCAATTTAAAGAGATTCTCTGTGCTGTTAATGCTACTGATCTTCTAAATATACATGAAGAACATATGCTTGATCCAAGCTGGAAAAATTTATTAAGACAGTTAACATGGCTGTAAGTTGTTCCAAAGGATCATAAAGCTGGAGATTGCTATTCTTGAGTGAATAGATGCAAGGAGAACATGGCACCTCTAGATTCTGGAGGAGTAAAATATCAAATTTATTGCTAGCATTGGGCTCTATTCTCACTGTAGAGAGGGGAGCAGGGTAACATAGCTTTCTGTCTGTCTTGCAGGAGGCGGCACTTTGTCTCAGAGTACACACCAATTGACAGCAATATAGCCTTTTCTGTGAATTCCCACCGTGACAATGGTATGTCTTGAATAAGAGCAATTTGGCTTAAGTGCCTTCCTGTGGATTGAATCTGAAATTTTAGCTCTGTTAGACCTTATAATCCATTCTTACAGGGCTCTTTTTCTTCTAGTCGTTCTCTCTTTTGGAATCATACTTAACCCTATTTTGCTGGATGCTGGAAGCCCTGGGCACGTGGTTTATGGACCTAGTTATGCTAATAGAAAATTCTGGAGTGCTTTGTAGCTGGGGCAGCAGGGGGCAACATGATGCTAAAATGATTTGATCATGTTCTAACCATCTATGTACTCATTCAAAGCACGCCATGAAAGAACTGTAGTTGAATTTGTGTTGCAGCTGAGGCAGCTCATCTTAATGCTTACCTGTCTCTTAGCTGCTTCCTGCCTTTATTTGCTGTGCCTGTTGCTGTCAAAGAAAATGTTACGTTAGATGAGGCAGTGTTAGGTACAAGCTGGTTTCTGCCCCCTGGACCTCAGTCAAGGCTTGGTCTCTGGGCCTTGACCATCAGTGTAGGCATAGCTTCTGGCGCTTACTACAAACAGAGCTTGAATAAAATTTTATCTTTCCTAGTGTCACAAAAGCTGCTTAACTGACTTCTCAAACATTGACTTCTTTCTCTTACAGGGAAAATTACCTGTGGTGAAAGGCTTGGTGAAAGGTTTGAGAATGGTCTAAGGATGACGTTCACATCATGGGGGGCTTTCTGTGTCAGAAATCCACGTCCTGTTATTCTCTTCTCTGTGGTCTTCATAGCAATGTGCTGCTCAGGCTTTGTATATATTAAAGCAACTACAAACCCTGTAGACCTCTGGTCAGCCCCAAGCAGCCAAGCTCGCAAGGAAAAGGAGTACTTTGACACACACTTTGGGCCTTTCTTTCGTACCGAGCAACTTATTATTCAAGCACCAAAGAGCCATCCAGACACGTATTCACCTTACCCTTCAGGAGCAGATACACCTTTTGGGCCCCCGCTCACCAAAGAGATTCTCCATCAGGTAACTGGGACTTTCAAGAGCAAAGACCTAAACATACCTAACAGGTATAACCATATGGAGTTGGCTTCCATCTGTAATGCCATGTGTCCATCAAAGCCATGTGTTAAAAATCCTAGTCTTACCATAAAAGCTTTTTGCTGAAAATCTTTGTTAGAGTAGACTTGAAAGTTAAGTCCCTGTAAGTATTCTTAGTGTGAATGTAGAAATAACAGGTCTAGCAATGTGCTTCTGTTGACATGTGCCACTGTCTCTGGAAACTTACAGGAATATAGTATACACTTAATTCCTGTCTTGCAACAGAAATGCTTTCTTGTGCTGCTTAAACTATGGCTTGTTTTTTTTTTTTTTCCCAAGGTATTGGATTTGCAGGATGCTATTGTCAACATAACTGCTTCTTTTGACAATGAGACTGTAATGCTGAAAGACATTTGCCTGGCTCCTCTTGCTCCCTACAACAACAACTGCACTATACTGAGTGTACTCAACTACTTTCAGAACAGTCATTCTGTTCTAGATCATGTTATTGGAGATGAGTTCTTTGTCTATGCAGACTACCACACTCACTTCTTATACTGTGTTCGGTAAGTAGTATGATAACATGCTTTTCCAAACTGTCAGCCAACTAGATCTGGCTGGCAAACAAAACTAGCTAGTTCTCACTACTCCCTTGAACCTTTTCTTACCCCTTTTTAAACTCTCAGTACTATGTAGAACTGCAGGTTAGTATCAATTGCCTGTGTTTCTGTGTTCTAATACTTTAGCAGAAATTACATTTTAATTGACTTCCAGTTACGTTGCTTTCATGCAGACACTGGCTCTGGTTTTCCTTGAACATGTTTCAGATGCTTCTGAGGAGTAAGTTCTGTCACAGAAGGTGGTTGCGAAGTTTTCACTTCAGTTTCTAGTTCAGTTGGGTAGAAGGTACTCCTTGACTGAGAAGCTATAAGACACCTTTAAGACTGTATCTAAATTCAGAGCAAACATTGCCCTTGTGCTATGTATCACTAACAGTCTTCATTTTTGTCATGATAGACAGTTACAACAGTGTTTTACTTTTTTTGTCCTGTGGTGCTGTGTCTCTGTTGTTAAGCAGAAACTAACAGTTATGGCTGCTGATCTCTTTAGGGCTCCAGCATCACTGAATGACACAAGTTTGCTTCACGATCCCTGCTTAGGAACATTTGGTGGACCTGTATTCCCGTGGCTGGTGTTGGGAGGATATGATGGTAGGTGGCAACACAGTATTGCAGTTTAAGTCTTGAGAGTACATACTTGTGTGCCATCTTTGGCCCTAAAGGTGCATTCTCATTTAACACACGTGTTTAAAGGCACTCCAGAGAAACTGGAGTTCTGATAAATTTCAGTAAGAATATTTTAAACAACTCTTCAGTGGATCATTGTTGAGACTGGAGGCAGACTACTCTGGCAGTGCAAAATATGAGCAGCCTATTACTGGAACATACGTGTCCTGTTCACAAGTATGCAAATGTTCAGTCTGCTTTGGGCCAGCTAAAGGATCTCTAGTTCTGGGGGACTAGGTAAAGACATGAAGTATCTCAAACTGACCTGCTAGGATATGTGTGTATTTTGCTCTTTTGATTTAGAATAAAGGTTTGTCATCAAACACAAATGTACTAAACCAGCCTTTGAAGGCAAGCCCTTCTTGATTAAACTTTAGGGGGTTTGTACTTACATTGAGTAAAACAAAACCTAAGTATGCAAGAGAGGCACAGTGATTAGGGACGCCACATCCTGTTTCTGACCAGATGGAAAGTCATAAGCATTGAGTAGCCCCTTGTCTAACCATGCAACAACTTAATGTTGGAGTACCGTGAGCGTGGTAAACAGTGAATACAATCTGGAGTGCTTATCGGCTTCTATTGTTTCAGTAGTGTGTTGGAGGACTTAGTGGTGTTAAACATTCCCTTTAATGGAGTTGTAAGGATGGGATCACTGTGGATAATACTAATTTTAAGCTTAATTGTATCAACCTATACTAGAACATAAGCTCCATTTCATAATGCCTGTCAATTCTTTTTTCTGTTCTACAGATGATAACTATAATAATGCTACAGCTCTTGTTATTACTTTTCCTGTCAACAACTACTATAATGACTCAAGAAAGCTAATGAAAGCCTTGGCATGGGAAAAAGAGTAAGTAGGCTTCCTGTATTCTGAGATGCGTACATTAGTTAGGGCAGCTTTGAATGTGGATACATGAAACACCTGTACTAACAGTTTCTCAGTATGTGAGTGTTTTGAGGCAGCAAAACAGGTTAAGGGCAGACTATGCCAGTCATAAGACTTTTTCACTTTATCTGGCGTACTATATCTGCTTTGTGGGCTGTAAGTTCTAGTCTTGTTAGTGGCCATCTAATCCAGTAGTACTTACTGATAAGTAACTTCAAAAAGGATTTGATATATTTTACTCTGGTTAGAATTACAAAGGTAGACTCTTCAATCTACTGGACTGATAACCACCAATGGAAAGATCTAGAATTATCCTGTAATTCCCAAACTTTAAACTTCAAAAACCTCTTCCTTCCAGATGAGTATCTAAAGCTTTAATCCCCTTCGTCTTGAAGAGCTGATGTTGGCTTGCACAGGCCAACTACTCTGGCTAACAGTTTGGATAGAAACTCCTGTACTGGGGAGTCTGAGATTAAGTACAGCTGGCGTCTGCCTGTGTCACAAGTACATCCCTTCAGTTGGGGGAACTGAAGTAAGGGCTAATAAATTGTTCAAGTACTGCAAGCAAACCACAGTCGTATTTCATGCATGTACTTCTAGGTCTGGCTTTGAGGAAAATTGCACTTAAGCTTTGAAATAGTTTATGCAAGATACCTGGTTGTCCTCAAATTCTGGACAGAACATGGAAATTACTTCAGTATAGTGTATTTTTAGTACTTGAAGTTCTAGGGATATGTAGCTAGCACCCCTCTTAAAAATGAGGACGGTCCCTCAATAGTAGTCTGTCTGCAGTGCAGTTTCGTACCACAGATACCTGGAAGTTGGTTAAGGCAATTTTAAGTTATTTCTAATACAAGATGCTTTATCCTTTAAAGTGTGACTGACTTCTTTTCCTACCCCCGCCCAGGTTTATTAAATTTTTGAAGAACTATGATAATCCAAATTTAACTATATCATTTTCTGCTGAACGGAGTATTGAAGACGAAATCAATCGTGAAAGCAAAAGTGATATTGGCATTGTGTTGATAAGCTATATTGTAATGTTTATGTACATCTCCATAGCTTTGGGACATATCCAGAGCTGTCGAAGACTGCTGGTATGTATGTAGTTCTCATAGCTATAAACACTGAAACTACAGCTTGCTAACTAGTTTTTCTTAGCTTTAAGTGACTTGAATATCAGTCTTCTGGAAAAATATTTAATCTTGTCTTAAAGCATACAGAGTCCTCCTTGAGCAGGAGCTAGGGGGAGCTTGTCATACTTGACAATTCATGTGTGCTTCATAGCCTCAAATAAGCATTTTCACTTGATGTGCAGTTAACTTCAGCTTTAAGGCTTGTAGCTTCATGGTATTTTTTTTTAAAAAAAAAAAAGTCTGGATCTTCAAAAGAACCAGAAAAAGTAAGCTATGAACTACAGTAAATGTAAGAATATGGCTTGTGTTACCTTTGCTGTTATATTTTCTGTGTGATGATGCTGGTTTGGTTGACAGTCATTACAACTTTTTTTTAGGTGGATTCAAAGATCTCCCTGGGCATTGCAGGCATCCTGATTGTACTGAGCTCAGTGGCATGTTCTATAGGCATTTTCAGCTACTTTGGAATCCCAGTGACACTGATTGTGATAGAAGTAATTCCCTTCTTGGTGCTGGCTATTGGGGTGGACAACATTTTCATTATAGTCCAGACACTTCAGGTATCTATTCTTTCATACAGATTCTTCTAAATAATATGCCTGTGACCTTTGAGGCCTGTTAACTTGGAGTAGATGGTCTCCTGCATTCCAGTGTGCAGCCCAGTCTGAACAGCTCTGGACCCTCACAGGGTATCTAGTGGTCTTAGAGAGAACCGAGATTATATGTACATTCCACCACCACAAAAACCTGACAGTCTCTGCTGTTTGTTACTGCTGGTTGAAATCAAGCTCACTTAACATAGTTTGTGGTCCACATACTGATGATGTAGAAATGAATAACATTTTTAATGTCCTTCTCTGATCACTTGTAGTTTTGGTGTATTGTGAGCAGTAATCATGGACTAAACTACATACTTTGGACCAGGGACTTGGTGCCATAAGCCTTGACAGATAATTTGCTTTCTAATTTGATAGACTCGGTAACCCACTGAAACTGGCTCTGCCTCTGGCAAGTGTGTAGTTTTGGCAGAAGCACTGCACTTAATACTGTATTCCAAGTTAAGTTTGAAGCAGGGCAGCAGGAGGTGTTTGTGCTGCTTTTATATTGGATAATCCGCTTTTTATCTAACTCACATTAATACAGTGAAAACAAAGATGTTTAAAAGGCTTTGGGGTTTTTAAGCCATATGAAATAACTTTCTAAATTGTATGATTCCTCATTCTGTTGAATTATTACCTTAAAACAGAGAGATGAGCGCCTTCAAGGTGAAACTCTGGATAAACAGATTGGCAGAGTCTTGGGAGATGTGGCACCCAGTATGTTTCTCTCATCTTTTTCGGAGACTGTGGCATTCTTTCTTGGTAAGACTTAATCAATATTTGAAGATAAGGGCCTTACCATATCTGCATATTGCAAGACTAAAATATTAAAATAAAGCAAGGAAACTTTGTTTATTTGTTCGTTGCTATAATCAAGTTTAACTTGACTTTTGCTAGGGCTAGGCGTTGTAGTACTTTAAGAAACTGGCAGTTAAAAAGATCTAATTCTGAATCTGTCGAGATTTTCAGCTTGAAAGGCTGGAACTTTTTACTGATTTTTGTCATAACTGACTGGTCTAAATTTGACCTTGCTGCACCCTGACATTTGGTATATTACTAACTCCTACATTGCATTCAGACATCTTGCCACTGCCTAGAAAAATGCCCCTATAACAGATCTGTTTGAGGTTCGCTCTAACAGCATTTTAGAGACACATCTTATGCTGCTGCCCTTCAAGTATGAATTGGCATTCTTTCATAATAATTTTTTAGTATACTAAACCTGGGTAACATAGTTAAACTAGAGCCTCTTTGCATGGTTCCTTTTAACTTAGTAAATTACTTCCATTACTTGTTTCTGTACAGTTCTTGCTTCTGTAAATTTGCTTTTTTGCAGATAGCAGTGTTTACCTGGAATGCAATTTGCCATTGGTTCAGTTTGCACTGAATGGCTTAACATTGAAGTAAGATCTTGCTTGACAGCAGTCCTTAACTACTCTTACACAGACTGCACAAGACTAGTAACTTTGGAATTGAGAAATGTTCTAAAGCTAGTCACTTGTTTGACAACATTAAGTCTGTGCCAAGAGGTCAAAGACAGCAGCCATAGCCAGGCTTACATTGGCTGCTTGCTTTACTCTGAGGAGAATGATTCTTTGTCCTGCTTTAAGGCTAGTACTTAAATTGTGTATCTGTCTAGAAAATACTCATGCCTTTTTAAGAGAAGGGAGCTTGCTTAACAAACTGGGTCACTTTCTTCAGGGACACTGTCTACGATGCCAGCAGTTCGCACATTCTCTCTTTTTGCTGGAATGGCTGTGCTCATAGACTTTATTCTTCAAGTCACTTGCTTTGTAAGTCTCCTGGGCTTGGATATTAAGCGTCAAGAGGTAGGTATAAATGCATCTGGAACTGCCACATAATGGGGGTGGGATCTTGTGCAGAGCCATACTAAATCTGGCATCTCGTCTATTTTCAGAGGAATAGACTGGATATTCTGTGTTGCATCAAAAGCAGTGAAGAAACGAGTGGGGTGCAGCGTTCTGAGAGCATCTTATTTCTGTTCTTCAAGAACCTGTATTCTCCATATCTGCTTAAGGATTGGATGAGACCAATAGTAGTATGTATACTCTGTTTAAAGTAAGCAGTCATCTAAACTCGAGCCAAAGTGTAGTGAGCCTGAAGGTCTAATCTTCAACATAATGAAACGAATGAAGCTTCTAATATTTTTTGCTTTCAGCATGAGTATTGGAATAAGCTTTTGTAACTGTAAGAGTATCTCTGGTAAATGGAGGCTTGACCTTGGATTGTCCAAAGCCCAGACACAAGACTTGCATTACTGACAATCAGATCACTTTAGATGTATGTAAAAAAAAAAAAAAATCGGCACATGTTGGCTCCTACACTGCATTAATCTAGAGTTGTTGCTGAATCTGTGATTCTGTTAGAGGTTACTGTACTTATTTATGGAAGGTGTTTGGCATATCTTTCACAGGTACCTTCTAAGTATAAATTTCCCATTATGGCTCCAAAGGGAACTCTGTTGTACTAAGACCCAGGTAGCATACTTAAACTAGAGCCTCTTTGCATGGTTCCTGTGAACTTAAGAAATTACTCCTATTGCTTGCTGTTTCTGTTCAGTACTCACTTCCACGAATTTGCTTCTTGCAGATAGCAGTGTTTGTGGGTGTTCTGTCATTCAGTGCAGCAGTTATACACAATGTAGAAATTGGACTGGATCAGTCTCTCTCAATGCCAGATGTAAGTCTTAAGACACTGTTGCTCTTCAGCAATTTGTGGCTGAATTGAAGCCTTGATATTGTCCTGTGCTACCTCATCATTATGTAATAGCAACTCAAAACTTTCCCTTTAAGGACTCCTATGTAATAGATTACTTCAGCCAGCTTGGCAAGTACCTGCACGCAGGTCCTCCTGTCTACTTTGTCCTAGAAGAAGGGCACAACTACACCTCTTTGGAAGGGCAGAACATGGTGTGTGGTGGAATGGGATGTAATAATGATTCACTTGTCCAGCAAGTCTTCAATGCTGCGGAAATTGGTAGCTAGTAAGTCTTTCATGCTTTTCTCTGCATAGTCACATGGAAGAGATATAGCTGACTAGTGTGTCCTTTTAATTTAGTTCAGACTCAGCTGTTGATTGTACAACTATTATAAAATATAAACTTTAAATATAAATATAAAATTTAAAATATCTTTTAAAAAATATAAAAAAATAACTCTTATAAAATAACTACTTGTTTTATACTGTGGGTTTGGGAGCCAGGGGAAGGAAAGAATCTGTGGCAATATCCTAGAATGGGATAAAAATCTGTCTGGACTGGTGGGATATATTGACATACTTGTGTTTGCAACAGGGTCTTGATCCTTCCAGGAATCTGGGAATGGTAGGAAGGAGAACTCATGAAAACCTCTCAGTGTGGCTCTCCTGGAAAATGACTTGCATGCTCGGCATCTAAACTTGGTGGATAAACTAGCCTAGCAAGGCTAAGCGGGAATTGCACCTGGAGTTCAGTAGCTAACAAATGAAGAAAGTCTCTTCTTGATTCCTTTTACTGTAATTCAGTGGCTTTACTTCAGCCTAACTGAAGGAGGCTGAAAATTGAAGCAACAGTATCTGGAATAGGATGTGGCATAGAATGGACGGGGGAATGGAAAGCTGAGCTTGGTGATAGAACTTGAATGCAGGGAAGAAGCTCCTGCTGTTTGCTAGCTGCAGTGTTAGGAGCAAGACTGGCCCTTGGATGGGGTACTGGATCAGGGGACTACATGGAGAGCAAGTAGCTTGGACCATAACGAGTTGACATGGTGTAAGCTAGCACTGGAGAGATTAAGGGATGTGCTCATCCCTTGTTTTATGATGAAACATAAAAGTACTGATGATGGATATGTTACATTATTTCATTAGCACAAGGATAGGCTATGCCCCATCATCCTGGATTGACGACTACTTTGACTGGGTGAAGCCGCAGTCATCCTGTTGCAGAGTCTACAATACCACTGGACAGTTCTGCAATGCTTCAGGTATTGGCATCCACCTTGTTGCTAGAAGATTAGCTTGGTTTGTAAGTTTCACATCCAAAATATTTTATCATGGTATGAGTCAGGTGAACAGCTTTTTCTACTGTGAGTAGGCACCTCCTGGTTGCCTTCTGATTTGTTTGAATGTACTTGAATATTCTATTAGAATGCTGCAGGCTGAAGACAGCCTACCTAGACAGTCAGTATCATGACTACTCAAAAGGTAACTTGTTACAGAAACTTCGATCCTCCTGCTTCTTTCATTAAAGCATGCAAACTTAATACTTTACTGTTGTTTGGATCCTTCAGCTTGGTATAAATCTCATTAGATCTAATGTAGATAATACACAAGTAACAGAGTTCTCTCGTAACCCTTGCTGTAGTAGTAATACAAATACAAAGGACCACAAATTTTACATGGACTTTCAGGGCTGATGAGTTATTTCATCAGTGAAAATGCTTTTTAAGGAATTGCATCCTGTATTCTGCAGGTCAGAAGTTACTAGTGTCGTGACAAAGAATACTTGAACCTGTAGCTGACCTTTTTCCTGTATTTCTTCAGTGACTGATCCATCCTGTACTCGTTGCCGACCACTGACTCAAGAAGGCAAGCAGAGACCACAGGGCAAAGACTTCATGACATTTTTGCCAATGTTCCTATCAGACAACCCTAATCCTAAATGTGGTAAAGGGTAAGAACCATATCCTATAGATCTTGCGTAGACCAGTATGTGAAAGATACTTGTTCTGGAAGTGTAATTTTCATGTCTGCAAGGTTGGTTATCTGTTGTCCTTCTAAAAGGCATACAAACATTGACATCTCGCCTGTTCTATAGCATTTTCTGAAACAAAACCGGTAAAACAAATGCATCATCAACTAAATGGAACAGCAGCTTCCCCCTATACAAAGAGAAAGTTCTATAGTCGGTCTGTTCTAGTATATCCTGTGTAGTTGTGAAATGTGCTCTGAAACTTTCATTGGTTTTGGAAATCATTAGAAACAAGATTATAAGTTTGAAAAGCTAATAGATTTGAATGGTGCTCACTGACATGAACATCTAAAATGCTACTATGTTTATACAGAGGGCATGCTGCATATAACTCTGCTGTCAACTTCATAAACAACAAATCTGATGTTGGAGCTACTTATTTTATGACTTACCATACTGTACTGAAAAAATCATCTGATTTTATTGATGCTATGAAGAAAGCTCGGCTTATAGCAGATAACATTACTGAAACCATGGGCATCAAAGAGAAGAACTACAGAGTGTTTCCTTACAGGTATGCCTAGATCTTCCTTGCCTTAGTGACAAATGCTCAACTTGAGCAACTGAGAAGAGGCACTGGCTAGTAACATCTTAGACTTGAGTCTTGAGCTTTGTCTAACAGAAGGTAATACAGAGATTCTGGAATGTCTATAAAACCACAAATAGACAACCTACATCCACAGGATTAACTTTTCTTTACTGTGGTCGACATCTAACTTAAATCAAGAAACTGGACCTTCACTACAAAGGTAGCTCTGGCTTCAGCTTGGGCACTTTAGCTTTCATAGTAGGGTTTAGTAGTTCTGACTTAAGCAGATATGTTGACCTGAATAGTTGCAAGCAGTAATGTGAATGTATTTATTTCAAACATAACTTTTTTAAACCTAAAAGAAAGGCAGCAGTGATCTGAAGTACTCATTATCTAAGGCTTGCATGACTAACATACTGAAGACTCTGTAAGAGTAACACAATGAAATTGAGTTGCAATTGGTATCTGTACAGCTGAAATACTGATGTCTTTCCTTGAAAGGATCCGATCTGTCCTGGTGCCACTGTGCAATTGATCAGTTCAGACCCACTGCAGTAGTCCCTGCAGATACCACAATCTGTCTGAGCAGCTGTTTTACCTTCTGGCAACTACTGTAGCTGCCCATATTGAAGTGTGGGAATTGCCTTGACTTCCAGATACAACCTTTATTTGAGGTTTTAGTGAAGACTTGTGTGACAGCTGGTGTTCCATAGGAGTCATTCCACTGATGCTAGGAAGCTCATTCTTGTTGGCGACTTCTGTAAGGAGGGAACTACTTTATTCTTAGCACAGAAGCTAATATAATATTTGCATATAACAAGGAAAGTGGTTAACTACAATGTCTCTTCTTTCCACAGTGTGTTTTATGTCTTCTATGAACAATACCTGACAATTGTGCATGATGCTATCTTTAACCTCTGCATCTCCTTGGGATCAATATTTCTGGTGACAACTGTGCTGCTTGGTTTTGAAGTATGGGCTGCTGTTGTAGTTTCAATAACTATTGCTATGATAATCATCAACATGTTTGGAGTGATGTGGCTCTGGGGCATCAGCTTGAATGCAGTTTCGTTAGTAAATCTTGTCATGGTAAGTTAACGAGACATCCCTTTACCTGTTTCCAAGTCTTGAATGGTTCCATGTGTCTTATACGTAAGTGATACTGAGTGGTGTATTCTACTGAACTTTGACAGGCATTGCAACAGTAGTGGAGCTATCTCGATATATCTAGATAGAGTGTAGGAAACGGGTTTACTTTGATCAATCCTAATACTGATATGATACAGCAAGAACTGTAAGCGATACTGCATCTGGTGGTGGTCTCCTGTTCTGCAGCAACAGTTGTATTGCTGCTGTGTAGGCCAGGCACTGTTGCACATCAACAGAGGGTTGTTCGTGCCTAAGGTAACGACATAGGTTAGTGTTACGGCTTTTGCTGTGCTTCCGCAAAGCAGATCTGTGTTATGCTAGCACTAGTACCGTTCCTGCACAACGGGGTGGGCCCAGCTGTGCAGAGTGCCTTGGTGAAATGCTCCAAAACTTGGTAACTAATAGCTGAGTGCTGGCGCTCTGGTTTACCTTGCTCTCCAGAGATTTGTGGCAGATCTGAGGAAGTTATAGGACTAAACTGTTTCCTTGTGTTAAATCTAGGTGTATATTCATGCAAGTCTAACTGCCAGATAAATCTAAGATTTGTCAACTGTTGAATCAGTATTGCAAGTGGCTGTTTAATCAGCAGAACTTCTGAAGTATCAAATCAGCATGTGTATTCAGTGTTGTTCTAAAGCAGTGCTGTTGCAGCTGATATCTGTAGACTGATCTCGGTGTTTACTGCATGCGCTGTATGGAAGCCAGCTTTCCTCAATGTCAAGAAACTCTTGTCCTCCAAAACAATTTTACATTGTGATTCCCGTTTAATCACACTGTCCATTACTAACGGTAAAATGCTGTACAGTACCTGCGGTGGCCCCTAGAAAGCAAGTAAATGCTGAGCTTGTAACTGCGAATGACACTTTAATCCTGGGGACTGATCACAGCTACTAGAACCATCACAGTGCTCATTTAAATGATTCACGTATGTTCCTTTTCATTCTCCAGAGTTGTGGTATTGCTGTGGAATTCTGCAGTCATGTGACAAGGGCGTTCACAGTTAGTACTAAGGGCAGCAGAGTAGAGCGTGCAGAAGAAGCCCTGTCTCACATGGGCAGTTCGGTAAGTATCTGCTGTACAGCAGGGAAGTCAGCGGCTGTCACAACTTCACAGACTATACCAATATCCTTAAGTCATAAGGATGGCCTTCCCTCTTTTTTTTTTTTTTGAGTACTTAAAACTCTTAAAAGGTCAACTTGAGCTTCTACTAATAACAGGGGTGATCAAGATGTCTATTTTTAGTCTGATGTCACTACTGCCTAATAGAGAACAAAGCTAAAAGCTTTAGCTGAACTAGTAGTTTGGATTAACCTTTAATTGTCCTGGTAAAGTTTAAGTGCTTCTCTCTTCCAGTTGCTCAGAAGTGACTAGGAAAGGCTGTCCTGAATATGGGATGCAGCTGGAGCTTTGGGAACATAAGGCAGGGCTCAGTATTTAGGTAGTAGTGTCATGTAAGTCTAAGGCAGGGGTCCTCAAACTACGGCCTGCAGGCCAGATAAAGCCCCCCAGGGTCCTCCATCCATGCTCCCCCCGGTATTTACAGACCCACCCCCCTACTCCCCCTGTTGGGGGGCAGGGGGAACCAAGCAGCCGCAGATGACTGCCTGCCACTTAATCTGCGCGCCAGTCCCCTGTTTAAAAAGTTTGAGGACCCCTGGTCTAAGGTAAGTGATCAGGGTGGGGTTGGAACAGACTGTACAGGTGATGCAGCTACTGAAGCCAGGTAAGAAAATTCACTGGAATGCAAGTTACTTCAGGTAACAGTTATCTGTATCTGCCTGATGTAAAAATTAATAAAGTAAAAAAAAAAAAAAACAACCCTAGGTGTCTGTACAGATTAAAATGAACTTCTAGTCATACTGACTAGACACTGTCCTATGGTGTCAGGTTCTAGTGGTACCAAGAAGCTGAACTTTTCTCCTGTGTAGGTCTTGGATTTGCTTCTAAGGGCTAACAGGGAAGGATGTATACTGCATATAGGAACCTCAAATCACAAAAGAATTTTAACAAATGTTAAGCAAATTATTACATAAAGCCCTACTTATCACTTCAACTCTTATTTTTCTTGACAGGTTTTCAGTGGTATCACACTGACCAAATTTGGAGGAATTGTAGTGCTAGCTTTTTCCAAATCTCAGATCTTCAAGATATTCTACTTCAGGATGTATCTAGCTATGGTTCTGCTGGGAGCAGCACATGGACTAATATTTCTTCCAGTTCTACTAAGTTACATAGGTAAGACCTGACAGTCTGCTCTGAAACATACCTCAAGGAAAAATAGCTACCTGTGGACACTTCCTCTCCATTAGATGGAAAGGATTGCAAGATAAGCAGTACTTGCATGTGCCTCATTCAGTAGCCAGTCTGTGGGAAAGCAAGGGTTAACTGGTGGCAGTGCAAGCTCACTGTTACAGGTGGACTGAACTGAAGCAACCACAGCCTGTCTCCTGTGGTTGCACTGTGCTGTCCTTCACCTTCACGGAGGTGGCTGCCTAGACCTGTGCAGCCCAACAGGCAGCAGCATGATTGATGTCTCTAAACCTAGGGACAGGATGGTGGGTGGAAGCAAAAAACCTGCTGTGGGGCACTGTTTCTGCACTTGCAGAAGCAATCTTCCTTTGCAGCAAGGATGGCTGCCTCTTGACCTTGGAAAATCATGGATATAGCATAGCTCTTGAAAGCTGACTCAGCTGAGCCTTACTGAGGGGAGTTAAGACTGATGGGGATTCAGCTACTGCCCTCTGTGCTGCCGACACCTGTCAACAGCTGAGCGGAAGCATGTTTCTGAAGTCGCGTCAATGTTAAGCTGGACCTAGACAATTAAGATTGTGTGTGCTTCTTGTCTGACTGATCTGCTGTAGTGTTCATTCTTCAGAATAACTCTGTCTTGTCCCTCAGGCCCATCAGTAAATAAAGCTAAAACTCACGCTGCACAAGAGAGGACCAGAGGTACGGAACGGGAGAGACTCCTCTACTTCTAGTTTTTAAGTGTTCAGTGGACTCTGAACTGTGGCTTAGGCTCGACTCTTCCTAAGAACCGAAGAGCAGCAATGTTTTACGACTATCACACTGTAACCACCACTGACTTGACTCCTGCACAGATTCAACTGGAAGATATCAGCTGCAGCTTTGGACATAGCTTTAAACTCAGGAACCGCTAAGTGTGGCTCATGTAACAGTATTACTAAAACTAGATGTGTTAACAAGATTACTAAACCACTTCTGTTTTCAAGAGGTTGCATCTTTTTCTTCTAGAAACCTAAAGCAGCTGTATTGTGAGTTGAATAGCTTTTTTTGGGCAATGAAACTGAGGTGACATGTATGAGAATGGACTGTTACACCACTGACACTAATTTTAAATGCAGGTCAATGCAATTTTTGTCTCTTTTTAGGGGGAAGCCATCACAAGTTGTAATATTTTTAGTACTATTTGCCAAACTGTCTTGTATATACTTTATTATAAAATAGTAATTTTGTAGTTCAAAAATCTACTTAAATGCAATAAATTAAGTTTATACATTTCAGTGGAAGAGTCTTTCAGAACGTTGTAGGCTTCATGAGAGCTTGTTCTCCAAAAACTTGTCTGAAAAAGGTGACATGTTCTTCACAGTGCTCACCTAAGGGCCGGGGGAAGGGAAACAATAAAAAGTTAACAACTTCAAAACTCCAACTGAGAAGCAAGATTGTATAGTTTCACTTACCTCAATTTATAACTAATTCTTAGATCTTTATGCAAAGGCATTAAAGGATTTTAATAATTTCAAAGCAGTGGACTATTAAGGTATTCAGTCCTGTGACAAGTATTCTTTTGTGGTAAAGCAGATGCTTCAACTAGTTCCTGTGTCTAACCAGCAGATTCATATCCATGAGAGTTCTTGTACTGTCAAGATATAAAATCTTGGAGTAGGATTCTGTGCCTACAGACTATCTGGTGATTATGAACATGTTGCCATTGCAAGCAGTTCAGCTTCATTCTTCAAGTAAGAGGAACTGTAGTATAAAGGTCAAAGGTTTCTTGACCCAGTTTCTGGCCTCGGGAGAAAGCACTAATTGGTGATAATGGCTCTACTAAGCTAAGCAGTGCAAGCAACTGCAAGCCAAACAAGTTAGCTTAATCTGCAAGTTCCTGTTTGCCTTGGTCTCTCTACTCCTGGGTGCAGTATACAAAGGGGTAAGACAAGTTAACTTTGGAAGGAGGCTAAAATACACCAAGAGTTTTATCTTGTATAGGCTCAACTGGACTGGAAGTGAAACAAGACTTAGTTGTTTGTACAACTGGGTATCTTAATCTAACTCCTTATTGCTTACCTGGTGTGAAACTAGGGTTTCCTCGTAACCGCTGATTTCTTTGTTCAAAGAATCGGAATATGGTGTAGAAAAGCATGTCATCTTCTGCTTGTTTTGCTGCATCAAGGAATTTACGGGCTGAAATGCTGTCATGTCCTCCAATACCCCTGATGAATCTCAAGGCAGCCAAAACTTGGTGTTTGGACAACAGAACTTCCACTATTTCATCGTTTGCTGTGGAAAGTCTCTGTGAAGTCAATCACAGCTGTAAGACTATGCTTGTAACAAATGACTGGTCAGGTAAGCTGTTTGACAAGTCTAACTGACATGTGAACATGGAGTTACTATAGTCTGAAATGCTTACTTTTAACATGTCCAGAGAGAGCTGATGTGCAGGAGGATAAATACTTTCCAGGGAGAGTAACAGACAAGCCTAGGGCAAAAATAGAAATCTTAAAGTTCTGATGTTTCCCACCTCCATCACTAGCTTATTGTAGCAACTTACTTGTCTTACATACCAAAGGCTTTGAATCGCTGAGCACATGGTACTGCAGAAACTGATGAAGCATGTAGAACAAGTTGTGTTGAACAAGGGTTTTGATGACCAGCTCATACAAGTAGTGCTGTGAATGCAGAAAGAAGACATCAAAGGTATGTCTCAATACCAGTCTTTATAATCTAGAAGGTAACATTGTATAAGACCTCAGACACATGACCAAGACCTTATGAAGTGAGTCAGTATGCTTGGTGTGCAAGTACTTTACCTGAACTGCAATCTGGAACTGGTTAAGAGAGCGAATGTATTCCATCAAGACTGCTATAGTGAACTTATGAGGCGCTTCCTGGACAAGAAAAAAGCGTTAGGTGGAACTTGCAGCTGTGAGAATGGGCACCAAAATACCCTAATCCTGACAAAGCCTTCTGCAGGTTATTTCAAGCAGTCAAGTTTGCCACTCTGAGACTGCTGCCAAAGTAGTGCTTTAACTTACCTTCTTCTCTGTAAATACAGATAAAACATGTGTGTACATGTCAGACTGGTCAATGACTGCTTGAGTGCGGACTGGACGTTTCAGGAGTGGATTACTTCTACTCAGGCCTGCTTCTACCACCTACAAGGAGAAAGCCTTTTTAAAAGAAAACTAGTGTTGTAGTAACAGTTTTAGTCAGTCTCATCTGTACAGAGACTGGCACTATCTCTATAAGCATGTTTTACTGAGCAAATTCAGATCTGGCTTATACTGGATGGGTGCTGTTCAACACGGGCTTTTGTATTAAATTTAAAATGGCTTTTAAAATTTTACATAGGTGCTATAATACATCAAAGTCAGGAGCTGACTCAGGATGTTGACACAGGCACTCAACTTTACAAGGATTTTTAGTATGAGTTAGTGCTTGAACTTGATATATTAACAGAAGTAATTGAGGTGCATCAGGGCTGCCTATGTTGTACAGTGGTATAGTGTGCCACCACATCAGTGGTTTGGGAGCTATTTTAATAGTTAGGGGTGCTGAGTTGCTTTTGAGTTTCTACCCTCATTCTGCTTTCAAGCACTGGGGTATGCTACTTAACACACTGGAGATGAGCTATGCAGCACCTGCCACAACAGAGCACTAAGGTCTTCGTGCACCTTGCACAGCAGACTACCTACTGTGAGCTCGAGGCAGCCAGGACCTGGGGGTAGGGCTGAATTTCCTAAGTCAAAAGAGCATGTGCCTTCATGGTGCAACCTGAAATGCAAATAGCATTATCCTGTCTTTGTAAGCTGCTGCAGCTAACGTGGTTTACCATAGTATAGCTTTGCTCAGCTTCCAAGTACTTCTTATATTCATGATTCAGTTTGTCAAAAACAGTTGCAATCACAGACAGTGATCCCCTTTCTGGCTCACTGAGCACTGAAAAGATAAGAAAAAAAGAACTATGAGGAGAAATAACCAGGGGCTTTAACGTTGCCTGTTTCAAAAGGTGATTTCTACTCTAAAGCTTAAAGAAACACTTTCAGTCACATCAGATGTATTTTAACTAAATGAGGAGAAGTTTGAATTCTTTCATGCTGTTAAATAGTGTCTTTATAAGGGGAACTGAGGGTAGTCTAGGCAAATGACATCTTACAGGACCAAGCTAGCTTCAGAGGTGATCTCAAACCTAAGAACAGCCCAGCTAACTTCCATGAGCATTTCTGAATAAAGCAGTATTGTACTTTCAAGATACAGACAAAGCATTTGGACTTACTTTGAGAGCACACAGATAGGATAACCATTTTGCATTCTTTCCTTTGGAGAAGGAAATCCATTAGTTTTCCTTTATCTAGCAAGAGGTTAACTACAGGTTCAAGTTTCACCTGAAGACTCCAGAGGTAACCTTGAGTTGGGGTAAAACAAAAAGTGAATTGCCTGATATAGTACGGCCCAGACATCCAGCTCTTCCTTCCACCTTTCAATCAGAACACATCTAGATTATGACTTGTTTGCTTTCCTAAGTCTTAGAGCAGCATTAACCCTGAAAAGCTGTAGTAAAGATATGGTCGTTCTCAGTTATCACTGCTGAGAATAGTCATTTTACTAGGTACATCTGCTTTAGTCACTTTGTTTTAAGCTGCTTTGTGCACTGAAGGTATAAACTAGCACCCTTTGACACTAATTACAGCAGAGTCAAACAGCTCACCACTTACCTTCACTTGCACTGATGATAATATCAGGTTGAAAGACAATCCAAGAAGAAGAATCTAAATGTTAAAGTTTAACATCCATATTAACATTGATACTAAATTCATATTACTGTGTGGAGGTGGATCCCATTAACATACTTTCATATACTTTCATTTACTTTCACCTTTTATTGTAAGGTCCTGAATTATATTCTTGAAATTATGTCTTCAATTTCAGGGTATATCTATTCAGATACATCTATTCTATACATGTCTCTCAAATGACCAAGAAATATGGTATGGTATTGTACTAGATTTCCATATTTACAACTCTGAAAGCCTTACAGTCTCTTACAAAGCATTCTATTTTGTCTAAGTAAATATGCACGATCAGCTAAAGCTGGACTTAATGGGTCAAGGGAACAAATGCTAGCTTCTTCCATGCTTGGTACATGGTGAAGCCTCATTCTAAGATTGTTATGCTCGTGGAGTATTTAAAGGATACAGAGTTTACATGGAACAGGAGACTGACTTGTCACAGAGGCCGGCCCTGCAGAAAAAATAACATGAGGTGAAGAATAGTACCACTCAGTGTAGCGAAGCTGCCAAACAAAATATGAACTACAGTGTTATACTGAAAAGGCAAGTATGTATTGTAACACATCTAGCAGTCCTACAGTGCACAGGCAAAAGGGATATACTTATTTATGTAGCCACATCATCAGCAAAGAAAGTCTGACGCTGAGAAAGCAAACATTCTTCAAAACGTCATTGGCTTCTTTTTCAGCCAAGTGCTATCATGCATGCAGAATTACTCCATCTCTAGTACTATAATTCTACATGCTGTACATAGACTCCATTACTGTATTATATGTAATCACTTTAGTTTCTTTAAAAAGGAAGACCTTTTTGTACTTTCTGATCCTAATTTTTAGGATTAATCTGATTTTAGGTTTAATATAAACCTGTACTTACAGATTGATGCTCACTATTAAGTGAGTTCAAAATTCAGATGTTAGGGTTTCTAAGGAACAATCATTTCTATAGAAGCATCTTTGTGTTCTATGAAGACAACCACACTGCTCTGCCACATGCTAGTGGAACTGTGCTCAGGCTATTTCTAGCTACTTCCAGGTTGAGGGTAATTATCTGCTACACTTCTAGGATGGTAGAACAGAAAGATAATCCGAGAAACATCAAAGTACTGAAGTCCTAATGTTGAGCTTAGCACTGCTAATTAGCTCTGCTTCTAAACTGGTCTTAAACTTCATTCTAAGCTTGGATTGTCTTTCAAATTTTTTATGTGACTTAGGAATTTAAATAGTCATGACTTAAGCCAGAAAATCATGAAGTGCTTTTTAGCATATACAAGCTTTTACATCTGTGGCCACCTACCCCAGAAAATAACCAACTCTGAAGTGTAAAAGCTAAGACCAAGGGGAAGTCAGCACTCTAGTCAGCAACTCTTAGATTTCTGTAGTAAGCACAAGCTTGGAATACAAATTTGTTTAAATTCCTTCTTACCTCTCTCACCCTCTCCTAAATATGTGTAACAGAAATGTTAGTAACCAGCATCTTAATAACTGAATCACTCTTGTATGCCAGCTGTTACATTTAGATAATCTTGATAACAGGGTTAATATATTTGTTAGTAGTAGTTCTACCTGCTACAGGTATTTGATAGGGTTGTATGGATCGAGGTGGAAGTACAAATTGATGGATGGTAGTAGAACCATCAAATTCTCCTTTTAGCTTGATGTCAAATATTACTGAAGTCTGCAATGAGAAGAAATCAGTATTCACAAGTGTGATTTACCACTAAATATATAACTAAACCAGTTATATATATATAACAATACAACTAAATCAGACCTCAGTGTCCTGATGATGTACTACCACCAAGTTATCCACAACATTTAGTGCAAACTTTCCAGTTCTGTTCAGCTTTAAAATATGTGTCTTCTTACAGGAGCCCTCTCTAGGGAAACAGAGATGAGAACTGGTCAGTAAGTCTCGTTGAAACATCTTACACACACGCGAATTGCCGCTAGTGCTCTTCATTCTGCTCTTACCGGGGTAAGTGATAGAGGACCACTTCTGCTCCTGTACTGTTGGAAGTCCTTGAGTGATGCCTCAAATAGAGAACATAAAGCTGCCCATATCTAACAAGACAACAGAATTAAAGCATTATTTCCAAATAAGAGCTCCTCTACTAGTCTGTTAGAGCCATACACTTTATACTAAAAGAAGATGGGAGACTACTTAAGTCAGGTAATCAATTAATTAAAAGCGAAAGACTAAAACAGTACTTGGGAAATCGCAACACAGCCTATACTCATGCAAGTTAGGCATCTATGAACAACTCTATTAACATATCAGTTCACAAATGAAACATTCTCAAAATTTCTGTACTATCGAAGAACAACTTCAGGTAAGGCTTCTCAGTTTACTTCCCCTCCCCATCTTGCCCCAACAGTTGCTTAGATGCTTTGTTCAAGCCAGAAACCGACACATTTTAAAGCAGTAGTACTGCTAAAACAAGAAACAAGTGCAACTGTGTTAATGTTCTTGTCTTCTCTCAGCATCCCCACACTGTCATACTTTTCCAAGAAAGGCTTGGTTAGTTACATACATTGTAGCCATAGCAATATCTCTTTCAGAAAGGCTGAGCTTGGACGACTTGGGTGCTGCAGGTAACTCAATTTCAAATTTTGATAGTTTTGACATTGTTCCACTCTGTTAAACAGTAGAAAAAAAATAATAATTGTGAAGACGTGAAACAGAAAGGTCTGGAGCAACCTTTAATCAACTGCTGTATCACCAGCACCCTCGTGAGGCCAAGAATGGTGATAGCAGAAAAGAAGAAAGGTTTCAACACTTCTTTCCCTAAAAAAAGTGTCTCATTCTGAACATTTACTTCTGCTATTATAATTTTAGCAGCTTTATCATCTTGATTTTATAACATCAGCTTCAACTAGAAAAACATTTCAATTTTAATTAAGTCAAGAGAAATTTGTATGCAAGTCCCGTTTACAACTGGCCTGAAGATCTCAAACAGTGGTTCTCTTTAACTTCCTTTCTCTCTTCCAGCAAAGTATATGCTCCGACTCTTAAATAACTGCTTATCGGGAAGGGGAAAATATCAGTACCACCTACCAGTCAATTTCCTTTTGTCCCTGCTAACTCTAGGATCTGCCTGATGCTCAGAGCATATCCCTGCTGCTGCCCAAGGTTTCCTCTCTCTTCTTCCTTTTATCCTATGGAATTTATATTTAAGCAAGTTTTCAGAGTTTCCAAAGCTGCTTCTGAACTTCACTTCCCATTCTCATTAATACATTCTTGAGTATGAAGTGTGAACACTACAGAAATATCTCCTTTGCTAGAGCTCTGTTTTCAACGATTATTTGAACAGTACCGTTCTCAGGAAACCTTAAGATTCCCTTCTGAACACAAAATAAAAATTACTTAGCTTCAAGCTACAACTTGACACAAAACGTTAAGCGAGAGGGAAGGACGACCAAAGTCCTTAAAAATAAAATTCCAAGAGGTTAGTAAGTTCCACCCAGCCACCTAAGAACACCCAAGAACATCATTTCAGGATCCAGTACAGACCCTACACACGAGCAATGCAAACCAGGAAACCCATTTGAATAAGGTTATTTTAATCTCTTCCCTTAGATTACCACATAAATCTTTGTAATCCTTTGACAGAAGCAAGACAAATGCTGCAGGTTTTTTCCTCATTTTCTATATCATCTTACTGCATGATTAACTTAGAACACTTTCTAGTTTTCACTACATGCTTTTTCCAAGACAAAATAATTTTTTTTTTCCCAGTAACCTGAAGTGTTGTCCACAGGGAAGAACACCAAGAAAAATAAATACTGTAAACAAAGCCCTCTCATGCTTCGGGTAACAGTTGTTTCTTAAGTACTACCTTTTTCTTTCTTTTTCAAATTCATCCACTCACATTTGGAAGGTTGTGATTATAATCACAAGTGAAAGGCCCTTACTTTTGCTTTATTATCATACTACAGAGTACAAATGCCCATATTCAAAGTAAATAATACATACTTGTTTAAGTTGTCAAATACTGGGTCACTAATTTATTTTCCTTTCTCAAGGTCAAGTGTCCAGCATACCTCTTCCCAAAGAGGACACAAGAAAGAGCGAATTGCATAACTTTAAGCCATCACCCAGGAATTACCTTAGAGATTTCTACTTTGTGCTTTGCTTATTGTCATACAAGGATGTGAATACATGCACCTCTTGGAAGAAATCCAAAGGAGTAGAATATTTAAGTAAAGCAGCAGCCTAAAAAGAGGAAGCACACAAAGTGAAAAGTTGGGAATGCATCTCTTTACCTTGAAATAGAATGGTTGCAGGACATTGCCAAGGACAGTGGTCGAAAGAAGGATAACAGAGCTCTCTGGACAATACATGTACCAGTTGACATTAATACTCTGATTCTTCAGAAGTTTTAAACTTCGCTTCTCTGGTAATACCTGGAAACACAGGATATTAGCATTGTATTACCATCAGGATTCCAACAGCATAAATGGTACTACACAGTAGCTAGGAATGTTAAGTGAGAAACAGTTAAGTACAAGGGCATTTACAGTACCAGAATTAAAGATCAGAAACCTGACAATTACAGCTTAGGCCCCAATTTACCATAGCGAAGGAAATGCACATCAAATCCTCCTCTAATTCTAATGAACTGAAAAGTGCTGTGTCTTCCTGCTCATGCAGGTCTGGGTATAAGTTCTTTCCATAATGAAAAAACCCACCCAGCTTGACAAAACTAGTGAAGTTTTAATAAAAAGTTATTGCAGTATCTTTGCTGCCTTCACTCCCCAGTTTCCTTCATCTTAAGAACTAAGACAGTATATAAAGTGATTCTCTCCATTTTAAGGGCTTAAATAAGTTCTCTTCAAAAACATTTATTTGATTTCAACCTTTTTACCTGCAGAGTTGACATTCATAATCCCATTATGTGCCAAATATATTTTTCCCCTTCAATGAGCAAAAAATAATGCTGCTTTTTCGGTTCCTTTCTTTAGTATTAGTTATTAGTAATAATAATAATGTGAAACAGTGTGTCTTAGTTCCAGGAGTGGAACTATTGGGAAGTGCAAAACTTTGGAGGAAGTGTATAATATTCCTCATCATGAAGGTCAGAAAGGGCTATTTATTCATTAGACTTCTTCAAAAACTGTACGCCAATGTAATCACACATAACACAAAGGCACTTAGACAATGAGATCAACACAGGAGAAAGCAATACCCTTCTACAAATTGGTGGCTATCTAGTCAATTCTTTATTCTTTGCTATGTTTTAGGCACGCACACATCATCACCAATGCTGATTTGTTTGGCATGAAGTGCTATTTCACATTAGATGTAAATACGCATTCCACACAAGCCAGGAGCATCTATTAATCTAGAGTTGTCAAGGCTTAATTCACTACTCATTTATACAGGCCCTTTGTTAGCTGTGATAAATAACCTGTTAATGATACATTCCCTCTGCCCTAAAAAATGTATTCCTCTCAAAAAATAAAAGGCAGTCTGCAAACAAAGCAGGAGAACTTTGTTTTTTAGTAATGCACTTTCTCAACTAGAGAGCTAGAAGAAAGATATTAAAAAATACTGTCATAAATTTATATTTTCAAATCTCTAAATATGTCCTACAGGAGTTACTCATATTACCTGGTAGAATTCAATTCCTTGATCTGTGATGAAGACTATTTCTGTAGAACTTGTCCAGCAGAATCCTAGAATATTGGCATTCTTTGTCTTTTAACAAACAAGCAAACAAACACACTTTTACTTGGAAAAATTAACTATTCAGATAAGCTAAAATTACTAAATGAAGAACGCAAAACCAAAGGCAATTTAGTTACCCAACCAGTGGAGTTAATACTTTTGGTCAACTAGACACCCAGCATGCATCAGCTACTTTGTAAAGACTTCCAAAACTATGTATGAACACAACTACTGCATGACCTGAATTTTTGGCAGCACGTAAGATATACAAGTTTATTACACTGTCAAATTTTCTTTTCACCCTAAATACAACCAAGTTCTTCTGGTTCAAACCATACTGCAAATTCAACCAATTCCTGACATGAAAAGCAGGTTCCTTTTGTTGACAGAAATAAAGAGCTAAGTGGAAATATTTGCCACAACTTCACTCAGAACACTACCATAAATGCTTTGCTAGAATGGTGTACTCAAACACATAATCCTAAATAATAAAGCAGAGTACTTCAGCTTTAAAGTCTACAGCAATAAAAGGATCTGTGAATCAGATGTTTAAAATTTACTTTAGCAGGCTACTACTCCACAATGTAATTTATCTTAGTTAAAAGCTGGAAAGCACCAAACAATGACAATGGTATTTTTTTTCTGGTAAAATAATCATAAAAAAAATTAGAAGGTTTGTTTAAAAATACCGAACATTTTGCAAACTAGTAATAGCTTACTATCACTGACCAGTGACATTAGGGTAAAACATCCACATTAACATATCTGGCATTACTATAATTACTGTCTACTGTTTCTGCATCATCAGCGCTTTGTCTCTTCTCCTTCCCAAACCTGGACATTTGTTGCCTCCACAGCATTTCCAGTCCTTTCTAGGAAAGAATTACAGGACTGGACCAGGAAGTTTTTTTATGGTATTGTTAATACCTACCTGTTCGTTCACCACAATTCAGACAGGTTACAGTGACTACGCATCTTACTTACTTCACGATGGTGTTTTAATTAGTTCTCTTGTAAGTAGTGTAACTAACATTAGAGTTTCACTGAAGCATATAAGCTTGGGACATTTAACTTACCTTACATTCCTGTGTATATTCTAGCTGAGGGCTATCTGGAATAAAATTCAAAAAATCCTGCAAAAATGCCCAGAAAGTGTATTAGCAATTATGAAGCACAGACGAGATACGTACATAGATACAAAAGAATAGATATTAGTTTATAAAATTATTTTGGATGAGATCTGTAGACTAAAAACTTGACTTACTATATTCCACTTCCCTGGCAGGGAATTCCAGGAATTCTTTATCGAAGTTGGCTCCCCCCTCTACTTTTTCTAAAACCATGACAACAGTAAGACAACAATGTTGCCTGCTCAGCCTCTCTGGATGATAGAGGAACTTTCACTACAGCTGTTGTTAGCCACCAGACCTCTTGAACATTTGTCTCAAGAGGCCTCTACTCTGGTACTGTAGTAGATTTCCAGCTCCAATTCCCTAACTGCAGGGTGTAGGTTTCTTACCACACTCTTCAAAGTTCTCTGCACAGCCAGTATCTTGTTCCCCAAGGAAAATTTGATGCACTTCACTTCTCCTTTGTCTTCCATCCTATATGGAAAGAAAAAGCTATGAAAATATTGTCTAAAATAATTTCTTACAGAACTTTGTAATATACCCTCAAAAAGACAATGAAAGAAGAAAAAAAGTGTAATGCAAATGCTTTTATACTTATGACTGTTGCCTGTCAAGCACAGGATTCAAAACTCAGACTAGAAGATAACAGCAGTTCACTCTTCGGAAGTCCTGAGCACATCCATTACAAAAACATGGCCAAGGTCGCACAAATTAGCACCTGAAGTTGCTGCAAATGCTCAGCTATGTCGGCCTATGGTGTGAAACTGGAAGACCGTGGGACTATCCAAACCTGTGTTGTCAGTTCTGTCCCACTGAGTGGAGTTGACCAGCATCCTCCAGTCAGCTCCTTTACTTCCAGAACTGCTGTTAATGGACACAAACGCTTCCCCATTAGGGTGCATCCTCTGGAAGAATTTCTGATATCAAAGGGAGAGTGAGGCTGTTTTCACTTCACTTAAAAAAAACAATAGATGTATTCTTACCAAAACAAGCATCAGTACAACTGGCATGAATAAGGCAGCTCTACTTCAAGTATGCATTATTAAGTCCAGACAAAGAAAGGGCTAGATACTCAAGCAGGAAAACTGTGGAACCTCTGAAGTTCATTGAGTATTTTCAGGTCCCTCAGGATTTGCGACAAGGGTAATAAAAATAGCAACTTTCAGGACAAGCCCTTTGCAATACCTGACAGATCACAGTAAACACCCCTCAACTACAAATTGCTTCATCCATATCCGGACTGATGCAACCTTTGAGTAAAAAACTACTTCCTTACATATGGACAGTAGAGTTCAAAGAGCCATCACTCTTTAACAGATGCACATATAAGATGGTATTCTAAACCACCTTATTTTTGGTTTCATTGAAAGTACTGTTATCAGTCTGCAAAAAAATGTTTCTTCAAGGAACGGAAGGCATAAAAGAAGCCAATTTAGATTAAACAAGAAACAGAATGCGAAAACCTGTAGAAAATGCTGTGCTTGAATCACAGGCATGAAATTCAGAAATTACAGTTCTCTACACATTTAAGTGTACTGCATTTTGTTTAACTTGCTAAATTCCATCCTTGGATAAGTCATTGCTTCTGTAGTAATCACAAGTTTGAATCCCCACACTCTCTCATATATATACCATACTTTTATTACAACATTGCAGTTAAAAAACCTGACACACAGCCTAGCAACTCCCCACTGCCCCGAGTACTATAAATTCATGAGGGCAAAGCATGCCATCTTAATTGTAAGATTATGTCTAAGAACAAAATCAGAAGATGACCATAACTACTTATAAGTTTGATGCCTGAATTACAGCAGATCAGGACTAAGTTCCACGTAATTTTAAGATTGCAGAATTCTATCCCAAGACAACACAGATGAAGGTGTCTTACCTGAAGGAAATGGGATTTCTATCCTCCAAGCCTTTAACAACAACTCCTGTAGCTCCACCAGATCTAACAGCAAAAACCTATGAAAAAAGTTTTTAACATACCTGTAGCTTATTCCAAAATCATAACCTTAACATGCTGTCTTTTCTATAAGCCATGACCTTTTACTTTTTTACTAAACACAATTTCTGTTCTTACACAGAGGTCTGCCAGTTCATACTGAGATTCGGTAAATAATCAATTCCTTCCCCTGGAGTTCCAAGTTTACTTTGAGTTGACAGGTTTCCAATGGTACTGTAACAGTCTCATAGGCATATTCTGAACTACTGGGCAAGTCAAAAGAGTAAAAGTGGGTATAAGCTTTTCTCTCTCACTTTTCTTTTTTAAAAAGATATGTTCATGTTTTCCTAAGTCACATACTATTAAAAGTATCAGAGACATCAGGGCATGGTTTAAAACAAAAAGGAAATCAGTCTGGGGATTGGGAAGAGATGCAACTCAGTGACCAAGAAGCTTGAAGTCAGAACATGTTATTAGATAGGAATAGTTTAATAGTAATCTGCAGTTTTGCATGTACCCAAGAAGTTTCAGCCAGCTTGCGCTAACAGCTTAAAGAATTCCTTTAGCACAACTGCACATAGATATGTATAAAACCTGCTAGAGCTACACCGTTCATTGAGCTGGAATAAGACAACATTAAAAAAAAAAAAAGGCACACTGCCATACTGTTACAAATTACCTGGCTTAGAAAAATAAAGTCAAGCAGACGCCTTATTTGTAGTTGTACGTGTAGAAGCACTAGGCATGCAGATCAGGTCTCAGAATAACAGATATACTGTTCTGTAATATTAGCCATGCCACTGGTGCAGTGTGCTTATGCAGGAATAGAGGTGTCAAGACTATAAATTGCAAGCAAGTCCACAGGCTTACTAGAATGGTGAATACTTAGTTTAACTACTTTCAATATTGATGTAGATAGAAAATTAAGGTAACACTCCCTTAATATTTGCAAGATGAGAAGAGAGCAAGGATAGATCTCTCAGAAGACCATTCACATGGCAAACTGTCATTGAAACGCTGATTACAAATGATTTAGAGACATATCAGAAACTAAAAAATTTTAGAGTAGCAAGAAAACACAGAGAATTAAATTTACAGTTGAAATTAAATTTCTTTCAACTGAGCTCTTGAACAACCAGTTTCTTTTGAATAATTCTTTTGAAGTTATATCAAATCCAGATTATGATACAGTGTCTCCTGACAAGCATGTTTAAGTAATCTTACTTCTGCTGGCCCTGGAAATTTAAGTACAGGATTACGGTTTATAAAAAGAAGGGACACCAATAATTCTGAAAAAAGTGCAACAATAAGAAACACAACCCAGAAATACTGACCCCTCTCCAAATATGCCACTGGTCATGTCCACACCACACAGGGCAAACTGTGCCCTATACACAGGCAAGAAAGCTTGAATGTTTCAATTCCGTGAATGCTGAGGTCACAGAATGGTTACAAGAATTAGAGGAATGGACCCACATCTATATAAGCCTCATGACAGACTGTGGATCCTTAAGCTATATTGAGTTGAATACTCAGAGGCCCATAGGGACATTAAGGAGAAATGCTTAAAAGAACGAAGGCCAAGAAATGAAAAGCAAAGCATCCACTCAGGTCCAAGCCACAAGTAAAGATACAAATATTATTTTTTATGAATATATTGAACTTTAAAAATTGAAAAGGGAACAAATAATCGGTGAAACGAAACTAACAGTGAAGGGACAAAGTTTGCCACTGATGCTGGGACATTTGGAACAGAAAGAAAAAGTGCTGACTCTGAAGAACTCTAGAAAGACCTTACAACAGTGAGAGTAGAGGCAGGTGATTCAACCTCATAAATCAACGTTGATGCACTTGAGAAAAAAAATTCTCCACGGTCCGTAGCGCAGGGCAGGTGCTGAGGCAGCGCCCCGCAGCCAGCCCCCGCTCCGCAGCCAGCCCCCGCCCCGCAGCGGTCCCGCAGGAGGGGCACGGCCCGG
>JAVJGJ010000037.1:54998973-55009682 GCA_035590215.1 Microhierax caerulescens
CAAGTACTGCAATGAAACTGGCAAAATGGTCACTGCCTACTGTCAACGCAGTACCCACCAAAATAGTAATTTTTCTATTGTTATAATGAATGAAGTAGCATAGTCCTACCCTAACACTGCTTTAGTGCAGCACTAAGGATCAATGAAGGCCTGTGTAATGCAAAGAACCATACATGAACACCACAACAAGATCTTATGTTTTTACTTCACCACCAGTTTTCCAACCAAAAAAATATTTAAAAATCACTTTCACAGCACACTGTGAGAATGCCATATGTAGCAACACTGTATTCTGCTTGATAAAGAGCAGCATCAGAAACAGCAATCAGTTGAAAAAGTTGATCAGAATTTCTTAACTCCAACTACATCAGTTCACCTTTAAATGTCTTGTTTTGGAGAGAAACTGCTAGATTTTTAGAACTTGCTAAAATAAAGACGACTGACATTAAGAATAAAAGCATGAGAAAGACTAATATAAGCACTCTTTTTGCACTTCCAAGCAAAAAACTTAATCTAAAAATAATGACTATCAGTATTTAGTTTTCATGGTCTATGATTACTTTAAGGTGTTTGATGCTCTACCCAGAATTTCATTTAGACACAGGATTATGACAGAATTTTTTGCTTGTTTTTTTTTCCTTGCACTGAGTTCTTGGAACCATTTCTATATTCAAAGTGAAGCTAACTGAGCTTAATCTTTTGTTACACTGCTTGGATGCAGCCCACAGGATTGCCTGGCACATCGCCAAGGAAGTCCTCTGAGGGCTAGATTCAAATCTGTTTCTCATGTAGCACCCAATTGTTTTTACAGAGATAGTTGAGTCCCATTCCATAAACTTCAAATGAAAAGGTTCAGACTTTTGCATATATAAAGACACTGGTTTGTTAAATTAACGTTTTCATGTGATGGCAGCACATAGTTTGACTTTTCATTTTGCCTGTGGTGAAGGATGGAAAGTTCACTGACATTGTGTCCTCACACAATTTTTAATTAGTTTTTCAAGTAGCTGGGGGGGGGGGGGGGAGAAAAAAAAGGAACTGTAAGGAACTGTGCTTTCCCACTAAATACTTTAGATGATCTAGATTAAAAAAAAAAAGAAAAATTTTTAAAATAAACTAAAACATATAAGCTCTGAATCATGCAAAATACAACCACCTCAGTTATATTAGTCTAATGTAACTGGGCAACTGGTGAAGTTGTCAGACCATCCAAAGAGATAGTGACAGTCCATTCTCACAGTGCCAGCCTGATGGGTGGGCTAAGTTAAAAAAACCAAACACTGAGGCATCACTGTATGCTCACGGTGTCTTCCATTTTGGCATTCACAGTCAACCACTCTCTCTTGACATCAGTAGTTGTCATTTACCACTGCACCACCATAGTTAGAAGCAGCAAATTTGTTTTTAGTTTCATTAGCAGCTATACACTCAGTGCTATTCATCATATATAGGTGGGTCTCCATCGCTTGAAAACATTGACAGTTTCTTTCCGTGATTCTGCACGTGATCTTCATTCATCTTCTCCAAAGCTTCAATCTAGAGAGCCAAAAATAAACCCTGAATCACAAAACCACACCTGCACCAGAATGTTTCTAAACAGTGTTAAAAGGTGGCTTTAGATGACTGACCAGGTATATACAATATTGCTATTTCAATGGTTCAGCCACATGTGTGGAGCAACATACTTTGGAAGCACAGCTTGAAACATCTGTTCTCAACAAGTTAGCAAAAGGAGCAGCTCTCCTTTGTAGTTCACACTGTGTAACCAAAACGCACAAGTTGCAGGGAGGACTGGATGATTCTAAGACTTCAGCTGTATTCCCCAAAGAATAGAAGCGTCCCCCTCCCCAGCTCTGAACACCTCCGCTGTAACTCTGCCAATCCATCAGCACTGGAGAAATTCCAGGTAATACTAAGATTACAAATCCATGGCAACCATTTTCAACAGTGAAAGCTGAAGACAGTTACACCTCAATATTTTATGCAATCAAAGTAACACAGTACAGTAACTTATTTTGATTTCAGATTGTGATGTTTGGATTACTTCCTCTTGTACTCTAGGGGACATAATTTTAATTACTAGCTACTAAAGTAAAAGTCTTGAAATTTAAGGATGGGCTGCGCAAATTCAACTCTATGTAAACAGCCATGTAGTCTTTCCCATAAAATTTATAAGCACGAAAGATGACATCAAACAACAACAAACCCCCACCCCAATGCTCACAACACAGCCAGTGAGGGACAGTGACACTGCATTCTCTTTATCTCTTCCTCACTTTGAGGACCTGCCCAAGGAGTTAACTACCTTCAAGCTCCCACCTACTACATGCTGGACTAGCATAAATCTACACTGTCACTAGGAATCAAGTAGAGTAGAATTGCCATGTTGCCTTTACTTTAGTTAGTAAATATGGCATGTTTGACAACAAGTTTTTTTGTAAGTGTCTGATATCACAATGCACGCCTTGAAGAGTTACAGCCAAAATTTTAAAATTAAAAGCCAAAGGTGACCAAAGATTCCTTAGCAAGACTTTAGGCTTGAAAGTTGAAAATGTTAGCCTAAACTTTAAATTCAAAGTCAGTTAAAATCTAAACGATGAAAAATAAGCAATAGAACAACTATTATTTTTAACCCAGCTTTTGTTTCTCTGCACAACCTTTAACCTATGTAAGGAAAGACAACAAAACTAGCTTTTAAACTAAAACAGGTCACTACATTTTCCTTAACAGTGAAAAAAGCAATTATGTGCAACATGAAGCCTTTTATGCTTGGGAGAAGGGGGATCAGGAAAGGGAGTGGAGAAGTCTGTCAACCTCAGTATCTGAAAATACTTGTACTAGGTTGAAATAATCAAGTTTTGAAAAAGAGATGCAGAATGTCTGCTGAACTTATACTCACAAATGCTAATCATACAGACTAAACATGGAAAATTAAGGTATTACAACGGCTAACCAAATTAAAATGTTAGACAAACAGGAAAAGCTATACCTCTGCTTGGAAGTCTACTTCATTGTCAGCTGTAATATTTAAACCGGAGACAGCATTGAAGAGTTCACGCTCATTAAGCGCTTCTGCAACACCTCCTTTCTGGAAGAACTGGTCAATACAGAAAGCACACATTAAACACCTTACTACATGAAACAAAATATTCCTTTTCTTGTATTTACAGTATTTAGTCAAAATGACATTTTTGCTTTTGTTGACTTACAGATAAAAATAACTGCAAGTTTTAAATTCTAGTGGTACTGGTTTATTCTCCCACACTATCGCTTCTGGAGAAGAACATCAGTATGGGCAATATTCAAGAGTAATCTTATATATATGTGGTGGTGATAATTTTTTACAGTCATATTGGTTGACTTCCAGTTGGCTCTGAATTGACTTTATCTTGGAAAACATTCAGTGTAACAGAAGACTGTCAAATGCAGAGGTCCTACCTGTGAAACATTCCTACAGTCTCTGAACAAAAACTCAAGTCCATGAGGATGGGTTGGCTCCACAGACTGACTGACATCAATAAGCCACACCTGTAGTCACGGAGAGATAGCAATTCACAGGGTATTAACATTTCATATTAGATGAAAACTTTCCTTCCCACACCAAGAGTAAGCTCACCTTCCCATCATGCCAAAGCATGTTGTATTCACTCAGATCTGCATGCACCAGGTTGCACTCCTTGTACAACTGTTGCATCATCTGCAAGGAAACAAATTAATGAAGTATGCTACACCCCAAGTAACTGTCGTTTGCACAACTAACAAAAAAAAAGAAACCCAACCCACACAAAACCAAACAACACCCAAAAAAAACCCACCTTTTCCTAGTCACCCACCCCATTTACAGCATTTCTTTCAAAGTTTTCAATGAAGTTCCATACAGAGCATCACAATTTTGGAAAACTGCCAGTAAACTAAGCTTTTATCACTGAGCTTAGCTTTGGCAAGTCAGAAGAATCAGGCTGGTAAACTCCTGCCAGCTCTGCCAACCAGTCCAAGTGCATGAGACAGATAAACATGTTCTCTAGATATACCTGTCATTCTCACCCCTGTCACACAGGAAATGAGCCTCGCAGTTTTAGATACTTAATCCTAACTAGTATGCACGTTGACTTGAAACACGGTTGGGCTGGTCTACTGGTCTCAAGATTTGAGACACAGACCATTCATATTATCACGCTGGTTTTTTGGATGGTTGGGTTTTTTTAATATCTATAATGTAATAGTGAGTGGACAGTTTGCAGGTATATATTTTGAACCAATTACAGCAGATAACAGGAAAGTAAAGTATCCACTATGCTATATTCTAATTCATTCTCTGATATCTAGATTTGCTAAATGGGAGGGTGTAGAGGGGGCTATCCACTGGAGAGTGCTTAAGCATTGTAAATTAAGTACTCAGTAAACCCAGAAGACTTCAGAGAACTTTCAAAACCACACACTGCTTCTATAAAAGGACTACTTGCTCATAATTCCTCTGCTGCTACCTATGTTATCAAATTCCAGCATGTCTTCCATTCAGATTAAGATTCAAAATTTTTAAATTTTTTTTAGTGCATAATTTTTATTTATTCTAAGTCACACATTAAACAGCAACAATAAGCCTTTGGACTCCGTATCTTGAAAGCAATGCAAGCTTTGATCCTGAAAAGTAAATAAATTGTGATTTGTCCTTTAAGTTTTTCCCCTAAAAGAAAACACAACCAAGAACTGGAGGAGAAATCAGCATTGTCTTACATTAAGAACCTGATAGTAGGCCTTTTTCATATCTTCACTATTAAGTGTTACATCCTTTAGTTTAGGAGCTGGGATTTGATCCTGGCCAATGAAAGACATAACCAAGACGTGTTTCTTAAGGATAACCACTTCAGGACAAGGAATTCCTGCATTTTGCATTCTGTGGATCAGAAAATAGATACTTATTAAGAAAAACAAACAAAAAAACCCTATGGTTCTAGTTCCTGCTTTTTTAATTTCCAATCTCAGAGAGCTGTGTGTAAGAAACCTGATGCAGAGTCAAAAAGTCAGAGCTGAAAACCAAATAAATATATGTATTTCACAAAGGAAAATTCAGATCTTAAAGCTGTAAGTGGATCTAAAAATGCTCACTGAAAACTGATCACTTTTACAGCCAGAGCCTGTTAACTTCATGGGCTTGTAAATTCTGCCGAATCACTGAAGATGCCAACCATTCATTACACGGTAAGAAACCAGAGGGCTATTCAATCTGTGCCAGTTTGCCTAAAATCAATTTAAACTTTTACCCAGATGTAGCGTATCTTCCTTAAACAGAGAATAGGAAACTGACAGGCATTTGGCAACTACACTTTTTTAATATTTTACCTTGTTAAGTTATGCATTTCTTTCTCAGCCCACATACGAATAATCTTCCGTGGATTCAATTTACTGAAGCGATCTTTAAATCTGTAGTCATCCTTAATGTATTTGTCACGGTTCTTGAATTCATTAAGAGTTGTTTTAAACACTTTGATGGCACATTCTGGAGGTATAACTTTATCTTCAGCTGCACTTCTCACAGAAAAAGTAAAATATGTAACAAAGTTAACTATTCTCATCTTTACAAGCAAATGCATGGTGGTTTTGTTCTTAACTATTGCAAAATACAGCGATTTTTTATATAAAAGAACAACCAATTCTCTATTAAACTAGGAAAACAAAATTGAGTTTATAAGTTTGTATAATTAAGTTTATATATGAATTATTGGGTTTTGGCATTTTCACTGTATGTTGCTTATCAAATAGGTTCCATCTGCCAATTTGTTAATATTTTACTTAAATGTCATAGTCAATAACAGCTCTGCCTGTTAATAGATGTACCTGCTTCAAGAAATTACAAGTGGAAAAGGTCTCGCATTAGAACGATAATGGTAGCATCAATGTTTTGTTAAGCAAAGATGTTGTCCATTGAATAATACTGAACAAAAGAACACTCCTGAACATCACTCAAACAAAGGTCAATTAAATAAAAAAAGTGCATCTTATTTGTTCCTTTTGAAATACCACGAGTGGAAAGTGAGTTAAATGCACTACAATCATTACTAACATACTACAACCCTTCCAGCACAGTGGTCTTTAAAACTGGACTCTTGCATGACTTGCAAAGCAAACAGCACCCCAACACTATTCTCAAGTTAACCAAAAGTAACAAGCAGCACCTCCACTGACCTGTACACATGGAGCTGATAACACAGCTATCTGTATGGAAAGACCATCTTCAGGTAGCCTATGATCATCATGATAGCTCTGTAGCCTAGGGCAGGTCAGTGGAAAGAGTTCCTCAAAATCTCAGGACTTCTTTTATAAAAAAGAAGTACATATTTTTCCACAGAAAGCTATAGTGGATATATTCATGTTCATTAAATGGTCTCCAAGGAGGAGAGTGTGGATTTTTTTTTCAGTTTATGGTTGGTACCATTTGGTTTTCAGATTTTAGTATTATCTGCATATACACGAATACAAGCTTTAAGCCTTGAGAATGAAAAAAGTACAAATAGTTGTAGTTTCTGCTTTTTTAAACCATCTCTGGAACTTAAAGCTACCATCAGTAACAAACAATATACTTACTTTCCTCCATACGCATGAAAAACAACAGATTCTTTTCCTGTGCTGATGCAGCCTGTGATGGTCTCCAGCATCCCAGCATTGACCATCTTGTACAGAAGTAAACGCGTTTTAGGATCCACTGCTTTCTCCTACAGGCAAGAAATTAATACTCAATTCATTAAAATAATTCTTTGCTTTACAATGAGCTTAAGAGTATTTATATGTCCCAAGCATTCAACTAGGTGGAAAGAATAACGTATTCAATTCTCTCAATTAATAGAGAGAAGGAAAAAACAAAACAAATCAAAAGAATAGATAAAGCAAAGCCAAAGTGCTCCAGCACCGTAATCTTGAGATTTAATACTCTCACGTACTTTATCAGCTGTGTAGCACACACAGTATTTTACCAATTCCACAAAGTACAGACTGTGGCTCAAGAGCACTTTCTACAGTGTTTTCAGGAAGCCTTTACAAATCATGAATCACAATATCCCAAATATTATACTCCTTTTATATCAGTAACAACAAATACCCAAATTTAAAGAAGGCCACAGCAAGAACTACCAGAGGCCCTGCTCTGAAATCACCCACGAAGTTTATCAACTGACTTCCTAAATTATTAAGTTCAGAGTTTACTTGGAAATTTCACCTTCCTGAAACCTGCTATGAACAGATATTTGGAGCCACATGGTTCAGCTGCAGAGAACTAGTCCTCTGGATGGTTTCTATGAATAATTTCTAGACAGTTAATTCACTGTAGCTGATTAAGAGACAAATTTAGAAAGATAAAAGAGAAAAAAATGACAACTGCTTGCTCTTATTTTGATACAGCTCTCAGAGTAATGCAGATCAAATACAGACAGCCTTTTTCTAGTAGGAGCTGGCTGATACCATCCCCTTCAGCAATGATAACATGGTATCGCTTAACTGTTTTACTAAAAATGGAACTTTTCAAAAAATTACCAAAACAGTGTTAGCTGTTACACAAGATAAAAAGTAGACAGAGATTTTATTAAAAACATACAGCAGTGGAGTGCTCCTTCTTTTCATGGAGCCTTGCACTACGACGTTCCTCAGAATATGCATGTTGCTTTAAGGCATTGAAGACTTGATTTGACAGCTTTAAGTCCATCCCGATTCCATCCCCAACTTGGAATTCAGGTGCGAACTACAAGTGGAAGTAACAGAACTTTAAGTATTGCTACTAGCAGACACCAGAAGTTGGCACAAGCAGAAATTTCTCATTCCGATTTGGAAAAACCTAGGGTCAATTAGGACCTATGTGAAAGCTACTTTGCATATTGTTGTCCCTATGTTAAAAAACATATTGCTCTAAACTCAGAACTTGAAGTTCTTCCCAAATTGATATGAGATTACCTAACATCCTGTAAAAATAGCACTTGCAGCATTTCCTTATCAGTAGAAGTTGCACCACTTACATGAAAGAAAACAGAAGGTATGTAGTATGGATAAACAGACTGAAAATCTGCAAGTCAAACAATTGACTGAAAATAAGTTACCTGGCTAATACGTCAGGCAAAATAACCTAAAAAAAAAAAATAATTAGGTTACTCAATAGCTATGCTTTTCAAAAATAGCCTTGGTATTTTATTTGCCTGTTGTACCAAACTTGCTGATAGTTCTGTTTTGCCAAAACAGTTCTGTGCAGATTCCTGAATCATGGTCATCAACAAACTATTATTAAACAAAAACCTGCAGAACTCAAACTGCCAATTTGAATAACTAATCCAAACACTGCATTGCTTTCATCCAATGGCGAAAAAAAAAAAAAAAAAATCAGCACCGTATATCCATATATAGTAGCACAGATGGACATGCATTAGTTCTTTGGTTGAATTACAGCATTCAAGTTTTACACACAAAGTAAGTTTCCCTGTCTTCACTTACATTTTCCATACGAGCAGTGTTCTTTCTTCCACACACCACTTCATCATGTTTAGTAGTAATGTCCTTTCCTTTTCCTATGAAGCCCTTTCTTGGTGTAGTAGTAGGTTTATCTGCCAGCAGTGAGCAAAACAAATCAAATTTTACATGTAACCAAACATAAACTAATGCTCATGGAGGTTCCACAATGCCACAAAAGTAACATAATTGTATTTATTAAACAGAATAAAATGCTTCAAATGTTATGATCTTAACACAGTCTTCTCTTACCCTAAAGATGACAGCTTAGCTTTTGCTATGTTATGACTTACTTCTACGTCTTCTCTGGGGTGTCTGACATGTTTTTGATGTGTTAAAGACAGGAATTCAATTACCATGTGCAGGTGCCCCTAGCCAAATGTAGATGACAGACACAGAAATCCCACAATACTTTCCACATATAATAGTTATTTTGCTAGATTCAGCCACCAAACCATTATCCTGAAGTTACCTGCCCAGCTTCCTGCAGAACACCTCCAAACTGGGTGACCTGATTTTACATACAACTGGCATGTCCCCTTAAGTTAAATACAACTAACTTAACTAGGTCATATTCTTAGGTCTATTAACTGAAGAAACTGTATTGTTTAGAACTGCCACATACCTGCTCTATAAGGATCATGACGGGTATCCTGCCAATCAACCTCATCCTCGGAGCTGTCACTGTCATAGGGATGCACCTTCCGATAATTTTCAAAGGATATAGAGACTTGAGAAACAAAACAAATAAGCATGTCCACGATTATCAGCAGTTTGCTACTTCCTCACAGCTCTGTCAGCCTAAACAGAGTGCCAGGAATATGTCCAAAGCAAAAAAATACTTCTACTGATAAGGGTACCTTTGCTGTCTCCATTGATCTTCCTTTCTTCACGCCGAAGCTGTGCATCATATTCCCTGTCAAATTCCATCTGCAGCATCTGAGCTAGCATTAGGTCACTAGAAGTGTCAATATTTTCTCCTGTAATAAACGGTCCTTCAGCAACACTATGTAAAATGAAAACAGAAACTTAAAAAATTAAATACAGTAACCTAAACAGAAATGTTTCTTTGTAACATTTCACCACTCACAGAAAAGATTTCATGCAGAGCTGCATGGAAACTTAGTGGATCTACACTGTCCACCCCCCTCCCAGACAACACTAAATATTAATAGAGCATGACTTCATTTCTCTTTGCCACTTCTTTACAATGCAAATGCTCAATTTTTACTCACCTTCCATTCTGTAATAAGCCCTGTTTTTAAGATGTTCTTTATGAAAGGGAAAGAAGGCATACAAGTGTATGTGTATAGCTATATATATATATATATATATATATTTATAAACAAACTAATAAAAACTTAGAAAATCCCCCAAAACCAAAAAGTGCTACTTTGCTCTGCTTCACAGAAAAGACTGTAGGAAAAATCTGCGTAAGTTTAGAACTAGTAAGCTCTTGGCCTATGTTTAGAGCTTCCAAGTATTAGGAAGGTACAGGTGATACACCTGACAGTTCTTGAAAGAACATTGCACACTGTTAACAAAAGTCTTGAAAAAGGAACAAAAAAAAGTGTTTCTGATATTTCTCAAAACACAGCTTACAGACTGTTTTAAAGCACTTAAAACAATGCAAAGACAATATCAAGAAGGAAGGGTGACAGAGAAGAGAAACTAAGGGAGAGTTCTAACTGGGGAAGCCATCTTCACTGAAAAAGGCCTGAAGAAGCAGAGTTAGGCAAGGCATTTGCTGTATCATGGCGCATTAAGCACACTGTAAGAAATACACAAGAGACAGAAGACGGCTTCACAACTCTGGAGAGTTGTGAACTAATCCAGGACTTAAACTTACGCAACCACTTCAGGAAAAGCAGCATTTTCTTCTTCCAGCTGCAGCTCTTTTGCCAGCTGTTCACTCATTACCTCAGCAAGGGAACAGGATATTGATGCTGTGTTAGGGGCTCCCCATGGACACTGTAAATAAACATTTTATTCAGGTGAGCAAGAAATACAGTGGCAACACAATAGGGTGATTAGCTATCACTGGCTCTAAAATAAGCTCATGTAATCTTATGAGAGCTCGTCTTCTATAGATACTTAGGGAATTATGATGAACTACAGTACACAAAATATCTCAAAGAGTAGTTCCATAAAGTCAGTCGGGAGAACGGTGATTGAAAGGATGTTGATGGTCACTTACTAATGGGGGGGGGGGGGGGGGGGGGGAA